>CM040245.1:159694669-160094669 GCA_022545495.1 Chrysanthemum lavandulifolium | reverse complement strand
ACTCTTGAAGATTCACCAGGGTATACGAAGTTTTAGCATTACAATCGTATGTGTTGATCTGACAGGGCCATCGCCTTGAGATAGTATGGTCGATTTTGTGCTTCAGTCGTGCGGTGATTGAGGCTTCACAATGTAACGCGTCAAGTATGAGGCTAAAGTGCGTGGATATTGGATCTGGGTTTCCCTTTCTCATTCTCTTCTTTTGGAACTTGAGAAGGATCGATGACCTTCTTGGGCGAATCCAAGAATTCTCGGTGACTCGAGACGTTGGGACACGTCTTCTTTGCACATATTTTTAGTAGGATTAGTTTTTCTATATTAGAATGGGATTGGGTTAGCGTCTCGCTTCCCACTAACTTCTTGTAAAATCCTTTGAGTTTCTAATAAAATGATGTTATAATAGTAATTAAAAATAAATAATAACAATAATAATAATAATAATAATAATAATGCTATTTTTTTATAAGTTTAAAGTATATGTGGTATTTGTTAAATTTATAAATTTACTAAAAATTATAGAAATGAAGTATTTTACACTTAAGTAAATAAACAATTTAGGACTAGCTCTTTTGGAAGATTAGAACTTGATTGTAAATTATATTAACCAATCAAAATATAACGTTATTTTATATTTAAGTCAAAAGGTTAAAAAAATAAAAAATAAAAGGTACCCCCAAATGCCATGTGTGAAAATCGATCGAGGTCCAATTTGGTTTTCTGAAACAGAGATTTTGCAAAATTGATAGGAAAGGAGTGTTAACTTTTATTGTATTAAAGATTAGGAATAATTATATAGAAATGCATATAACTTGTCATTTTTTCTAATTTGTGTAGTCTTCTTTTTTTGTACTTTTAAAAACATTATTTTTGAATTCTGTCTATGGTGAGTATTTTGTTATCATTTTACCCATCTTTATCAATAAAAGTGTTAATAAATGGAAGGATAAAATGGTAATAAGATATACACAATAGACGAAAATCAAAAGTATAATTTTATAAAAACATAAGAAGAAGAAGATTTCACCCTTTATAAAGAGGGACAAAGTTAGCTACATTTTTGATAATTACCTCAAAAGTTTATTATTATTTTTAGAAATAACATGTATAATTTACAAATTTTGTTATCTCGTTTGAGTAGCTCTTTACAAATTGTAGTAGGTCTAATATCTTTGTTTTCAAGACTAAGCAAACTTGGTAGGAAATCTCTTTCATTAGTGGATAAACAATTGTTACATATAGAAGCAACCTTTTTTAACCACTCCAAAAACGATTTCACGAACTTAACTAACCAACCAAAAGTTAATTGTCTTGAAACAATATAAACCCAAATAAATAGTTTGGTCAAACACCATATATAATTCCAGCCAACCATCTTAGACAAGAAAATATCACCTATATTAATTCCATGTTTAAATTGTCATGCACGCTATAGACTCTAGAGCGTTGATTGGCGTCACAAATGGTGTCTTTAATTACATCGCTTAAACATGTGTCATTATCTTATTGGTGGCGTAGGAGGCCGCTTCTTGTGAAAATAACTTATTCTGCGCATCTCTTTAGTCATATAATTAGTCCTATTTTTAGGCCTCCAAATCATTTTCCATAGACTCTATGGTCTTTGGTAAGTTCTTTCTAATAATCATACATTCATACCCACATACATAATTATCTCCTTATATTTTATATCTAAACAATAAGAATGATGTTAATTCAAGGTTACCATATATTACTAGTTATCTTCCTTTCATTAACAACAACATCAATAGCATATTCAAACTACGCTAAGCCAGGCTGCAATGATAGGTGTGGCAACGTGAGGATTCCATACCCTTTTGGAATCGGAGTAAACTGTTCTGTCAATGAATGGTACGTCGTTGAATGCAACTCCTCGACACCATATCTTTCTGCACTCAATCACCACCTTGAAGTGTTGGGAGTTGACTTGGAAAATCAAACAATCGTGGTCAATATGCCAAAGTTCTCTAAATGCGTTCAGACCAAGAAAGTTGATCTTGGTAAGAGTCCGTTCCTGTTACTTGAATCATACAATAAGGTCATGGATGATCCAATGTCACTACTGTGGACGCTATCAGACCGTGACAAAGATCAAGTAAGTTGTTGCGATAATTATAATCCAAGAGGATATAGACGCAAAGTGGATATAGGAAATGGTACTTCCGTGGATAGTTGGAAATGTGCCTATTATGAGTTTTATGAAGGAACTCCTTATTTAAGAGATGGATGCGAAGGTATGTAACTTTATATATAACTACTGTTTATTTGTTTGTTTTTGAGTTCTAACATGGACATCTCTCGTATAGACTATCCTACAGTTACGGAAGAGTGTGCAAGGTGCGAGGATAGTGATGGTTACTGTCACTATGATACCATATATGACGTTGACGGCTTAGTTTACAGTCAGAACTTTACTTGTGGTTTTTATGGAGATTACAATACTGATGAAAGCAGATCAAGCAAACCATCCATGGGTGTTCTAATAGGTAACTTTTCTAGGCTATAATTGACTTTTACGTATGTTAGCTATATTCTGGGCGAATTGTTAAAATTTCTGTAACAAATACAGAACTCTTAGCCTAGCTAAGCAGATTTTATATGGCCCAAATCACTTGGAAATGGCTATTTGATTTGAGAATTTCCATTTTGTATTGGTCTTCATTCAGGTGTTGGCATAAGTGTGGGGTCACTTTTTCTTGCAGCAATCATCTATGCATCCTACAAACTAATCAAGAAAACGAGAACCAGAAGGCGGAGAGAGAGTTTTTCTAAACACACTAACGGTACTTTACTTTTAAAGGAACAAGAAGAAGCCAACCCGTCTGTTGTTGATCAAATGTCACTTTTCATATCATGTGAGGGAGAAGGCCATCGACTACTTTATCCAATATAGAATTCCGTTCTTGAGTGTGTGCGATCGTAAATGGACTGGTTGTATCTAATACAGCTAAACATATAGCCAAAAAAAAAATAAAAAAATGTCGATCCAATATGATCTACCTCTGGTTGGTTCATAGTCTGCATAATATGCAGGGGAGCTGTTCTTATTCATTATTAGGTTTGACCAATTTCTAAACCATGAATATAGTGTGGGATGGATTATATGGTCTAGCTAAGTTCTTGTTGCAAAGGTCTCGAGGACACGTTGAAACATATAGTGTGGGATGGATGGAAACAACTCTCAATGAAAATATGAGATTTATTACTATTTTTAGTTTATCAAACATCATTGCTACAGTATTTCTTTTGCTAATGTACAATGTCACGGAACAGTTAAACATCATTGCTACAATATTTTTTAGGCTTGTTTTTCCCTTTTTGGGCCTCATTTGTAGTAGTAGTAATTACTTATTCTTTGGAGAGGCTCTTCAAAGAATGAGGGACTGTTGGTAGTTATAAGCCAAGAACAGAGTGAAGATAATCAATAGCCCAAATAATTACCAATGAATGGTTATTGAATATCATTTGAAATCGTGTTATCACTTTCCAAAGTAAACTATTCGACCCTAATGTCTGAGTATCACGAATATCTACTTGGGATAAGACCAAATGTGTGTTAATGATTTAGGCACAAATCAATAACCCTTGCGCATCCAAGTGTTTATGTTTTCTGTATCTCTTCATGCATGATATGATTCCTATTTATAGGAAAATACTCATAGTTAGTCAAATGGAATTATGAATGATTAATCGACCCATTAATCGCCTCATAATTATCTCCATTATAGCTAATAGTAGTTGCATGACCAATTAAACGTGGTCATTAACAACTGCCACTTGAATAGGTCAAAGCCGTTACAAGTTAGTTATGATTCAGTCACAACTTCTTGTTAAACTTACTAATGAGCTAGTCCCTGAGAGGGTTGCTCACTGAGTGTGCTCACAGAGAAGTTCACTCACTAAAGACATGAACTATCTGATGACTCCACTCCCTAACGAGATCCATTAGCTTATGAGTACCAAGCCAAACTCATCAGCCTGATGAATACCGTTCAGTCCATAGTGTCACTTACAGAACTTCATTAGAGACTTAAACATACTTTACCAGTAAAAGAGTCAGGGGTGTTCAGGGACCTTATGACAGTCTGCTCCACTCTCTCTGGCCATTCTGGGGTGTGAACCAATCCATGAGTCTGCACTAAATTTTCCAGGGACCCTCTTTACAAACACATGTTAGTTGAAGGATGGTGTCGATCAAGACATCAAAGCTAGATAGGCTGATGAAAGCCAAATAGAGCAGTTCATGAAAGCCAAGACATCAAGGCTTTTGCGTCATGATCATTCCTCATATATCATGGTCCTAAAAGATCGGATGCGCTCATTATTCTTGGGTACTATAGTTCTAGTATTTCAAATCTATTTACAACTTTTCTTGTCGCGATTGAGTAGCTAGTCTCTACCCAATATAAACGCCGTTTGCTATTGCAACATAGAATAAGCTAAAACAACAGTCCATTTGCTCTTAAATATATATTTTGTCTGCATGCCTATACTGATTTAGAAGCAACACCCTTTTTTACCGCTAAAAGAAATTACAGATTTAACGGATTTATTAGAGAAATTTCTAGTTTATATTGGTTAGAAACAATATAAATCCAAAGAACACTTCCAAGGGACAAGGACACTTGAAATATTATCTTTTGAAGTAGTTCCACCACCATAAAAATACAACCAATAATCCTGACCATTGTAACCTTTTTTTTTTTTTTTTTTTTGAACAAGACCATTGTAATTAATCTTAAGAGTAGAAAAAGTATCCCCTCTATTACTTCCAAAGTTTCGGATTATCATGCAGCTACGGGTAATTTCTCACCACACAACTCCAACTAATCAATCATAGCCACCATTATAAGCCTAAACACCTCAATCCATACACTTTCTATCTTAGCAAACATGAAGTTACTTCAAGCTTACCATATTTTACTAGTTACCTTCCTTTCATTAACAGCAACATCAATAGCAGTGTCAAAGTTCGCTAAGCCAGGATGCAATGATATGTGTGGGAAAGTGAGGATTCCGTATCCTTTTGGAATTGGAGCAAACTGCTCTGTCAACAAATGGTACAAAATTGATTGCAACTCCTTGACGCCATATCTGTCTGCACTCAACCTGGAGGTTGTGGGTGTTGACTTGGAAAATCAGACAATCAGTGTCAATATGCAAAAGCTCTCTGCGTGCAGTCAGACGACCAAGAGCGTGGATCTTGCTAGTAGCCCCTTTTTGTATTCCAAATCACACAATAAATTTGTTGTGGAAGGGTGTGATAATGGTGTCATCTTGGGTGATCATGGTAGTGTGCTTACAGGGTGTTCCACCACTTGTAGCAATCACACTACTACTAGTACTGGCATTACCATTGATACAAACAACACATGTTTTGGCATCAATTGCTGCGAAATGACAATTCCTCATTATCTAAATTCGTACAGCATGATTCTCACCGGTTTGGGAAGGCTGCATGGAGATAGAGCTTGTGGGTCTGCCTTTTTGGTGGATAAAAATTCATATGATGAAGTAAGGTTTTCTCGTAAGTCCTTTATCCCGACATCACTTCTCTGGACTCTAGGATACCTTGACTTCAAACAAGTAAATTGCTGCAATACCGCTTATATGCATAACCGCACAGTGGATCTAAGTAATGGAACTTCTGTAGACACTTTAAAATGCTGGTCAGATGATGGTCCATTAAACGGAAACCCTTATTTATTGGATGGTTGCTACGGTATGTACTTCTTTATGCAGTAATTGTTTTTTATGCGTTTTTTCCAGCATATATACTTGTGAATTGTGAGTATTTGCTTTTTTAACATGGAACGTACCTTCCATCTCTTATACAATGTGCTTTTGATTTAGATACGGAAGAGTGTGCAAGGTGCAAGGGTAAGGGAAAAAGTTACCACTGTGCTTATGAAAGGACATATGACATTGATGGCTTATTTAACAAATGGAACTTCACTTGTGATGATTATAGCTTCTTCGTTTATATAATAATAGGTACACCTGTTAATACTCCATTTTCACTGCATATTCTTGGTAGGGTGAGCCCTGTTTGGTTTGGGCCAAAATCAAAAACCAAAACGAAATATTATTTGTTTTTTACACATCCATAAACGAAACCGACTGGTTTTTGTTGGTACGGTTTTTGGTTTTATAACGGGCTTTGGTTTGGTTTCCTGATTAACAGTTTATATTTGGACTTTGCGAACTTGACCCAATAAATGTTCTTTTTCTCTGATTTTGGCTAATCGTAAGTCCAGTTATGCAACCCCAACAACCTTATCAAAATTAAAAATAACGGTTTAGGAGGCTTGTGACTAGGCTATCATTGAAACAAGGATAATAGCCCGCTGCGTTGCAGCGGGTATTGTATCCTTTTTTTTCTAACTTTATGTGCACGTTATAGTATTTTGTGCAGGAAGATACTCGCTGCATTGGCAGATGGGTTGATTTCAAACCTCGTTTGTTGCGTAACACGGAAAGACAATCTTGTTGCATTAGGGTGTTGGTGCCATGAATATTAGTATGCATGAGCTAAGATGAAGAGTTGTTTTAAACCCTTTAAAGCACATATATCAGTACCAATATTGCATGAAACTTACATTATGAAACCATACTAATAATTGTTAATGTGTAACAAATCTTGAGATTATCTGACACCACCTTTGCATAATTAAACATTGATAAGGGGAGAGAAGTGGATGACATTCTGATCTCCAATTCCATCCATGCCATATGCCTGCAGCCGTATCAGCCCTGTTAGTAACCTGTACCAAGAAGGGTTCGTTGGTGAAAAATCCAAATGCTGAAGAAAAATGATGTAATAAAATGTTCTACAACATAGGTTAAAAAACAAATGACTGCTCTTTGACGTGTCTTAATATCTATCGTAAAGATTTTAGGAAAACAACACACATAAATGGAGATGTCTTAAGTTCTTAACCCAAACCCGATTTCATCTCATAGGAAATCAACCCATTATAAAACAAATGAAATGAAACCTCTTTCTCAAGATAGCAAATTAGTTCATCATTTCCAAAACATAGGAACAACCTAATGCAATTTGTAACGTGATATACTACAATTTATCGCAAGCCTTAGTTTACTTCCTGCTTAATTAGTGTTAAAAGTTTGTTTAGTATTAGTAATTAAGTCTTAAAAAGTCAGTTTCAGTTTAAAACAATCAAGCTTCAATGTAACTTTTGTTTAAAAACCTGTTTTAATAAAAATAAGGGAGTGTTTGGTTTAACATAGTTTATAAGTAAAATAAAGATTTTAGTTAAAACCAATTTAGTCATTTAGTCTTAGCTTCATTAAGGTTATATCAGTTTAGTAGAGTTAATTTTGAGTAAGTTTTATGAGTTTTGAGGTTTTTGATGTAGGAATCTGCTACTAATAGGAATTCAGATCAGAGAAGTATTAAGAAGGTTTTAAAAGCTTGTTGAGTCATAAGTCCTCTTCAATATTCAGTCCATTTTTAGTGGCAAAGCATACCTAAGTTAGTTTTAGTCTAAAAGTACCGAGTCTTTTGTATTTTGTTACAGCCAGAAATAGTCAAAAGTTTAAAAAATGTTCATGTCTGTCCACTTTTAAGCTAGTTGATTAGCTTATATAACCTTTCAGAAAATTCAAAAAAATAAAAAATAGAAAGTTCAATAGTAGGATTATTTCTGTGTTGAGTCTTAAAAATTGCAAAATTCATTTGTTAATTTTTTTTTTTTTTTGTAGCTTAAAGTGCCATTCTGAGCTGTTTTCCAAAGTTTTCAAGTAGGGTCAAAATGAGTTGTGTAACTCAGTCAGTTCTTCAGCTTATTAATTAGCCTTGTAATGCTTCAATTTGCCGCATTTTTAGTTTTTTAAGATTTTTAGCTTATAAGCTTTACCTTTTTTCATCTTATATGCATTAGCTTGTTCATAATAAGCTCCTGTAGCAACTTATTTTTCCCTTTAGGCTGTTGGTAATCCAGTAGCCATTATTTGCTTTTTGGAACCTAAATTTTTCTACTTATTAGGTAGTGGCTAAGTTAGGTTTAAGATTGCTTATTGGTTGTTTTGGAGATTTCAATAGCTTAATAGGTTTTAGTTTTTAGCTTATATAATTTTAGAAGCTACTTTCAGTTAGTATCAATTGCTCTTACCTTAGAACTTTACTCTAGTGCTTATTTCCCTTTAGTTCCAGCTTATTTCCTTTTCCCATAAGTTCCCTTAGTATTAATTCCAGCCTCTGTAGCTAAATTCTCCCTATTTTAGCTTATATTAGCTAGTTTAAGCTTATTTTGTTTTGTCATTGCACTTAGTTGTTAGTTTAAGCTCTTGCCCATTTCTGTCTTATTCAGCCCCTATTCTAGCTTATTTCTGAGTTTTTAATAAGTTGGTTTTCATAAAAATTCCTTACTTTAGCTTACTTTTAAGTTTGTTCGATAGAAAAAGAAAAAACGAAAAAAAAAAGTTATATATCGTTAGAGAACTACAATGAGAAAAATTCACCCGAGCTCCATTATCCTTCTGAAGCGTATCTCTCAGACAATTGCTTTTGCCGTTCTCGCTCCTTCACCCCAAAAGGAAAGGGAACCATCTAACATGCAACACTGGGTTAATGGTATGCAAGTTATCGGTTACCAAAGCAACCTAATGTGTGTGCTACAATGTGTGTGCTTTATAATGAGTTTCAGAGACAAACCTGGAAGTACGTTTCAAGCTCTCTCTTTAAAGCAACATGGTCTTGCTTCGCTTGATCAAATACCCTGATGCATCTGCAATCAATAAAGCGTCAACAGAATTAAACACACGTAACCATCAGTTTGTGGGAGATTATGGTAAAGTCATAATAGTGTATTGTAGTCTAATAGTAAACATTGAAACAACACCCTTCCCCACAGCTAGAATAGTATAAAACACGGTGACATGATAGATGTCGACATGATATTGTTGCAAAAAAAAATTGAGATCGTACGCAACTAAAAAGAAGTGTAAAATTATTCCCTACAGTACGCAAATCAAAGCCAAAAAATAATGCATATGAGTTTTAAGAGCTACGAACCTCTGTTATCCTTTTTCCTGGCATCGTCAAGAGGCTATCAGCAGTACATGCTGTAAGAAGCACATAAAAAGATATATGGCACATAATTCAGAAGACAACATCTTTTTTGGGCAGAATATGAAACGTCGTATCTTTGTTATCATGAAGCTGCGAACTACTTTAAGAATGGTAGCCATAAAACGGCGAGAAATGAGGCGCAGCTTTGTAAATCTTGAAGCGGCACTAAAGACCCATCACAGCTGCAACAAATGAAAGACAAATGAATTAGTATAACGACAACACAGGTTCCAGAATCAATAAAAAAACACATAACTGAATTACCTCATGATGTTGAATGCCTTCTGCCATCATTTTCATGTACACAACTAAAATGTATTTCCGTCGCTTTATCTGTACCTTAAATAACAATAACAATGGTTGTGTCAATATGAAGCAACCCGCAAGTGATATCTTGATGTAAAGAAAAAAAATGGATATTTATGATGCTGAGGCTTTTATTACAGTCCAGTGTATAGATTAACCCACCTTTATCAGACGATGGTGTGCGCGATCTACTACAACCTCCTTCTGGTCCTTCATTTAAACCTACAATAACGACAGTCGTCAAAATATTAGTATAAGGTAACCTGTAACTCATTTAATTATAGACTTATAGATAGAACATGAGGTGAATATACCTGTTACGGGCTAATATTTCTGGGCCGGGTTTTCTACCTTTTTTTTATCACTTAAGAATAAAAAAATTCGCCGCTTCAGTATAACATTATGACCGACGTAGGTCAAAGAAATCTACAGCTGCAGAAACAAATATGCGAACAGTCATTTATTATGGAATGGAAAAAACAGTTATGCATATATGTATATATGCAGAAACCTAAATAATGAAGACAACATATATGCATAAATGTTCAAAAGTACTATAATCATAGATAATGAAGACCATAATTTACTTATATTAACATATAGTTTTAGAAACCTAAAATTCACCTGTTTGACTTCAAAAATAAGCATTTCCTTATTTTCTTAAAAAAAAGGGATCCGAGATGTAAATATATACAGTTATGAGGATATATAAAAAAAGTGTGGCCATCTTAGTGCGGAAGTCAACAAAGATATCGCAAAAAAAATGGAAAACATAAACAAACTATTTACCAAAACAATCGTACACCCTTCTTTACTCATCAGCTCTTCCAATCACCTCTACCCTATACTCTCAGCTACACATATAGTATCATACTCTGGTCTACAAACAATCAATAAGAAATAGGGATCAACAAAAGTTTTTAACAAAATCTGATATTACATCAGATTTTGCAGCATATAATATAAGCGAAAAGTATATTACACTAAATTAAAACTCACCCAAATCCACAGGATGAGACGCCTCAAGCTTACCCTCCACATCAAACTTATTCACCCTCGTAGCTCCAAACATCGAAAAAAGTCGCACATGCAAATTCAAAACCCAACAAATCAAAAAGTTTTAATAAAGTAAACCAAAAGGCTACAACTTACACAATTGATTCTTTTACTTCTTTAATTTAATCCACTCAGTCATAATGAAAATCAAGATATTGTTGAAACTCATAATCAAATTCAACCCATGTAACAAAAATTATTAGCAAATGTATGGTTCACACCCAAAAAAATAAGCGTTACCTAGTATAATCAGAAACGACATTAATTTGTTGATCTTCTGTTACAGCAGCCTGAACAGTAACAAAAGAATAATAAAAAAATTAAATATCGGTCATAAACAATTCAAAGTGCTTCTCGTGTGTAGATGAATAAACCAATACTCATGATAAAGCCTATAGGACCCGAAGGTACCTATAAAAAAATAAACAAAAATGTTTTACCATGCTACCATCGCCAAGATCGTTCACATAGTTTCACCTATAAGCATAAAGTAAGCACACGTTTGATAATATAAACATAATCACTGTTACATCTCTAATATCGTATACTCGCGCAAACTTACCGACCATTGATACATGCCTCGACTGATAGCACAACGTCTTTCGCTATATCCTCGTACACCTGCCCTGTGGAGCAATCAAATTCATATTAAAATCCTAAAAACTGAACCTTTACACCATTGACACAACAACAACACAACCAAAATATACTTATTCTAAAAATTAATGAATACCCGCGCCATAAAATCATCTTACTTGTATAAGTCAATAACACCCAACATCTTTAACAATAAAAATACCTTTAACAAAGGTGGATTTAAAACTCGATTTGAATTCAAAGAAAAAAAAACTGAACTTGCGATATGCCAAATTACCAACGTTATAATACATATAAATATTTAATAATGAGAAAGACCAAAAACCAATTTGCATACCTTCTGTTTTGTTGTTGACGTTCATAGAAATCACGAATGGGAATTCAAAATAAAATATTTGTAGTTGATTACCAATTTATTTGTTTATTCCTCATCAACCGGTTTGGAATTGGTACTTCGAAAAATTGGTACTTTGACACCAAATTAACACCACCCCTGAAATAAAATACTGAAACTATAAACTCTTGATTTTATCTAAAAAGAAAAGAAAAAAAATAACCTCGTCGTTGTAATCATCATCTTGTAAATCACAGGTTCATTATCGCATATCTTCAAATTCTGTAGAGGCCTTTTTTCTTCTTACGCCTGATTCCGAAGATGTGTGTAATGAGAGGCGGTGCGAAAAGGATTACGATGAAATTTTGAGAGGATAAGTTTGTCACTGTGTGTGGGAGGCGTGCAAGAAACAAAACTACCTTTCACAAAGAAGCTTGTGGAAAACGATATATATCCCATGCTAACAGGCCGGGTCAAAATCACAACCACAATCGGGCCGCCTAACGGACTAACACCCAAAATGGGCCAAAACGCCGAAAACCCAAAAAAAATGGAATATTCCACGGAATCTCGTTGTGTTTTAGTATATAGATATATATAGATACAATTAGGGGTGTTCATCGGTTCGGTTATCGGTTTGTTCGGTTAATTTTTTTTTCTGGGTATAACCGAGAACCGAACCGAACCGAATTTCAAATTGATTAAACCGAACCGAGAACCGAAAACCGAACCCCCATAACCGAAAACCGAACCGAATAACCCGAATTACATAAATTTAATAATTTATTCATTTATTTATATATATTTTTTGCAAAAAAAATAATTTCAAACTTAAAAAATGTTATATATATAGTATAAAAGAGTTTTAATATATTTTTATATAAATATATAAAATATATATATATTTATTTAATTCGGTTTTCGTTTTGGATCGGATTGCTAAAACCATAACCGAACCGAAAACCGAACTTTTATTTCGGTTCGGTTCGGTTTTGACAAATTCGGTTCGGTTACGAGTTCGGTTCGGTTATTTTCGGTTCGGTTTTAGTTTTCGGTTTATTCGGATATTACCCAATCTATGAACACCCCTAATTGAAATATGAGAGGTTTAAAGTTCAATTCTTGCTAGGTGTAAACAATCTTTAAATATTCACGCCAACCTCCTGATAAAATGAGTTTTACCTGGTTTGAGTTTGTGTGACGATAGGTTTAAACATAATGGATTAGTCGATCAAAAAGTCAAAACCCATAATTATAAATTATAAAAAAGAGAGTAAATTACGTAGATTGTCCATATGGTTTGTTCAAAGTTGCATATGGAGTCCTTGAAATTTTTTTGTTGCATTCACAGTCCTTATCATTACAAAAAATCACACTTGCAGTCCTTGGTTTTAACTTTCATTAACTTTTGTCCATTAAACCCCTCACGTTCCATGCACATGAGGACAAATTTGTCTTTTTCTCACTGTTTCTATCTTTATCGTACAAATACAAACACTTTTTTTTATCCTGTTCACTTTCATTTCTCAAAAAACGCAGCCACCACTCTAATTTTCTTCTCCTTTTCACCTTGATTTTTTTTCTTACAATCTCTACCACCGAAACACTTGTCTCTTTACCTTCTCCAAAAGAAATCAAAGCAACCAATCTCAACCAAAACTTGAATACCCTTAATCTCGTTTTGAGTTTTGTTGTGGGGTTCGAACCAGTGGTTGATACGTGTGGAAAAATGATTTCTTGTTGTTCTTGCTCTTCTTTCTTTAATCCAAACTCAAAATCACAACCCTTTGGTTTCTCGTTTGTAATCCTTATGAGTTTCGGAGCAGGGATAACTATATTATTAATCATTTGAAGAAAAGAAACAAAGGCAATGATTATTGAAATGTGCATGGCACATGTGGGGTTTGACGGAAAAAATTAACGGAAGATAAATCCAAAGACTACAAGTGTGATTTTTTTGTAAAGATAGAGATTGTGAATGCAACAAAAAAGTTTTAGAAACTCGAGATGCAATTTTGAAAAAACACATGGATGATCCATGTAATTTACTCTAAAACAAATAAAAAAATAAAAAATAAAGCTAACAAAATATAGCCAAACAGCTTTATATACCCAATAAGTAGCAAGATCATGAATCCAACAATATTTAAGAAGTGTTTGTTATGTGGATTTTTACTAAAAAGTTCATGTTTGAGTCCTAAAGTTTATAGTTGGGTTTATAAGTATATATCAATTCCAAATTTTGCACCAAAATCCAAACCCAACTCAACCATATACAAATCAATCACACTCTTAAAATTACAGGATCACAAATCCCGAGTCCAGTAATTGTCCCCATGTCAGTTGTAAAATGAATTTATCTACTGTAGTTATTTAGACTCTAAGGCTGAACACAGTGGTCGGTCGTGACCTTCGGTTGACTGATCGGTCGCCGAGTGAACGAAAACACAACTTGGTCGGCCAAACGACCGAATTCACAAAACACAAACAAACAAAAAAGGTTACCAAAACACAAACACAAATGAATAATAAACCTTTCCACCATTCTTGTGTGTTCGTCAGCTGTGAAAAGAAACCATTTTTTTTATATGCAAACTGCATGCTATGGTGCTTGTTTGTGTTCGATTTATATTATGAAAAAAATAAAGACAACATTTATTACGCAACCCCAAAAGAGAAACCATTTTTTTTTATATCCCATCGGTCCGGTCGGTTTTGTCGGTCGGTCCGGTCGGAACGGTCGGAATGCTCAGCCCTACTGTGGTTTGGCGAAAAGTTCACCTACCGTCCCTCAAAAGGATCATTCATGTTATTCTTTGACATCGATAGGGACAATTTATGCAACTTTTAAGTTTGAGGGATGGTAGGTGAAATTTTTGCCAAACCACAAGAACCATTTATGTAATTTACTCATCTTATAAGAATATTTTCTCTCTCCAAATCTAAACCCAATTCTAAATTTAAACTAATCCAAATCCAAATTATAAACCTATCTTCAAACCAAACGGGCCCTTAAGGGTCCGTTTGGTTAGGGGGTGTGACCCTGTAATGATTGGATTTGACACAATATTTGTTGATTGGTTGCTAACTATGTGAATGAAAAGGTGTTCCAACACCCATAGAACCGGTGAAGGGTGGATTTGGGTGGATTCATTGACAATTGTCGTTCTTTTACTATAACTTACTCTATCTCTCTTTATTTTAATTTTTAAAAAATATAATTAAATTATTAAATAATAATTTATCTTTTTATATTATATTTTCTATTTCTTACATCAAATTCAAATATAAATCTAGATCCAAATCCTAAACCCACAGCAAACGGACCCTTAAGTGAAACTTCTTCAACCCTATTCACATTTAACAGTTCAGTCCGTTAGAAATTTAACGGAAAAGTAAACACGTAATCATCAAAATCAAAATGTTCGTAATACCAAAAATTCTAAGTTTCTCCACCTTCAGTAGTTCATAATACCAAAAATTTCAGTTAGCCAGATTCAAAATACTAAACTATATTTTGGCCTAAATAGACCAATACATGCAACTAATTTTATGTTTTCTGCCGTTGGTCGTCATTCAGGTTTCTATGTTGGGTTAATCTTGGTGGTAGGCTGTATTGCAGCAATTATCCGTGCATTGTACAAACTAATCAAGAAAAAAATAATCAGAAGACGGAGAAAGAATGTTTTTAAACGCATTAATGGTGGTTTACTTTTAAAGCTACAAGAAGAGGCTGATCTGTCCTTAGTTGATAGAACCATACTTTTCACTTCACGTGAGTTGGAGAAGGCCACTGATAACTTCAATGCTAACAGAATTCTCGGCCGAGGAGGCCAAGGTACAGTCTATAAAGGTATGTTAACCAACGGAAGGATTGTGGCAGTCAAGAAATCAAAAGTAGCTGATGAAAGCCAGTTAGAACAGTTCATTAATGAGGTGGTCATTCTTTCACAAGTTAATCATAGGAATGTGGTCAAACTGCTGGGATGTTGCTTAGAGACAGAAGTTCCTCTCCTTGTTTCTGAATTTATTCCAAATGGAACATTATCGACCGTCTTCATGATGAAACTCACGAGTTCCCAATGTCTTTAAATATGAGATTACAAATTGCTACAGAGGTTGCAGGAGCAATTGCTTACTTGCATACAGCTACTTCAATTCCGATATATCATAGAGACATGAAAACCACCAATATACTTTTGGATGATAGATACAGGGCCAAAGTTTCTGACTTTGGAACTTCAAGGTTTGTATCTATGGATCAAACTCACTTGACTACTTTAGTCAAAGGCACATTTGGCTACCTAGATCCTGAGTATTACCAATCTAGCCAATTCACTGAAAAGAGTGATGTTTATAGTTTTGGAGTTGTTTTGGTTGAATTGTTAACGGAGAAAAGCCAATTTCCTTGACTAGATTTGGTGAACATAGAAGTTTGGCTACATACTTTACGGTGGCTATGGAAGAAGGGCGTGTTATGTCAATTTTAAATGCAATTGTAATTAAAGATGGTAATAGGGATGAGCTTATGGCATTAACCAACCTTTCAATGCGATGTTTGGATCCAATTGGAAAGAATAGGCCAACAATGAAAGAAGTAGCTACAGAGTTAGAAGCAATACGGACATCACACATTCCCTCTATGGTTGAAACTGGTATCGGAACAGTGATGTATCGTGAGGAATTACACATGCAAACTTATGCTGGATCAACATCGACATACTGGAGTTTCACTGATACCATTACTCAATGATGCCTAAAGGCCAGATTTGTTTTTAATATGTACTAAATTTATATGTTGACATATATATAGTTGTAAAGCATGTCATAGAACTTTAGGTAATCATAAATACATCCAAATTACCAAATGATTGGATGGATAGTGCATTCTATCTAAGGACTTCTGTAACCATTTCGCATTCAATATGTGTCTAAAGCTTTATACTAATTTGTCATAGCAATAACTTTACTTTTACTATCCAATTGATCACTGTACTATGAAGACTTGCTAATAAAGAACAACAACGATATATATATTTCAAATATAGTCTACAAGGAAAATCGAGCGACTCTGAGAGGAAAAGGCTTAAGAAGTTAAGTAATAAAGATTTAAATTAATAAGCTCAACAATTAACGAACTACATTGGCGAGCCTGGAGATCCTATACAAAATGATGAGTTGGGTATTCATGTTCATAGCCATTATAGTCACAACATAACCTCTCGCCCTTGGCCATATCATGAGTTGCAACCAAGAGGACCCGACATTCACCATGTACACTGTATCTCACATTTCAGATTTTGCTTCTTCTTTGCTTCCTTGAAAAAAAGGAAGTGTAACATGAAAAAAAAAAAAAAAAAAAAAACTACAATATATCTCAGCAAGTGAATAAGAAAGAATCTTTAGAAAGCTTACGGTGTAAAGTTGTTCATTCCGTTGATAAAACATGCAGTGTTTCCCCATTTATCATGGCAGATAACAAGACTCTTTGATGGATTTGATGCTTGATGAAGAGTCATCATGATATCACATTCGTAGTGTTTACGATTCTTAATGTAATCTACATCACCAATGTATTTGATTATCAATGTCAAGTCCTTTATAGGGCCATTAGCTTCTACTGTATAACTGCACGAAACAACCACTTATTACTAAGCATACTTCATTGCATAAGAGGTGGCAAAACTAGTTTGTTGGGCAGGTTGAGTGATGACTGGTTGGATCAGGCCAAATAGTGAACACCTTCTATATAGTTTTTGAAACTCATAAATCATAAATGTTTTAAGATTACATTATTACAATAATATATTAACATTTTTAATTAAAGCCATGTGAGATGATTCATGCATTTAAATATTTGGATAACTTTCGACCATTTGACTAATTTCTTTGTTAAATCTATTAACTTAACCCGTTTCAAACATTGCCCAAATTGACCCATTTATAAGTAATGAGGCAAAATTGCCACCTCTGATTGGCATAAGAATCCTCTTTAACTAACAAAAGTAGTTATTTACTTAATTACCCTTCGCAAGAATCGAATATGACAAGCAGTGGAGGTTCACTCTCTCTTCAACATGGCTCTCCGGTACTCCAATTTTCCTTGTCTTCTTTGGAAAGAACCTTCAATAAGAGCCACATAAGATAACCCATATATAATGGAAACAAGGAATTTAAGATCGTTTCTATTAAGTAGAAGGGGCGTCCCATTTTCATAGGGGAGATTGTCTCAAACTTAAAAAGATACATGCATTGCACCTTTCTTATACATGGAAAAATTTGCTGATCTTGGAGCCATATCGAAGGAGTAAGTGAGATCATCACTAGAGATCATCACTATATTCCATGTTGAGGAGGTTAGAGCAGAAGCTAGAGACCGCATTTGTTTCAGTCTGTGTGTTGTTTCTTCACGTGGAGCATATGGTAATAGTCTTCTCCTCTTCTTATGATGATGCACTATCCGTGTCCTCGTCTCCTAGAATCTGCTATTTTAAAAATATATATTGGAAATTAAAAGTGTTTGAAACAACAAAAATAAATAAAATAATGATTGACCTCAACATCTTATAGTTTGGGTCTATGAGAAGGAAAAAAAAAAAAAAAAAAAAAAACTGTGAACTAATACATATCAAACGATCAGAAGTGTGAGATATGTAGGATAGAACTGTAAGAATAACCATGCTTAATTGGTAATATATAGAACTATAGACGAGTGGCATATAGAGATATGGTAACTAACAAGTAAATGAGCTAAAGTCAGATTCCTATTTCTGATTCAGATTGTTCGAAGTACTCTGTATTTTCTTTGTGAAAGTAAGGTGAACTACATTTCTATATGAATATGTGCATTTGATCTGATGATTTTTTTTTCCCGGAGACGCTGAGTTGAAGAAATCTCGCCTTGTTACTAAACAATTTATAAAAAGGAATTCGTTTAAATCGAACAAAACCAAAACTGATAAATAATGCTTACTAAGTTAGGTTTGTTATAGATTTTGAGAATATCGGTCCAAACTAAAAAATTAGACGCAAGTCGTTTAGTTGTGTATTACTAATTTTAATCTTAAAACGACATCTATCCTTTTACTCTCAAAAGAAAAATAATAATAATAATAATTCGCATCCATTTTAATTGTCCAAAATGAGATTGAAACAGGTCTAAACTTTAAGCAAATTCAAAATTATACTCAGTAAATTATGTTTAGGTCTAAACCGTAGACCCATAAATAGAACTTAACAATGATGTGAATACAGAACACATGACAATTTTAGAGACAAAACTATTAGTATAAATCCCAATATATCAAAAAGATAAATGTATAACTGGGTCTGTTTTTGTTAAATATATAAATCCCAATAAGTTTTGAGATGAGGTGGGTCAAAACTCAAATAACTTTTGTCCAGATAAAGATGAAAATGAAGACGATTTCAGTATTACTAGATCCTAAAAGCACTTAAAAGGTTTCTAGGAAGTCCTTATTAGCTTAGAAGCGACAATTAGAAGGCTAATTCATGTTTTGTGAATGAGTGATGTTGTTTTATTTTGATATCCCAAGATAGGAATAAGACCACGGCTTATTGCCACAAAGTGATTCAAGTCTTTTTTTCCATAAGCGCTTAATCTTACTTAAACAACTTTGCTTCCTTCCCGTATGCATTAGATGCAGGAAGCAAGGGTAAAAGGAAGGCTTTGACAACCTCCTTCCTCCATAGTGTTAAGCTAGTTTGAACTTGTTTTTATAGTGATATTTGGTTTTGGCTTCCACGAGAGTTGTCTTTATGGTGGTCATAGAGTTTGGATGTTTTATGCGACTCGTCTATAGTTTAGAAGTTGAGCTTCAATTTCGTACAGATGCAGTTCTTTTCGTCACTTGTGAGGATTCCATACCCTTTTGGAATCGGAGTAAATTGTTCTGTCAATGAATGGTACGTCGTTGAATGCAACTCCTCGACACCATATCTATCTGCACTCAGTCACCGCCTTGAAGTGTTGGGAGTTGACTTGGAAAGTCAAAAAATCGCGGTTAATATGCCAAAGTTCTCTGAATGCATTCAGACCAAGAAATTGAAGTTGATCTTGGTAAGAGTCCGTTCCTGTTACTTGAATCATACTATAAGGTCATGGATGATCCAGTATCACTACTGTGGACACTATCAGACCGTGACAAAGATCAAGTAAGTTGTTGCGATAATTACAACCCAAGAAGGTATAGACGCAAAGTGGATATGGGCAATGACACTTCTGTGAATACTTGGATATGTGCCTGTTATGAGTTTTACAAAGGAACTCCTTATTTAGGAGATGGATGCGAAGGTATGTAACTTTATATATAACTACTGTTACAGAAGAGTGTTCAAGGTGCGAGGATAGTGATGGTTACTGTCACTATGATACCATATATGACATTGACGGCTTAGTTTACAGTCAGAACTTTACATGTGATTTTTATATATGGAGATTACAATACCGTTGAAAGCAGATCAAGCAAACCATCTATGGGTCTTCTTATAATAGATAACTTTTATAGACTAAGATTGACTTATACCTATGTTAGCTATGTTGTGGGTGAATTGTTAAAATTCGTGTAACAAAATTTGTACAGAACATAGCGTAGCTAAGCTGATCTTATATCGCCCAAATCACTTGGAAATGGCTATTTGATTTGAGAATTTCCATTTTGTATTGGTCTTCATTCAGGTGTTGGCATAAGTGTGGGGTCACTTTTTCTTGCAGCAATCATCTATGCATCCTTCAAACTAATCAAGAAAACGAGAACCAGATGGCAGAGAGAGAGAGAGAGTCTCTGTTGTTGTTGATCAAATGTCACTTTTCATATCATGTGAGGGCCATCGACTACTATAACGAATATAGAATTCTCCCTAGGAGGTCAAGGTACAGTCTGCAAACAAGTACGTTCTTGAGTGTGTGCATTCACACATGGCCTTTAAATTCTGAGGGCCTATTGTGCACATGGAATAACTTTAGGGCCTCAAAGTTTACGTACTTCAGTATGTGCGATTGTCAATGGACTGGTTGTATATAATACAGCTAAACATATTAGTAAAAAAAAAATGTCGATTCATATCTACTCAAAGGTGTTAATATAGGTGAAATGAACATTTGGATGATACAAATGATATATCTCTGGTTGGTTAATTTATAGTCTGCATATGCAGGGGAGCCGTTCTTATTCGTTATTAGATTTGACCCATTTCTAAACCATGCAAATATTTTTAGTTTTTATAAACTTTGGATCGGACAAATTCGATTAACTGGATTATATGAGTCTAGCTAAGTTCTTGCTGCAAAGGTCTCGCTCGACGACACGTTGAGATATAGTGTGGGATTTGATATTGATGGAAACAACTCTCAATGAAAATATGAGATTCGTTACTATTTTTAGTTTTTCAAACACTTATTCATTGCTATTTCTTTTGCTAATGTACACACGTCACATAGAAAAACTTATTATTGACTATTGCTCTAACTGCTCCTACAAAAGAAGAGAGCTATCACAAGATTGAAGTTACAAAAATTTTAATTATTATTACATACACTGCCACAGAAACAATATAAATCCAAAGAACACTTCCAAGGGACAAGGACACTTGAAATAATATCTTTTGAAGTAGTTCCACCACCATAAAAATACAACCAATAATCCTGACCATCGTAACCTTTTTTTTGTTTTTTTTTTGGGAACAAGACCATCGTAATTAATCTTAAGAGTAGAAAAAGTATCCCCTCTATTACTTCCAATGTTTTCGGATTATCATGCACGCCGTAGACTCGTGGTATACGGGTAATTTCTCACCACACAACTTCAACTAATCAATCATAGCCACCATTATAAACCTAAACACCTCAATCCATACACTTTCTATCTTAACAAACATGAAGTTACTTCAAGCTTACCATATTTTACTAGTTACCTTCCTTTCATTAACAGCAACATCAATAGCAGTGTCAAACTTCGCTAAGCCAGGGTGCAATGATATGTGTGGGAAAGTGAGGATTCCGTATCCTTTTGGAATTGGAGAAAACTGCTCTATCAACAAATGGTACACTATTGATTGCAAGTCCTCGACGCCATATCTATCTGCACTCAACCACCTGGAGGTTGTGGGTGTTGACTTGGATAATCAGATAATCAGTGTCAATATGCAAAAGCTCTCTGCATTCAGTCAGGCGACCAAGAGCGTGAATCTTGCTAGTAGCCCCTTTTTGTATTCCAAATCACACAATAAATTTGTTGTGGAGGGGTGTGGTAATGGTGTGATCTTGGGTGATCATGGTAGTGCGCTTTCCGGGTGTTCCACCACTTGTAGCAATCACACTACTACTAGTACTTCTGTTACCATCAATACAAACAACACACGTTTTAGCATCAACTGCTGCGAAACAACAATTCCTCATTATCTAAATTCGTACAGCGTGAATCTCACAGGTTTGGAAAGGCTGGATGGAGATAGAGCTTGTGGATCTGCCTTCTTGGTGGATAAAAATTTGTATGATGAAGTAAGGTTTTCTGGTAAGTCCTTTATCCCGACATCACTTCTCTGGACTCTAGGACACCTTGACCTCAAACAAGTAAATTGCTGCAATACCGCTTATATGGATAACCGCACAGTGGATCTAAGTTATGGTACTTCTGTAGACACCTTGAAATGTTCCATGGATAATCTGCCATTAAACGGAAACCCTTATTTATTCGATGGTTGCTATGGTATGTATTTCTTTATGTAGTAATTATTTGTTTTTTTAACATGGAACCTTCCATCTCTTATACAATGTGCTTTTGATTTAGATACGGAAGAATGTGCAAGGTGCAAGGGTAATGGAAGAGGTTACTACTGTCATTATGAAAAGACATATGACATTGATGGCTTATTTAACAAATGGAACTTCACTTGTGACGATTATAGCTTCTTGGCTCCTATAATAATAATAGGTAACACCTGTTAATACTCCATTTTCACTAAATATTCTTGGTAGCGTGAGTGCGGTTTGGTTTGAGCCAAAATCAAAAACCAAACCGAAATATTTAGTTCACAACCGAAACCGATTGGTTTTTGTTGGTATGGTTTTTGGTTTTATAACGGGCTTTGGATTGGTTTCTTATTAACAGTACGTTTATATTTGGACTTTGCGAACTCGACTCAATAAATGTTATTTTTCTTTGATTTCTGCTAATCGTTAGTCCAGTTATGCAACCCCAACAACATTATAAAAATTAAAGCTAACCGCTTAGGAGGCTTGTGACTATCATCACTGAAATATAAGAGGTCTAAAGTTCAATTCTTACTTAGTGCAAAAACCTTGAAGTGATTACGCCAACCTCATGATACAAAGGGTTTTACCTGGTTTGAGATTGTGTGACGATAGATTTAAACCTCGTGGATTAGTCAATCAAAAAGTTTATAAACGATAACTATAAAAAAAATAGTAAATTACATGGATCGTCCTTGTGGTTTGTTTAAAATTGCATATAAGGTCCTTGAAACTTTTTGTTACATTCACAGTCCTTATCTTTGCAAAAAAAATCACACTATAAGTCCTTGCTTTTAACTTCCATTAACTTTTTTTGTTAAACCTCTCATATTCCATGCAAATGAAAACAAACCTGTGTTTTGCTCTCACTTCTTCTTTCTTTATCTATACAGGAAAAACAAAATGTGAAATATGAAATGTAAAAACTTAAACTAATAAACGAAATAGTGAAAACTTAAACTAATAAAGGAAATATTGCAACTTAAACTAATTACTTTACGAGTTTCGTGTTGACCAATTTAAACTGTTTTATATACAAAAGTAGGCACATTACATGAGTTAAACAGGTTTGCAGGTCGACCCGTTTAACCCATTTAACCCGTATAATAAAATATAAATAGTTTTTAATTTAAGTAAAAAATCTTAAACGGGTTGACGGGTCGACCCGCTTAATTTATTCTCAACCCGAACCTGACCTGCTTAATAAACAGGTTAGTTGGGTCGACCCAAAATCTATTATAGACTTAACTCGAAACTGTTAATTTGTGTGTCGGTTTCAGGCGCGTCGGGTCAGAAATTGCCACCCCTATCTCCCTTATAAAATCTTGTTGCTATGCACGGGTACTCGTCTAGTCCTACAAATACAAACACTTTCTTATCCTTTTCACTTAAATTTCTTAGAAAATGCAACCACCACCATAACTTTTTATTTTTTTATTTATTTATTTTTATTTTTTTTGATAACCATGGTTTCTGACCTTTTGACCGACTAATCCATGAAGTTTGAACCCACCGTCACACAGACTCAAACCAAGTAAAGCCCTCCTTTTTCAAGAAGTTGGCATGATCACTTCAAAGTTGTTTGCACATAGCATGAATTGAACTTGAGACATTAGGGTGGTGACATTCATGCCACACATACTTCACCCATACCTCACCACTCACCAATAATATCATTCCACCTAATTTCATACCTATCTCATACCTCACCATAGTTTTCTAGTGGCAACCATGATTCCATACCTCACTCAATTTTTTTATTTTTTTTAATTCATAATTATATTAAACAATTTAATAAAAATATAATATTTCATTAATAATAATAAAAAATTACATAATACTTAAAAAAAAATTACATATCTAAAAATCAGTCGGCAATCATATCTAAAAAATTTCATTATCTTCTTCATATCATCTAAACACTTTTGTACTAGTATTTCATCTTCAAATCCAACTAATCAAAAACATGAAAAAACAAAACAAAAACAAAAACAGTTAGTTACATTATAAAAATACCACCCACCAGATAGAGTTAATTGCATTTTTGGTCCTTGTGGTATGGCCAATTGCGATTTAGTCCTAAACTTTGAAAGTGCACCTTGCCTCATTTTCAGTTTTCGTTCGTGTTTGGTCCCAGGTCCCACGGTAAAATATTTTAGTCATTTAATGTTGTCTTTTTCTTTTCTATTTTCTTTTAGTTTTCTTATATAAATAGTCCCTTGTTGGAAGGGTTTTACATATTTAGTCCATACACATTTATTATTTTGTTTACAAATCTACTTCTATGGTTTTGACCAATTCTGGGTTTGGTCCCTTAACCACTATTTCTCGTTAGTTTGACCGTCAGTGGATGTTTTGTCCGCTTTTAACATTTTCGTCCGTTTTATACGTTTTAAGTGCTTTTACGTTTTCTTGCCTTTTACGTTTTCGTCCGTTTTTATACGTTTTCGTTCGTTTTTTTTTACTTTTTTATACGTTTCGTCTGTTTTTTTACGTTTTTGTCCATTTTATACGTTTTCATCCGTTTTTATACATTTTCGTCCGTTTTTTTACGTTTTCGTCTGTTTTTTTATGTTCTCGTCCGCTTTTATACGTTTTTGTCCTTTTTTTACGTTTTCATCCGTTTTCGTCCGTTACTATACGTTTTTGTCCGTTTTTATATGTTTTTGTCCGTTTTTATACATTTTCGTCCGTTTTTTTACGTTTTCGTCTGTTTTTTTATGTTTTCGTCCGTTTTATACGTTTTTGCCCGTTTTTTTACATTTTCATCCGTTTTTATACGTTTTTGTTCATTTTTATACGTTTTCGTCTATTTTTTTACGTTTTCATACATTTTTAAACGTTTTAGTATGTTCTTTACGTTTCATCCGTTTTATCGTTTCGTCCTATTTTACATTTTATCCGTTCTTATATGTTTCGTCTCTTTTTACGTTTCATCCAGGTTTTTCGTTTTATCCGTTTTATCGTTTTCGTCCGTTTTATCGTTTTGTCTCCTTTTACATTTTATCCATTCATATACTGACGTATAAAAGCGGACAAAATAAAAACGGACAAAACGTAAAAATAAAGCGAAATGTATAAAAACGGCGATAAAACGCGAATGAAATGTAAAAAATGGATGAAATGAAAAACATACAAAGCGGATGAAAATGGACGACGTATAAAATCGGATGAAACGGATGAAAACATAAAAAAACGACGAAACATATAAAAACGAAACGAAAAACGGACGGCGTAAAAAAGCGAAACGGATGGCGTAAAAATGGATGAAACGTCTAAAAGTAGACAAAACGTATAAATACTTACGGCGTATAAAAGGACGGCGTATATAAGCAGTTGAAACGTATAAAACATATAAAACGAACTAAAAGCGTGTTAAAGCGAATAAAACATATGATAACGTAAGAAAACTTATAAGCGTGTAAAAATTGACGGCGATATAAACGGGCGAAAATGTATAAAACGGATGAAAATGGATAAAAAGAATGAAAGCGTATAAAAGCGGTTAAACACGTAAGAAAAACGTGTGTCGGAAAGCGTGTAAAAGCGATATATAAGCGGTAGAAAGCGGACGGCGTATAAAATAGAGCGAAGCGTATAAATACGGATGACGGACGAAATGTAAGAAAAAGCGGAAGTATTAAAGCAGCGAAAACTTATAAAAAATATAATACTAATATTAATAGTTAAATAAATAATAAAAAATTCATGCTAAATCTATAAAAGCATTAGCGAGACAAAGGACCATTTATGTAAGAAACTTAAATGATGGACTGAAAAGAAAATAGGAAAAGAAGAAGAAGCGAGGGTATTTTAGTCGTTTGATGTTGATCGAGACTAAATATGTAATGAAAACTTGAAAATGAATAGCCTACAGACTTTCAAAGTTTTAGGGACCAAATCTGCAATTTAACCAAACCACATGGACCAAAAATGCAATTAACTCCGCCAGATATTTCTATTTCCCATTTGCACACTCAAGAAAACCCATACAAGAAGATATTTTCATAAATATCTTTCTCTCAAAAACAAAAACATAGTTTCACCTTTCATTTTCACCATGGGATTTTTACAACACAAGGATGATTCTGATGATGAGGAAAACCAAGAAGCAGAAATGTAAAAATGATTATGAGTATGATTTTTCTTGTAGAGAGTAAGGAATTTTATTATTATTATTATTTTTTTTTTTCAATAAAACCCAACGGCTCTAATTTTTTACCGTTGCCCAACGGTTGATTTTGGCTCCTTCACACAAACCGCATCGGCATGGCATACCGATTTGGATGAACACCGAACGAAACCGCAGCAGTGGCAACGGTGTGCCCGTGCGAAATGGCTTCAAACCGAACCATACCGAAGTCGAATGCCACCACCCTTACAAATTTTATTTTAGAGTGATAGTCACAAGCTTTTCTTTCACGAAAGCACCCTTGAATGGTTACCACCATAACTCTCTTATCCTTTTCTCATTTTTTTTTCTCTCTCTTACGACCTCCACCACATAAACACTTGTCTCTTTACCTTCTAAAAAAAATCAAAGCAACCAATCTCAACCAAAATTTGAATACCCTTAATCTCGTTTTGAGTCTTGTTGTAAGGTTCGAACCAGTGGTTGATACGTGTGGGAAATGACTTCTTGTTGTTCTTGCTCTAATTTCTTTAATCCGAACTCAAAATCATAACCCTTTGGGTTATCGTCTGTAATCATTTTGGGTTTCAGACCAAGTAGGTGTTTTTGTTCATGGGTTGATGGGTTTTTGGATCTTTAAAGATCTTTGCTTGAAAAACAATACAACCCGAGATCTTTCTTTCTTTGTATTTTTCGTTTTGGGTCTTGTTGTTGACTATTATGGAGATGGGATAATGAGTTCTTATGAAGTTTGTTGTTGTGTTAAATTGTGGTTGTAGTTTATTCTTGGTTGATGTTCTAATCTTATAGTTGTTGGAGTTGGTACAAATAATGGTGATGCTTGGATCCGTGATTGATCTAAGTTAGTAGAACAGTTGCTGTGACAACACAGCTAGAGTGCAACCATGAGTGGGTCACAACTTTGAAGTAGTGGAAGAAACTGAGGGGGTTGTGGATCTTGATTATTTCCTGAAAATAAATTAATAATTAGAGTTAATTACATGAATCGTCCTTGTGGTTCGGTCAAAGTTACGGATCTTGTCACTATCTCTTTTTAGCGTGTTTAGTTCGTATGGTTTCAAATCTTACGGATCTTGTCGCAGTCCGTGGTTTAAAAGGATCTCCTTGCAAATCTTTCTAACGTGAAATTGCGATCGTTATCAAACCAGGACGAGTTTATGTAATTTACTCTTTAAAAAAAGTTTTTCTTTTAGTTTTATTATTCAAAATTTTAAATTTTATTACGATTAAATTTTTAATAAAAAACTTTCTTGCTTTCGGTTCTCTCGTGGTTTGGCGAACTGGAATGATGGTTGAAGGCTTTTGATATTCTCTCTTTGTTGATTCTTTTGTTTGTGTTTCTTGCGATTCGGTTTTGTTTTGGAACTTTTGTTAATAAAATCTTAGCTTTTCAAAAATAATAATAACATTACCAAAGTCTTATAAATTCACGAACATTTGTTTATTGAAAACCTTAAAAAAAAAAAAAAAAAGTCATGATTAAAGTCCCGCGACGTTACCATGGCGAAGGGCGAATTTATTTCTTGATTCAGTATGTGTGACGTCTTAAGATATGTCTGATATCAAAAAAGAAATAAAATAAAATGAGAATGTCGAAAAAATACCATGGGTTTTAATAAAATTAATTTTTTAAGAAAAATAGTTTTTAAAAAAATATAATAAAATTAAAATTTGATTTTTTTTTTAGTTTATTATAATAAAATTAAAATTAAATTAAAAAAAAAAAAAACTTTTTTATTAAAAATTTAATCGTAATAAAATTAAAAATTTTTGAATAATAAAACTAAAAAGAAAAACTTTTTTTTAAAGAGTAAATTAAATAATCGTCGCATGGTTTTGTATAATCGTTAGCCCTCACGTTAGAGATTTGCAGAGAGGTCCTTTTGGGACAAGGTCGATCGAGGATAAGATCCGTAAGATTTATAAACCAGCGAGGACAGCTTAAAAAAAATATAGGACAAGATCAAGTAGCTTTGGCCAAACCACAGGACGATTTATGTAATTAACTCTAATAATTATGAATTGATTTTAATGATGATTTGAGGATAATGGTTTGTTGGTATTTTTCATAATCTTGTTTTAGTGTCGGGATTGCTGGGTAAATAGAAAAACAAATATGAAGATTTGGGGAAGAAGATATAGAGAGAAGGAGAAAGTGAGAGATATATGTATTTATTAAATTAAATTTTTTATTACAACTATAAAAATGAAATGAACTTGTATACTAGTATTTTACAAAGTTCGTTATCAACAATTAGAAATGTCTGAAAGTTCATGGTCAATAAGTGTAATTAACCCTTAATCATTTCAAGAAAAGAAAAACGAAATGACTATTGTACATGACACATGAGGGGTTTGACGGAAAAAGTTAGCGGAAGTTAAATCCAAGAACCATAAGTGTCATTTTTTTCAAAGATAAGGATTGTAAATGCAACAAAAATGTTTCAGGAACTCCAGATGCAATTTTGAAAAAACCACATGGACGATCCATGTAATTTACTCTAAATAAATAAAAAATAGAAAATAAAGCTAACTACGTATAACCAAACAGCTTTATATACCCAATAAGTTGCAAGATCATAAATCCAACAATACTTATGAGGTGTTTGTTATGTGGGTTTTTACTAAGAAGTTCATGTTGAGTCTTAAAATTTATAGTTCGGTTTACAAATTCAAATCCAAATCCAATTCCAACCATCTACAAATCAAACACTCTTAAAATTGCAAGATCACAAATCCCGAGTCCAATCGTCCTCATGTCAGTAGTAAAAATAATGTATCTACTGTAGTTATTTAGTAACGTTATATCAAATATACTCGTATTTAATTAAATTAATTCAATTAAGTTATTATTGTTCTTTTTTCGTCCAAAAATTAAACCCGAATAAAAATTTCAAACTAAACCATCAATTCTTAGTTCCGATTGATTTATTCGGTTTGGTTTATCGGTTTTTGTGCTCGCCCTACCCCAACCCAATTTATTGGCTGTCTATTCATACATGTTAACAACGAGCTACGGTCAAGTCTTATGGAGGTTTCTCCTGCGAAAGTCTCAGTTCAGTCTTGTCTAAATGATAGGGTTTTCTCGCGTGCGTAAAGGGAAGGTCCATTATTCTCGCCTGGGTTGTCTTGCGACCGATTGTGTGGTCAGCACCTTACGGGTAGAGGCCATATAGCCACAATTGCCGTTAAAAAAAATGTACACAATTTATTATGTCTATACGCTTAAAATACTAATTTTACTATTTTAACCTTCTATTATTTTTGATGAACGGTAAAATAGTCAAAGCCATTAAACCATAACTTAGTACTATCAACTTGACTAATTGGATAGGGTACCATGAATCTTTTCCAACCCTATTCACATTTAATAGTTTAGCCCGTTAGAAATTTAACGGGAAAAGTAAACGCGTAAACTTCAAAATTAAAATGCTCATGGGTATAACTACCAAACAAGGGGAGAAATGAGTCGAGGCCAACCCGAACTTTTCAAAGCTCGAGCTTGGTTTGTTTATATTTAAAAGGCTCGAACTCGTTTTGGCTTATTAAATAAATTAGGCTCGAGCTTGTTTATCATGCTAGTTTATATATAAGGAAAATGGTAAATATAACTTTAATATTTAACTTGTTAGCACATGCATAAGTTTCTTTAAAAAACAATAATAATAAAAAAAATAAAAAATAAAATACCGCCCACCCCTACAAAACCCAACAACCTTATATACAACTAGTGCATGTTTGTTCTCTTAACTTTATCCCTTAAGGCTACATGTAGCAAATCCCTATATATAATTATACATGCATATACAATTATCAATTATGTGTACATGAAGTATGATTGCATAAATGAATGTATATATTTCTCATGCTTAGCTTGTTTAGGCTCGCAAACTTAATCGAGCTTTGAGTATGAAAATCAAGCTCGAAGTTGTTAATTATATGAGCCCCAAACAAGGTTCAACCTCGTTTAAGCTCGGCTCAATCAAACTTTTATCATGTTGATCCCGAGGAGCTCACAAGCGGCCTGGCTATAACAATTTTGCACATAAAATGTTTTGCGTTAAATTTCTAATTAACAGGATGGGTCGTTAACTTAAGTGGTCGTTAACTTGAGTGAGCATATCGTCTTAGAAATTCTAAGTAGCTAAGTATCATTCTCCACCTTTAATAGTTCATAGTACCAAAAATTCCAGTTAGCCGAATTTAAAATACTAAGCTATATTTTGGCCTAAATAGACTGATACATGCAACTAATTTTATGCTTTCTGTCGCTGGTCGTCATTCAGGTATCAATGTTGGGTTAATCTTGGTGCTAGGCTTTATTGCAGCAATTATCCAGGCATTGTACAAACTAATCAAGAAAAAATTAATCAAAAGACGGAGAGAGAATGTTTTTAAATGCATTAATGGTGGTTTACTTTTAAAGCTACAAGAAGAGGCTGATCCGTCCTTAGTTGATAGAACCATACTTTTCACTTCACATGAGTTGGAGAAGGCCACTGATAACTTCAATGACAACAGAATTCTCGGTCGAGGAGGCCAAGGTACAGTTTACAAAGGAATGTTAACCAATGGAAGAATTGTGGCGGTCAAGAAATCAAAAATAGCTGATGAAAGCCAATTAGAACAGTTCATTAATGAGGTGGTCATTCTTTCACAAGTTAATCATAGGAATGTGGTCAAACTGCTGGGATGTTGCTTAGAGACAGAAGTTCCTCTCCTTGTTTCTGAATATATACCAAATGGTACATTATACGACCGTATTCATGATGAGACTCACGAGTTCCCATTGTCTTTAAGTAAGAGATTACAAATTGCTACAGAGGTTGCAGGAGCACTTGCTTACTTGCATTCAGCTACTTCAATTCCAATATATCATAGAGATATGAAAACCACCAATATACTTTTGGATGATAAATATAGGGCCAAAGTTTCTGACTTTGGAACTTCAAGGTTCGTATCAATGGATCAAACTCACTTGACTACTTTAGTCAAAGGTACGTTTGGCTACCTAGACCCTGAATATTTCCAATCCAGCCAATTCACCGAGAAGAGTGACGTCTATAGCTTTGGTGTTGTTTTGGTGGAATTGTTAACCGGAGAAAAGCCAATCTCTTTAACTAGATTTGGTGAATATAGATGTTTGGCTACATACTTTATGTTGGCTATGGAAGAAGGGCGTGTTATATCTATTTTTGATGCAATTGCGATCAATGAGGGTAATAGGGATGATCTTATGGTTTTAGCTAACCTTGCAATGCGATGCTTGAATCCAGTTGGAAAGAATAGGCCAACTATGAAAGAAGTAGCTACAGAGTTGGAAACAATACGAACATCGCATGTTCCCCCTATGGTTCAAACTAACATTGGATCGCTGATGTATGCTGAGGAATTACACATGCGAACTTATGCTGAATCAACATCGACATACTTGAGTTTCACTGATACCATTACACAGTGATGCATAAAGGCCAGATTCAATCATATTATGCGAGGAATTTTTATTGTCATATAGTTGCAAAGCATGTCTATAAAGGCCAGATTCAATTAGAACTTTAGGTAATCATAAATCCATCCAACGTACCAAAAAATTGGATGGATAGTGCATTCTATCATAAGGCCTTTTGTAACCATTTGGTATTCTATGTGTCTAAAGCTTTATGCTAATTTGTCATTTTATGCAATATATTTACTTTTGCTATCCAATGGGTTAGTAGTGTACTATGAAGACACGCTAATAAAGATGCAAAAATCTGTTTAGAAGGAAAATCATGTGAGAAAAAGGCATGAGACGTAGGATATGTTTGACAAAAATAAATGTTGTTGTTATTGTTGCTGACTTGCTGATATTGTTGCTGAAAAAGATTAAAATTGTTATTATTATTATTTTTTTATGGTGTTTGACAAACTAGATGTACTTGTAGATTAAAGTGTAAAATGAAATATAATCTCCAACATTTTTATAAAAGCTATTTTTGAGAACTTATTTTTCTAAAATAATCCACAATCTAAGTTTGCCAAACAAACTTTATTTTTTGACCAAAGCTTATTTTTCAACAAAAAATCTTAAGCCTCTATAATCTTCCTAATCTCTTGCGTCAAATATGCCCCTAATAAAGATTTTTATTATTATTATTTTAGAACATCAATTTTTTTTCCACACCTATCTCACAAATGCCTCCGGCGAAATTTGAATCCACATTATCTAAGTTGGTTGGCAACTCAGATACAGCATACTAGTAGACCAAAGGCCTTAATGGACTACATTAGCGAGCCTAGAGATCCTATACTAAATGATGAGTTGGGTATTCATGTTCATATATATACCCGTTATAGTCATAATATAACCTCTTGCTCTTGGTAATGTTGCGACTTGCAACCAAGAGAACCTGGGATTCTCCATTTACACTGAATCTCACACATTTCAGATTTTGCTTCTTCTTTGCTTCCCTGAAAATTATCATTTACAACTTAAAACAGACTACAATATATCTCAGCAAGTGAATAAGAAATGAACTTTGGAAAGCGTACTGTGTGAGGTCGTTAATCCCGTTGATAAAACGAGCAATGTTTCCACGTTTATCAGGGCAGATAACAAGACTCTTTGATGGATTTGATGCAAAAGAAGAGTCATCATGCTATCACAGTGATATGATTCCTCGGATTATCAATTATAAAATTATTATTAAAATAAGTTTCAAGGTAGTTTTATTTATTTAGTAAAAAGTTGAGATCCCTATAGATCCTTAATTAATTATAGAATCAATCTCCAACCATCAATCCAATTACATAAAAAAAAAGCTGAGATTAAATCATGTTTTTACATTTAGAAGGGCAAAAAGTCAAATATATAAACTAAAAAAAAAAAAAAAAAAAAAAAAAACAACTACCTTCATTATTTCCCAAAAATTTAGGGTAAAACACACACACACAAAACAAAACCCGACCACCACCATCACCAATCCACCATCCTCACCGTCAAATTCGTCATCCTCACCGTCAAATCCGTCATCCTAACCATAAAATCCGTTGCCGCCGTACACCACGATTCAGCTAAATAATGAAAAATAATGATGTTGTAGTCGCTGTTGATGAAATCGATATGAAGGTGAGCTTATAATGGATGTTGAGGTTATGATTGAAGATGATATATTGATGGATGCTGAGATTATGGAAGAAGAAGATATACCTGTTATTCAAGGTAAATCATCAAATATGATTCAACTAATTTTTCTTTAATAAAGAAGAAAATAATCATATATGATTCTAGTGAACCATATATGATTCAGATATTTTTTTTGCTTATTCTGCTTTTTTGTTGCTTATTTTGAATATTAGTAGATTATATTGGAATCATATATGATTCTATTGAAATTACATATGATTGTAATAGAAGAGAAATTTTTTTCCAGTTTTATCTGCTTTTCTATAATAGATAAGAAATATGATTCTAGTAGAATTATATATGATTCTAAATATATGATTCTAGTAGAATCATGTATGATTATAGTAGAATCATGTATGATTCTAACAAAAATCATATGTGATTCTGATGAGAATCATATTTGATTATGTTATTAAATAAATATTGTTTGATCCTTTTAATGTAAATCACTATACAGATTCTGTTATGACACCAACACCAACTTTATACGCACATGAAGAAACTCCTGGAGGATCAGTGTACTTGGAACCCGTTGTTGATCATATTTATTTACCTGTTGAGGGAAAAAGTTTAAAACGATAGAGGAATGTATTGAAATGTACAATAAATACGCTGAAGAAGCAGACTTTGAAGTTAAGAAATCGGCACAAAAAAAATACAAAAAGTGGTTTGTTAAAAAGTAAGTACCTTATGTGTAATAGGGAAGGCGTTTCAAAAGACATGAATATAAACACATTGGATCTTAAAAGCAGTGATAAAACAAGTCAGAAATACAAGACAACGGGTAACAGGTTGTATGGCGCGAATATTCATAACTTTGGATCCTATTTCTGGAGAATATGAAGTAAATAAATTCGTTGCTAAGCACAATCATTTAATGATTCCGAAAGAGTATGAGCATCTAACAAAGAAACAAAGGAAGATGACTCAAGCGAAAAAATGTTTGTTGTCAAAGCTTCAAACTTCAAACTTGGTGCAACAAAGGCACACCATTTGACTCATATATGATTACTCAGAATCATATATGATTCACTCAGAATCATATATGATTCTCATTAGAATCACATATGATTCTCATCAGAATAACATATGATTTTCATCAAATATGATTCACTTAGGTCACATATATGTAAAGACTGATTGAAAAGTTGAATTAAGGTTAAAAATACATATATATATATATATATATATACTAGCAAATACCTGCACTAGCGGCGGCGATGTCTAGTTTTCTGCAAAAGTTCAGACGACCCATAAGTTTCTTTCAACAACTGTATTTGTAGCATTAGAGAATCGTTTTGAATAACTACAATTCGATGCGTGGTTGCATAGCGACATAAATATATAGTTTTTAAAATATTATGTGAAGTCGATCTAAGTGTGTAATGTATATTTTCTAATAGGATTGTTTTAAGTTATTAAGATTTTAGTAATAATAGATTCAAGCATTACAAAAGCAGCGGTATTATGTAGTTAGCGATATTATATTGTAGTTTAGAGGTATAAGCAGCGTAATGTGACCGTTTTTTCTTGTTTTGTCGATAATTTAGGCGGTGATAACTATTTTTTTACATATGTATGCGTTTATCATTTGGTATGTGGCTTTTAAAATTGTAACTTTGCAAATTGGATATCACCATATAAGATTATTTTGTACTATCAATTTGTATAGATATTTATGCATTGTTCAAAGCTATTTGTTTGAGGTACAAATAATTATCATTAAAGATAATAATACTATTTATTTTTGTGATTTTAATAAACTTACATAACATTATTGATACTGTTTGGACAAAGGGTATACAATATATATTAACTTTTAAACGACGATTCATATATCTTAGTCCTTTAAATGGTGCGAGAGCAACATTTTTAAAATAACATTATACAAATGACAAATTACATGTGTCAAAGCAAAATAAACCAAAACCTACAATTCTTGGTCTCATATAATTTTTTCAAATTTGAAACCCGATTTCACCGGGTGATTCAAGCTGTTGAATCGTTCGACAAAAAAAGCAGTCGATTTAAACCGAGTCAAACCGATGGGTTGGTCGAAAAAATGTCAAATCATGGGGTCGGGGCCCGGGTTTGAGCGTCCGGGTCGACCGGTGATCGGTTTCAACAGGTCAACCGGTATCGGTTTCAATTGGTTGTTTTAATTTGGTAGATGTGCTTTTAATTGGGTGTACAATGTGAATAAATTATTGTCTTTTAAGTAATGGGGTGTTTTAATAAAGAGTATTAATTATATTATTTATTTATCTCCATTGACCATGTTTTCAACGTTCAACTTTCAACATTTTCACTTTTTCCACTTTGACCATTTTCCATTTTATATAGTATATATATATATATATATATATATATATATATATATATATATATATATATATATATATATATATATATATATATATATATATATATATATATATATATATATATATATACGAGGCGTTACGTAGAGATAATGCCACGTAAACGCCACCCTCATTGCCCGATAATTAATTATCGGTCATGTCATCACATTGTTGCCATGTAAGCATTTTTAAAATTTATTTTATTTGAAAACATTTAATTAATTTCTATAATTAATTTGAATTTATATCTCATCACATAAATTAATTTCGAATTTATATTTTCCAAAAATCATGAAATTTGGATTCGAACTCGTGTCTATTAGTACATAAACAAACATGATAACCACTAGAGCAACACAATTTTGATTATATTTTGCAAATCCAAATATATAAACCTATTCAACCAATTATTACCCATTTTAATTTAATGAGATAACTATAAGAATCCCTACATCTTTGGAAACTCATTATTTATTCCTTAATAATTGCTTAATTCATTCATTATATTTTTTTTATTCAGAACCCTAATATCATTCGACACAAGAAATATTCAATAAAAAATATCATTCGGCACAAGAAAAACCCTAATCATCATAACTCTCTCCATGAAGAAACTCCATCATGATTTTATGATTTTTATAATTTTTAATGTGATTTTTGCAGGTTAGTTCATCTCTTGCAGGCTCCAATCGTTCCATATTCTTCACATCCTAAATAATCAAGTAATCTACTTGACTATACAACTGTTATTATTAGGTATGCATGCACGTAATTGTTGTGGAAATATTGTAGTTCATACGTGTTATGTATCTTATGTTTTATTTTTGAATTACCATATATCCCTTGTAAGGTTTCTATTTTAGTTTCACATGTTTCTTGGATTTGTCTAGAGCAAGTCCAGACTATTCTAAACATTTTCAGGTTTTGCTTAGTCGATGCCATAGGTTTCTTACCCTTGTGCTTCTGGGAAGATTTCTTGATATGGGTCCATGGGCTATTGATTTGGTAGGTTCACTTTAGCTTGGGACACGCCCTTAATCATATGTTATTGTTGTGAACTATCTTATAGTAATAACCTTTTATTTTCTTATAGGTCTTGTCAGTAGGAATTTTTCCGTATGCTCTGAAGTTATTGCAGACAACTACACCTGAGCTTCGAAAAATTCTTGTGTTCATCTGGACAAAGATCCTAGCACTTGATAAGGTAAATTTAAAGGACCTTTCGTGCAGCGAATGCTAGATGTACTTGTATGTTATGTGCATAGTCTCTAGAATTTAAGCTCAATATTTTTTCATACATTATGATATCCTTGACTGAAGCTTTCTTTTTATCTGATAGTCGTGCCAAGTGGACCTGGTGAAGGACGTTGGCCACACATATTTCATCAGGTTTTGGGATAGTGTGGAAGCGTACTCGGAACAATGTGCTATGGCTGCATTTAATTTGTTTTGACTGCCATTGTTGATGGACATAGAAAGGAGCAAGAAGCATGTATTGAAGCTAATCTGATTCATGTCTACTTAAAGCATCTTCAAGGTGGTTCCGCTCCTAATGACACAAAATCGAGCCTTTGCTTTTACAATGGTTATGTCCGTGTCTTGGAAAGTCGTGGGAAGATTTTCTAGAAGCACAAATAATAGGCCTGACGGAGAAGGCTCCAATTATATTTTCTCTTCTACTATCTGAGCCCCAACCGGAGGTTCATTATTCTTCTTGGTTATAATTTTTTACATATCTGATAATAATATATATTTTTCAGTGTATTATTTCTTGTCATTAACTTGGGAACATTTCTATTCAGGTTAAAGCTTCTGCTGTTTTGCGTTTGGTACTTTACTTAATGTTGAATTTGACTCATCCAGAGATGTTGGAGACGATGAATATGATGATGATGAAAAATTTGGGGCTGAGATAAGTATTGTTAAAAGTCTTTTGAATGTTGTATCAGATGGCAGTCGGCCGTTGGTTAGGGCTGAGCTTGCAGTAGGTATGTTTCCATAGAGCCATAAATGGTGCTATCTTTGGAAAGTCATATGACGCCATGATCCTAATGCCGAGCATTTTGCTTCTATAGTTGACAAATTACAACTTTAAAGTATGTAAAGAGATTTTTTTGATCATGAGTATGTAGAGACTTTTGGATGGATGGAAGGAGGCGATTATTTGCACTTGCGCGTGTGAGGTTCGTGTGACTACGGAATTAGAGTTGCATTTCTACATGTGATGCCATGCTTTATTTGGACCGGATTAGTAAAGTGATGGTAAAATGCTCACTACTTTCGGCTAATCTACATATTTGACTTTTATAGTCATATGTCATATGTCCATATATAACTTTGTGATGTTGATTTTGCGAAATTATGTAACATGTAGTACTATATCATGCTATTTTAATTAGTTATTGGACATCCAAAATTGGGGATTATAGAACAAGGAAAATGTTTGACCAAGTACTATATTTTTATGGGACAAATGGTTCTAATATTGTGCATAACATAATACTTATATTCGTCTATTGCTTTCGCAGGTCCTAGAGTGAATGTTCCTCGACGTTTGAGGTGGACAGGTATTGGAGTGGTCACTGTGAGTACAAGCACATGTTTGCTCATCCGGCTTTTTAGCCCTGAATGTGAACCCCATAACATAGAGGCCTATGACAAGAAAAAATAGCCGCAACTTTACTATGCACTCTGAGATTAACAATCCAGGCATGTCTTACTTTGTTGTTTTGTATTGTGCTGCACTGATGGGTCTGTTTTTTTGCCCCTTGTCTTAAATTCTAATGGGAGTCCAATCCATGGTCTTTTTGATCGATGCCTGTCAGGGTTAACATTTACCCGCTTTTTGATGCACAAGATATGTCAATGGGATCGATTTTGTAAGATGATAAGCCTATGTATTTGTGTTGCATTGACCAGTACTTACGTACCAACTACCAAGACTTCGAATAAAGGTTGTTTCTTAGTAAATTGTGTTATCTTGGCGTTATAATCCAAAACCACTGCTTTTAGATATGACATTTTCTTTAAGTCCTTTTCGTTTATAACTGATTCTAACTCCACCCCCTTTTTCAGTATTTTTGGCAGTCGTCCAACATAAGAGATAATTTCATCGTATATCTTACTCTGAATGTGAGTATGCTTCACGAGATTAGCCATAATCCATTGTAGAGCATTAGTGGTGGTGTCTGTACCAGCATTAAGAAACTCGCTACACATACCTACCATTTTTTTATAAGTGAGCTTTCAACCATTTCCATTATTACCTTTGTCTTCAGGAAGTGCAGATTCACCAGTGTATCAACATAAGCCATGATATCCTTATCAGAATCCGCTGATTCAATTCGATCTCATTAATCCGACCGTCATCAAACTTCTCTCCAAAACACATCAACACCAACAAGCTGAACATAACATATTGAAAATGATCAACCACCTTGATCCCATCACATTCATGGCACTGCTCCTGGAGTTTATCAATCAAGTTACAAAGGAGCCACTTGCGAGCCCATGAGTACGTCTTGATCCTATACGGATGCATGATCTCAGATGCAAGGTTTTGTCTCAGAAGCCGCCAAGTAGGGCCATAGGAGGAAGTGGAGATTTTGCGCATATAGGATAGTGTTGGGACGGTCCGAGAACAGTCACCTTTTTGAATGAGTATTTTGTTGGCGAGTGAATGGCTCCCAACAAAAGCAGACCGTTGAAAACCAATCAAAAGACTGATTAGTGGTCCATGTGTGGCCTTGAGCTTTATCAGAATGGGTTCAAAACTTGCAACTGGCACCACGGCTGACTGACTCTTGTGTCATTATTGAAACACAGGGTGAAAAGTCTCTCTCAAGGGAACATGAAGATAGTTATCTTTAACTTATAATTCTAAGGAATCAGCGACAGTCTCAATGTCGACTTCAGTGTTACCCCGGGTTTCATCCTATGAAATTACTGATCTCCTTGACCCTTCATCTACGAATTTGCAAGTAAGTTTAACCCCGTAGCGACCTTCGTCTTACGGTGGTTACAATAATACATTGCGATGGTTGTTACAATGGTTACTGATTTTCTTGATGTCGGCGGAGCCACCGAGGTCTCCTAAAGTGACAGAGATCTTTTGAGAACAAACATCGGTTCACGCTACACCCTTCTCGTATAACATACTTTCATAGTTTTTTTTTTTTTTTTTTTTTTTTTTGAAGCATTCTTCCACATTTGTCTTTTAACATCCTTGATGAAAATTGTAGGAGTAACACTAAGGATTAGTCAAAGAAGTGTAGTTCTTTGAAAATGGAACCCTAGTGATAACTTGGAGGTAAATTTGGTTATTTTCTCAAAATTTATTTAAGGTCGGAGAATTTTGTTCTTGAGAATTTTTAAAAGTAGCAACTATAGATGGCACGTACTTGGTAGTTGAGCCACTTCAATTTTGCTGTGTATAACGAACTACCTGGACGTGCTGACAAAAATTAAGCAATATTAACAAGTACACATAATCATCATGGTTATTACGTATTCAGTACCCATCGTAACTGCACACTTCCGAATTACAGATTATATAGGATGTGTCCGCCATGTTGGAGACGTCCAAGAAATCGGAAACACAACCCAAAGGACGGTCGTGTGGAGAGATATCATGCTCCGGAACCTAGAGTAACTTCTATTACCCCATCCCAGATACGAAAATGTTAAGACAACAACAAAATAACATGCTTTTTTTAATGCATGGGGGAACACAATCAGATTCACTCTCTGGAACGAAAAAGCCAGGACAAACTTTTTACCTTACATTAATTTATGCCTAAAATGATGATTCTTTAAGGTTGTTTTTTAGAGCATATTTTACATTAGGCAATGTTAGAAGTCAGGTGTAACCAAGTTCCAAACTGTGGCATTCTTTGTTTTTAACAACAAACTTTTAATATCCTTTGAATCTGATCCAAATTTATACGGTTTGGGATTGCATTTTTTTTTTAAACATGTATTAATCCTCTTTTTCACTACTGCGAGAGATAAAATGCATACATTTACTTCTTAAAATGATTTGCCAAACACTGTTTTTTTACTCATTGCAGGCATGTCAAGAGCATTTATGTGGACTTTATAAGGATGTGGCTGAGTAGGATTTGGATATAGGTAAACTTCGATAAATAAGAAAATACGAATCGTTATATCAGAACCTTGACATTTTCTATTTTACGTTAATAATTTTCTTTGAAACGTGATAATGATGCAGGTATCTCTTTAGGCCTTCGACCGCTACAAGTGATAAAATTGCCGAGTTTACATGAAACATGGCAATGGTGCAAGTATTTTTACTCATCACCATACTTAAAGAACTGATACTTTTCAATGAGTACACAAGGTAAACCACATAATCTAATGCTATAGTCATTTGGACTTTAGCACCACTACTGATGCAAATGGGTAGATGAGTGACTTGGCATAATACAAAAAATAAGAGTGTTTCAATTTTAATTGAATAAATCGGTGCCAAATTTAAATTGCTTCGTCTCTGTGGTTGCACTTTTTGAACGATTTTTTGCCAACTGCATAATTGAATGAAAAAAAAAATAGTTTGTTAGATTCTAACCATCACAAGATGGCGCCACAATTTGCATGTACGAGAATAACACAAAATAATAATAACCCATCAAATATTCCTCCTTGACATTAACGAAGCGTAGGCTCTTTATATCAATATATTCATTACCCAATAGTTTTAGTATCTTTGGGCTTACCGCCCGCTCTGAAAAATTCATGGGTCGGGGCCAACAAGGCAAGATTATATCTTATTTTAAGTCAAGTCGAACAAATGAATCAAAGTAGAGTATTAAACAACTAACCAATACGAGCAGGGATGAGGGGTGATAGTTGCAACCACAAAGCGATCATAACACACAATCGATATTGATTGATAAACTAACATAACAAAAAACATAATTATAACCAAAATTAAAAACCATAACTAATTAATAACATATTTTTTTTAATACTTTTTCATTATCTACAACTTTACACACATACATAAAATTCATAATGTTGTGAATATTATATATGTTGTGTTATTAACCATCCACGCAAACCATACAATTATTTTTAATTCTTAACCAAAAAAAAACCCAATAATTAAAAACTAAAGAAACAATTGTTTTATAATATTGTTTGACAATTTTAAAAAATGTATTTTAGTTAACAAAAAACAATAAAGAAATAATTATAAGTCATGCCGCCATTAGGTAGCTTAAATCTAGTATATATATATATATATATATATATATATATATATATATATATATATATATATATATATATATATATATATATATATATATATATATATATATATATATATATATATATATATATATATATATATAGCCAACGCTCCATGTTCAAACGATAGATGAGTACCTTATCAGTTTAACGAGTTTGAAAACCGCTTCACTAAATTAGAAAACAAAACAAAAAGTGAATCTTTAAATGTTATTACAGAATATTTGCGGTTGATTCTACAACTTACAATTTAACTAAAGACCAAAAAAATAAAAGTAAACTTATAACTTATCACCTCGCATTGAAAACAAGTTTATTCCCCAACTCAAGCTCAAGTTTCGTTAAGAGCTATAATTATTGCCTTCTTATTCATGTATGGAGATGACAGTAAAAAGATGGCTTAGTAACTCTTTTATTAGGAGATGAATGAGTAACCACTGCTCAGAGACTCGAGGACACTCGTGGTTAACTCGGTCAACAACTTGAGGCCAATTAATATCATCCCGAATCAAAACAATTTTACACAAAAGATTAAAAGAACAAATTATAAAAGATTAAAGAAGGAATTTGCTTTGTTGTGTTATTACTCGACTTGAAACTTGAGAGATCAAATCACAAGAGAGAAAGGTTAAACAAAGTACATAATATTTATGCATCGCAAATATAGTCAATCACCTCCACCCAAATCAATATTTGCTTCAAGCCATCGCGTATAATTTTCTTCTGTAATTATTGGTATCATCTTCAAGAACCTCAGCAACAACTATTTCTCCACATTATCACTACTACCATCATATTTCGTCACTATGAATGTTCTCGCCATCCAAATTATCTCCTCAACATCTTTGTTACCACCATCAATGTTCTTACCACCATCGTAACCGCCTCCATCTCCCCGAATTAAAATCATCAACATGAACATCATCTACAATAATATTTCTTTGAATACTCCTCCATATTTTCGTGATAATTCAAGAACTTCTTCGCCATTTGAAACTCGGTATTAGCCTTTTTCGTAAGATCTTCAAGTTCAACCTTCTCACTAGGATATGTTTGAAATCTTGTTTTTAATCATCTTGCAAAACTCTAAAGATAAAAACAAACTCAGGAAGACATGTCTCATAAAATCGAAGTGAAAATCTTGAATAACATGTCAAACAACTAAAATCATATATGACCCAATATGAATCATATTTGAGTCAAAATGTACCACACATGATTCTTACTGAATCATATAGGATTCTTACTTGAATCATATGTGATTTCGTTTCAATCACATGATTCTATCATAATCACATATAATCGCTGAATCATACATATGTGCAGTGTCAAAAATTCAAAAGATAGGATAAGAGTCAACCATTGGCCAAGAGGAGGCACACGTGAAGTAATGAGCCTCGGCCTCGCATCTTCACCATCATCATAAAACCTTTCGCTTTCATGTACTTAGATTCACTCTAATCTCCATGCAAATCCACTGTGCTCTATGATTTGTCCTTCAATTTCAAGCTTCTCATCGATTCATCGAAGCAGCTCTCAGCTTCGATAGCGTGACGGGTAACGAATCAACATTAAAAACGCTCAAATTCTATGAATCAAGATACTGAGTTGTTAAAGGTAATAAAATTCGCAATGAGATCATAAAAAGCATATACAAAACCATAAACATAAAAAGGATAAAGTTACAATCGAGAAGACAATGGACCAATATAGTAGACGCAAGAGTCTTTGGGAGTTCACTATATCTAAGATGTCGAATATAACCATCCACATCAATTTTGGCAATGCTAGCATTCTTCGTGATACGCTCAAGAACAAATAAATTAACAATCGCCTTTCATTGTATCGCCTTTACCCATAAGATTGGTAACAATATATGAAGTCGACTTTAAACATAAAGTCAACTCGCTTTCATGAGGATCAACTTTGAAGCAATATCACTGACGTGGATATCCTTCAACTTCTTTGGATAAAATTGCTTCAACCACACTTCACAGAATCATTAACAAGAGGTCTCTCGTCAAATCAAATAAAGAAATTCCAAGAGGAGGAATTCCTAAGATCTCGTGGATTTTCTCAATTGTTTACAAGAATCATCCCCCTCCAACACAAACTCAGAAGTTTTGTTATTAAACTTTGACACCACAAACCTGCCAAACGAGACGGAAGTGGTGTCAATAGAAACCGCGTTCAATGAAGAAAAACCAAGATCATCCGACAAGAAAGATTTCTTGTCAAACCTCATCATCGGATTGTAGAAACAAGCTATAAGGAACCAATCCTAGAAAAGAGAACATTAAATTTACTCGTGATATTTGCTCCCTCTCAACTCGGTCGGCAAGCAAGAGGTCTTCTTCTTCTCCTTATTTGAATCGACTTCAACACACGCCTTTCTCTTCGAAGATTTTGGTCTTCAAAACCTTCTTCCGTCTTTTAACAAATGCTCCTCTAGGCTTCAAGACTTCTCTCCGAACTTCAATAAACTACAATTTCTTCTTAGATTTCAGCTTTCGAGACATTCTTCTATCACAAAGAACTCGAGTTAGATACTCGCTTTTCTTAGTCTTTGAAACATCTCATTCTGCTTGACATATTTCAGTCATGTTCTTGGAGTCGCCATCACACTTTAGGGTCTTTCTCACCTTTGTAATTTTCTCTCAACAATCTTTTGATTTTAAATTCTTATTAACTCTTCAAACTCTTCACTATCCTCACCTGCCCTCTTCTTCTTCATTAGACCCATCCCCGCCCTCCCCCTGCCATCATACTCATCCTCGTCCTCATCACACTACTACAAAAGCCTGATATAGAGTCAGGTTAGAATGGCTCATGGAAAGTGGTTTTAGAACCACTCTCTGTGAAGGGGTATCTCTATAACCAAATGATAAAGAAACCGGTTATACAACGGTCTGCATTAGAAACATTAAGACTTGTTTTTATAAAGAACTAATCTCTAAAATAAAGTAAACACACATGTTTATGTATTTTAGAAAAGAGCATAAACAGGTTTATATTATAAAACCGACTCCATTAATATTTATTTTTTATTTATTTTTAATTGAAACATTTGGCATAGCTTATTGAACCATGGTTTATTGAGGTGGTTTAGAATTGCCTTATTGAGATCGCTTTACAATCAAGTGATCGAAATTGGCTAGAGCCTTTATAGGGAAGTTTGGTATTGCTTATCGAAACTGCTACATTAATAAGTAGTTACGCTGGGCAATACCAGCGCGACCTATAAGAAGCTCTAAGAAATCGTAAACACTTGTTTATAGGCGATGCGATGAGTAACCTAAACGACCCCGATATTACATGCGGTTTTGATAAGCAACACCAAACGACTATTACAAGGATTACTTAGCAATCCCGAAAAAACCATATAAGCAGGTTATGTCAATAATCAATCCTTGTAATGAATTAAATCAAAAAGCAATCCTAAACAGATAAGCACTGTACTTAAATAATCAATTCAAGACAACCCTATGAATATATTACTAATAAGTAACCATTTCAAATTCATCGACTACGAATGAAGATCAACAAGGTCCTTGAAAATCTTGTACAACAATCACAAGCGACCACTATAAGGCTAAGGAAAATGAGCGGTAACCGGCCTGAAACTATAAAAGCACTAAAGGTAACTTGACATAAGGGCTAAAAGGTGGCGCCAACGCGCTCTCTACGGCTAAATGCCAATTGCAGCTGACTTTAACTCCACGATAAAATATTGCACAAGCATTGCGATCATTCAAGAAACATAACTTGTTTAAAGAGTCGTTAAAACATATCATCAAAAATCACAAATATAAACATATACACATAAGCATGTTATCGCTCAACAACTTTAAGACATTGCACAGATATCATTGATCAAGTTTGAGTTGTTACAACATTACGAGTTTTTGAGTCATTACAATATAGCATTGAACAAGTTTAGGTCATACAATTTTTCTTGTTCTATAAGAAATACAGTGCACACATAATCAGTTAACTTCTACAGTAGATTAATGCACGTACCTCTCTATGGTAGCTTTAATAGTGGATTGCGGGTTGGTGGCTTTGTTAGCATACATACATAGTTATTTACTCCTTGTGATGTTCTTGAGTTCATCCTTTAAACCTAGAAAGTTGCAGATGTTAGTATATTTTATTAAACATTGTTAAGCTACATGGCATTGGTACAATGCACTTACACCTTGAAGCAAGTCATAATGCCATGAAATTCTATTAAAGTGAGTGAATAAAATTGAAAGTAGTGGTGGAGAGGGGGCTCATGGGTGTTTGGCCCCCTCTATTAGGTCCAATTACTTATGTAGATGCACTATTAAATATAAGCCCCTAGCTCATCTTTAAACCGCCCCTTAATATGTCGGTTCCACTTCAGTCTAGCAAATTAAAACAAACAATATCACATAATTATAATTACACAATTCATTCACCACAATTAAAATTCAAGTGTCTATTATAATTTTTTTTGCAATAAAAAATACATAACATACTGTAACCTTAATCGTCATTTAGTCTTTTACAAAGAAAGCACAAAAACCACTTTGCCTATGTACTCGGATTATGCACATGTTAGATCTGTTAATTATTGATGGCTCTTAATTTGTAAGTGTATTAAACATTGATATTCCAATAACCCATAATAGTAAACAAACAAAACTTAATTAGTGAACGGCACATGAATTATCTTCAAGCACATGGATCACAAAAGGTATTTTTTGCACAACTTAGCTAAAAATATATATAATGTGTAACTTAAAGTAGCTTGGTTGCATAGCAATAAAGAAATGACCCAATAGCTAATAAAAGAAATAACTTTTGTTAATACAAATAGCGACATTAAACGTTATTTATATTTTTGATCTTTACCTAAGTTTTGTTAACGACAAAAGTAAATTTAATTTTTATAAAGCTTAAAACTTGTCAAGTTTAATAGATATTAAAACAAGCTTTTTCAAACAATATCTTTATATCTCAAGCATTTACATTGTGATTAATCATATATTAATATGACTCCAACCATAATGTATGATAGTATTTTTAGAATGTTTTAGTTTCTTAAAAACCAAACATTACTTATTTGTTTGCATATTTCTAAAAATGAAAAAACAACACATGACATCATCATGATGCATCGCTAAAATCATTGGAAGATTTCATTAGATATTTTGTGTGATTCGGACTCTTCCATATCTTACACAATCTTGCATAGATATGGTTGACTTTGGCAAGATCTTGATATCTTCTGCTGTCGGACCTCGGCACCAAAAAGATATAACCATGGAACCATTTTAAAAGGTCAGCCCGGTCATCGTAATGCCCGCCGATGGTTTTAATCTATAATAAAGAAAGCCAAACCAAGTAGCTTTTCATCCCTTTTGTATCATACTTTCGTACATATCTTCTCTACAACCTTTCTAACTCGGTTTCATATCATATTAGTGATCTCTTTTTAGCAAAGAAGACCAAGTCACATTCAAGCTTCAACGAAGTTTAAGTCTTGTTTGTTTAGTGTTGTATGATCTTGTTGATTCATACTTCATTGTTGTACTAAACCTTCATAATCTTGAGAGTGTAGTGGTTAGTATTTTAGTCCTCAAAATATTGTGTGTGGGAGTGGTTGTACCCTTGGAAAGAACTCCGACATTTAGCTTAGTGTCTGAAATAAGGTAAGCGCCAGTGTAAGGTTTCTCCACCAGTGAAAGGAGCTTGTTGACTAGTGAGTTAAACTCGAGTGTGAGACTCCGGGGTGGAGTAGGGCGAGGAGAAGAGTCCTTGTAGGCCCAACCAACTATAAACAACTTGTTGTGGTTTGATCATTTCTTTCCTTATTTACTCTTTACATGTATTGCTTACATTTCATTAATATATCTAAGATCAATATCAATTGATCTTTCAATAAGTTTCAAAATAAAGCTTTTAATTGGTAAACTATTCAACCCCTTCTAGTTTTCTACAATTGGTACACGAGCCTCGCTGCTCAAGAATTTCTAAAATAATTTGTATTTTATAAACTTGAAGCGATCCATGGATTCTAAAACTTTAAAGAATGGCAATCTATGCAAAGACCACCACTCTTTGAAACCAATGGATTTATCTATTGAAAACCGTTTGAAACATATGTAAAATCAAAAGATATAGATCTTTGGTTTGTTATTGTTAAAGGGATTTTAGTTCATTAACAAAAGATATTTCTATTGATGAACAAAAGAAATTAATTGCTAAAAATAATGAAGCTAAAATGATGCTTTATAATGCTTTGCCTAGAAAAGAATATTAAAGAATTTTTATGTGTGGAAACCGCCAAAGATATTTGGGAATCTTTGATTGTTACACATCAAGGTAATTCACAAGTCAGGATAATAAAATTGATCTTCTTGTTCAACAATATGAAAATTTTGTTATCCCCGAAATGAAAAACCATTGACAATGGCTTTGTTCGCTTTAATACTATTATTACATCACTTAAAGCACTTGATGCATCTTTTTCGTAGTAAGAACTTTGTCTCGAAATTTCTTAGAGCACTCCATCCGAAATGGAGAGCTAAAGCGACCGCTATTGAAGAATCAAAAGATCTCTCAAAATGTCACTAGGCGAGCTAATCGGTAACCTCGAAATACATGAAATGGTGAGAGAAAGATTCGGAGATCATCAAAGGAAAAAGGGAGAAGATCAAATTCGCTGCTCTAAAAGCAAAGGCTTAAATCAAGTGATGATGACGAATCTTGCTCCGGTAGTGAAGATGAGGAGTATGCAATGGCCGTTAGAAACTTTAAAAAGTTCTTTAGAAGGAGGAAAGTTTGTAAGACAACCTCGAGAAGAAAAGAAGCCATTCCAAAAGATCGGGATGACAAAAAAGGGTAAGGTGAAAGAAAGTGTTTTAGATGTGGTGATGCAAGTCATCTCATAGGAGAATGTCCCAAGCCACCTAAAAGCAAAACTCAACGAGCTTTTGTAAGTGGTGCTTGGAGTGATAGTGAAGATGATGAAGAGTCAAGCAAGGAAGAGATCACTCTAATGGCACATGAGTCAAACGAGGTACTTTCCGATCGTTTCTTATTCTTCTATTGATGATGACACTTTTGCAAAAACAATACAATCAATTGGGTGAGCTAAGTCTAAAAATCATAACTAAAAATAAATTCTTAAAACTAAAAAGGAATTTTGGAAAATGAAGTCTATGAGTTAAAAGAAAAGCAAAACGACTAGAAAAGGGAAAAGCAAATGACGATGGTTGTAAATCATGTCAAGAGCTTAATCTTGAAATAGAAAACTAAAGTTCACAAGATGTTCTAATCGAACATAATTCTAAATTTAAAAGGTTTAACAAAACATCGCTTCTTGCCAATGAAATAGTTAAAATACATAAAACACCGGGAGACATGAATGGGCTAGGATTTAATGAGGTATTAATTCCAAAGAGTCAAACAAACGGCCGAAAAGGACTAACAAACCACAAACCTACTTGCAAGACAACACGGACCAGACGGACCCAAAATAAAGGTTCCGTCTGTTGAAGGAAATGGTGTCGGGGTACTTCAACAGACAAAATGTTTGTTATACGGGACCGTAATGAATTTGTCAGTAACAAAGAAAACCAAGGATAGTGTTAAACTAAAACCAAATTTACATCGAGTAGGACTTGCTAAAATGAATTTAGATAAAAACTACTCAACAACCACATAAAACACCTTTTGCCAAACGCCTTTCCTAAGAGCAACCACAACATACAACCCAACTACCAACACAACGGCTGGAACCAAAACTTTCCTAGACCATATCAAACTCCAGTTACATGTCATGGAACTCACCCATCGCTTCCATACATGAATCAAATAAATGGTATGTTTAACCCAAACAGACCCCATGAGATATTGGGGACCAAATGCTTGAGTTATTTGCTTCTTAGGTATGCTTGAAAGTTGGATTGGAACACGATGAGTGGATAAAAGATAGTGGATGCTCACGCATACATGACGGCAACAAAGCTCTTCTCGTCATACCAAGAGTATGACGGAGATAATGTCACTTTTGGTAGCAATCTCGAAAAAATCATTGGCAAATGTACGATCGCCATAACTCCCTAACTACCGAAAATGTTGCTCATGTAGATAGGTTAGGATTTAATCTACTTAGTATTAGCCAATTATGTGATAAAAAGTATAAAGTACTATTTGATGAAAATGGTAGTAAAATACTAAAAGATGGTATCACCATAGCTAAAGGAGTTAGGAAAATAACATATACGTCATGAAAATAGATAAAACATCTAATGACAAACTTTGTCTAACAACGTTAGATGATAGCTCATCTCTTTGGCATGAGACGCTTGGTCACGCTAATATGAGACTTATACAAAACCTATCTTCAAAAGAGCTAGTTAGGAATTTACCAAAAGTTAAATATGACCAACTCTTTTGCGACGCTTGCAAAATTGGTAAACAAACCCATAGTAGTCATAAATCTAAAAATATGGTGTCCACATCTAAGTGTCTAGAATTATTTCATATGGACTTGTTTGGTCCATCCACTATAAGAAGCTACGAAGGCAACTTATACACTTTGGTAATAGTAGATGATTACTCAAGGTTTACTTGGACGTTGTTTTTGAAAACCAAAAATGAAGCTTTTGATAAATTTGAAATTCTTAGCAAGAAAATTCAAAATCAACTAGGTGTTAAAATTGTGTCGATCCGAACGGATCATGGTCGTGAATTTGACAACGAAACTCAATTTGGAAACTTTTGTAATACAAATGGTATAACACATAACTTTTCGCTCCACCTAACACCTCAATCAAATGGAGTAGAGAACGTAAAAATAGAATAATTCAAGAAATGAGTAGAACAATGCTTAATGAACAAAACATTCTCAAAAGTTTTGGTGTAACGCCATTGACACTTCTACATATATTTTGAATAGAGTCTTAATCGTCCTTTCTTAAACAAAACACCATATGAGCTTTATAAAGGTAAAAGCCAACTTTAGGATATTTTAGAGTTTTTGGATGTAAATGCTTCATTCTAATACTAAAGATTATCTCACCAAGTTTGACCCAAAGTCTTATGAAGGTGTATTTCTGGTTATTCTCAAACTAGTAAAGCTTACATTGTCTTAAACAAAGAAACAATGATAGTCGAGGAATCGTTGAACATAACATTCGACGAAAGTCCACCTCCTCTAAGACATCACCTTTGGTAGATGATGACTTAGTTGAAAGTCAAATGAAAGAAAGTCAAGAAATAATTAAAATGACAAGGAAGATGAACCATTAAATAAAGAGATTATAAACATCAAAGAATCTAAAAGTCATCCTTTAGAAAGGTCATAGGTCAACTTAATCAAAGAACCTTAAGGTCACAAGCCCAAAATCAAAGTAATTATTTTTGTTTTGTATCCACCATTGAATCGAAAAACATAAATGAAGCAATAAAAGATGAATCATGGTAATTGCCATGCAAGAAGAGTTAAACCAATTCGTTAGAAATGATGTTTGAAATTAGTTCCAAAACCTAAAGATCAAACTATAATTGGAACGAAATGGGTTTTCAAATAAAATGGATGAAAATGGTGTAGTATCTAGAAACAAAGCTAGGCTTATTGCACAAGGTTATAATCAACAAGAAATGATTGATTATGATGAAACTTATACCCGTAGCTAGAATCGAATCTATTAGAATATTACTTGCTTATGCATGTGCTTATGACTTTAAATTATTTCAAATGGATGTTAAAAGTGCATTTCTTAATGGGTTTATTAACGGAAGTATATGTTGCTCAACCTCCGGTTTTACTGGACTTTGAGAAACCACATCATGTCTTCAAACTCAAGAAAGCATTATACTTGATCTAAGCAAGCACCAAAAGCTTGGTACGATCGACTTAAGACTTTTCTTGTTGATAACAAATACACTATGGGATTAGTAGATAATACTTTTTACCAAGAAAAGGAGTCACATATTATCATTGTTCAAGTATACGTTGATGACATCATATTCGGATCAACTTGTCAAGAGCTATGTGATGATTTCTCTAAAATCATGCACCATTTCAGTTTGAAATGAGTATGATGGGTGAATTAAACTTCTTTCTAGGACTTCAAATTAAACAACTAGAAGATGGCATATTCTTTAACCAATCTAAATATATAAAAGACATGCTTAACAAATTTGGTCTTGAAGATTCCAAACCAACTAAGACACCATGTCCTCGAACACTAAACTCACCAAGGATGAGGAAGGTGAATCCGTAGATAACACTAAATATAGAGGAATAATTGGTAGCCTACTCTATCTTTACGGCTAGTAGACCCGACATTATGTTTAGTGTTTGTCTATGTGCTCGCTTTCAAGAAAACCCAAAGGCATCACACTTAGAAGCCTTAAAAGGATTTTAGATACATTAAGGAACAATGTGTTTAGATTATGGTATCCCAAAGGAACGGTGTAGAAACCATAGTGTATGCCGACTACGCATCATGTCGGTGACTATGTCGATAGAAAAGTACAAGTGGTATTTGCACTTTTGTTGACATTGTCTCACCTCATGGTTTGCAAAGAAGCAAACGGCTTTTGCCATCTCAACTCATCAAGCCGAGTACGTCTCGGCCCGAAAAGCATGTCAACAAGCTCTTTAGATGAAGCAAGCTCTCGAGATTACGGAATTCATCTCAACGATATTGTTATACTTTGCTGACAACAAAGGAGCCATCGATCTCAAGAAAAATCCTGCTCAACACACTCGTGACAAAGCATATTGCAATCCGTCATCACTTTCTTCGCGACAATGTTCAAGAAAGGAAACATCTAAATCGAGAAAGTATCCTCCGAAGACAACATTGCCGACATCCTAACTAAGCCTCTCAAACGAGAACCATTTAATCTTCTTAGACTTGGTTTAGGATTAATGGAACCAAACATGTAGGATAAACATAGCCTAAACCTTAGAATAAACAAAACAAAACAATTTTGTTTTATACCTGCTACTGTAGCCACGGCACCAAACGAAAACAAACACGGAACCATTTTTATGGTGCCGCCTCGTCCGCATCAGACTATGTACAAAACTGCTACCTACAAAACATCTTCTTCCTCAAAACCCACTTTACCAAAACGTGTAAACATTAAACCTAACTCATTATTAACACCTTCTCACCCACTAATCACTGGAGATAACATCATTGTAAGTATCCTAACTACATTCTATCTCTTAATTCTGAGTCTAGGATTCTTATTTGTGCACAAAATCACTACATGGGGTTTGTACATATTCTTATATAAAACATGGATTCAATTGGCAAATTACATAACTAGTCATTGAAATTAGGTACTACATTATCATATTGCATAAACAAATCATGCTTCCCACTAATCAATAGATAATGACTATAAGGCCTTATTCAAACAACCAAACACCCCATGTCAAAATATTTTGAAAAGCTTCTCACTTGTAGGAAAACAATTTTCATTGTTAATACAAATAGAAACGTTAAATTTTCATCACTTGCATGCTCTTGAATACTAAAGGTATTGCATAACTAATATGCATTCCGGTATATTCAAATGAAGCCACATTGAATTAGGAGCATTTGGGTTATCTCATGGTATTTGCCAAACACCCCACTAAAACCATTTTTGTGCATAAATGAGTCGAGATAACCCAACTCCAAATCGTTTTCATATAGGCACTCACTAGAACCAAAACGTTAAGTTTATTCTCATTTTTAACATGTTAATTCTTGCTCCTAGGAATAATCATGGTAGCCGCAAGATTCTATGATCACAAGGATACTCTTAGCTACATTCCCAAACATCACAAAACCAAAGGACTCACCAAGGAACAAGTCGAAATCTTTAAGAGTCTAGAGACTAGGTACTTCCATTAGGGTAGAACCATTCACTCCTCTATTATCGAAAATACCAATCTCCGTGAAGAGCTAGTCATATTCAATTCGATTGTCTCCTTGACATCGATGAACCTATTTGTCCTAAGTTTGTGTTAGAATTCTATGCTAGTGTCATCGGTTTCATTGATGAAGATGATGAATATGGCCTTAGGTTTAAGATCAATCAAAACGACTACTCCATCTCCTTAACCAACTTTGCTCAAGTGCTAGGAATTCCAAACCGAGGGACATGTGTCTACTCGAATAAGTGGTCCTCACCATTCTTGATGCAATCAATGATCGCTTCTCCCTACCGAACACCTTTAGCAAATAAGGATGTCATCCGTGAGCACCTATTTATCCCAGGGAGATACAACCCGAGTCACCCGAAAAGGAAAAGAAGTGAACCGAGATCCATATGGAATGGAGCTCAATGAACTTAAGCCCCGAATTTAAGAAATGGGAAGAACTACTTAGAGCCAATGTCATTAGAACCATAGGGAATAAGGATCACATCAATGCTTGCCTTTTGCCACATGCTATACAACTTGTCCACCCACAACCATTCAACTTAGCCTACTACATCGCTAGGAGAATGATTGATATCCCAACTCAAGGATCGGTTGCTCTTCGTGACGGATGCTTCTCACCCGCCTCTATAGAGCCTATGCCCCAATTCCACCAAGCCTAAAAGGGATGCACCTTCACTATGAGCACATCCCTCACATTTTTGTGCCCTTGAGTGACGAGCGAGTTGCTAAGACAAAAGGCAAGAGAGCAAAACCTCCAACTCCATCATCATCATCATCATCAAATAGCTCCGAGGATGGTCTTCCAAACTCTCGCCACCACCTCATGAGTATTATGCATCTCTTCCGATATTGAGAATGAATCAATCAAGTTCAAGCAAACCAAGGGATGTTCAAGTGCCTTGGTAGGATGATGAACAAGATTTACAAGAAATTGACAAGTAAGGTCCTTTTAAGGAGTGTTTGGAACAATACGTTATCTTTAATGTTTGATACAATTTGGTTGCTTTTATTTTGTAGGATGATAATATAACTAAAAACAATGATGTATGCTAACAATCTTATGTGGGATAGCACAAGTATGTTATCAATTTTACCCATTTTCACTATAATGTGAAAATCGCTGGTCTCGCTCAAAATCTATGCTCCACTATGTTTGTGTATATGTTATTTACTTTTCCTAACTAGAAGTAATTAATGTCACATGTTTTGAGCAAAATTTCGTGTTTGAAATATCCCGACACTTAAAATGTGTTCTCCTTCGCTTACGTTCTGGTGACGGATCGACGACACCAATTTTTGGTTCCGTCCTGTTATCTGAACTGGTACCGCCAGACCAGACAGTGGACCAGCGGTACCTTTTAAGGGTTCCGCCTGTAAAATTTTGGTGTCGTGGATCCTCCGTAACTTTCTCGAATTTCGCCATTTCGACATTCCAAATTACCATATATTGCTTGTAAGTTAATCTTAACTAGTTTGTACCCATATTAGAACTAGTATAACATACTTAGGCATATAAGAAATCAATTTACCACCAAAATTCAAAAATTTGAAAATTCACCCAAAGAGCCCTTTTGCATAAAGGAAGGAATCAAAATTTTGGTACCTTGCAATCATGGGTAATCTCGATTGTTGGGATCTTACAATCATTAGAACACATTTATTGCAAATCTTTGCCTCTTCACTCCATCCCTCTTGTACGGCTTGACTTGGGTGATATGACTAGCATTCAACCCACTTCCAAATCATTAGGAACCTCATCCCTTTTATGTTTAACATCAAATCAAACACATTTCTCCATAATTTTTCACTTTTATAAATTAAGAGGTTTTACCATGATCATCCTCACACCTTCTTCATTCTCACCATCATCTAGCAAAAACACAAGTCAAAATGACAAAATCTTCACCCTCAACCAAGCCTTGCAAGAAAACCGCTAGGATTAGCGTAAGGCCTTGTCTCATCTCCCATAAGGGATGACACAAGCCTAACCTTGGCTACTCCTACTCAATCACCCATTGTCATCACCACTCCACCACCCACAAAAACACCAACCTCACCACCACCAGCACCTCTCCAAACATAAAAACACCATCACCACCAAAGTTCCAACCCTCATTCCTTGGAGTTATTCTCCACACCTCCCACTCTCCAAATCCTTTCTTGGAGGACTTGGAAGATTTGCCCAAGGCCCAATCATCCACCACCATTGCCATCATTTGGCACTATTGAAGCTTAATCGCTCACGAGTCTCCCATACCTGCGTTGATCCAAACGCCTGCTAGGGCCAAGACCTCTTCTCTTCCACCTCATTCACAAAGACATCCATGGTCCTTTGTATGGGGATCAACCACTCCCACATCAATGTCCCTCACATGAGGACATTGAGAGTCCATGCGGATGATCATCCCACAAGAGAGATTCAAGCGGAACTCCAACATCTCCACCAATTCTCAAATATGGATTCTCACCTAAGTGAGACTATGCAAATGCAAAGTGCTTTGCTAGTGATGAAGTGTCTAAATACTCATCATTTTGTACCATTTAAACTCGCAAAAACATCCGAAACACTCGAAATGCATCAAAATATCGAAAATATTCCAAAATTGCATTTTATATGTTTTATACAAATGTTCAAAATCGATGAAAATGAGCAAAGTTTGCATAATTGCGTTCAGCCCCCAAGTTTCTAAAATTGTCAAAATAGTCCCCGAGTCAAAATTTCAAAAGAAAAGTCATCAAAGGTCCTTTTAAAATCATAACTTGTCAAATTTAGTCCTTTGGTGAAAAATGTTAAAAGTTTGAGAAAATTACAAGTTTGGTCCTTCAAGTTTCAAATTTGGCGTAAATGGCCTCGAAAATTGCAAAATGATGATTTGGTCTCGTACTTTTGAAGCTTGTCACTTTCAGCCCTTGGATCAATCTTTGAGATATTAGCAAGATAGGTCCCTTAATTTTCCTCGAATTTACAACAATGGTCCCTATCATATTAGACCTTTAATACAATTTTGGACCCTATCAAGCCCATATGACCCCCCGCCAACCTTACCTTTGACCCTTTCCCATTTTGGACCCCCGGTCAACAAAATACCAACATGAGGTTTCCTCCTGAGGTCTTCTTCCCCACTTGCACGACTTCTGCAAAACCTTTCACCCATCACCTCCCTTACCCTTATCTCTTCCAAATCCCACTCATCATCACCCTACACCTCCACCCCCTAGTTTGCAGCCTAAAGTCAATGAAGTCAAGTTAAGTTTCCGCCAAAAATCATCAAAAGGCAAAAGAGCTCTGCCTCCCATTGGCTCAAAATGTGGTGATTTACTCGGATGGACACGTGAAGCCAAGGGGACTATAAAAAGGAAGAGTGAAGCAAGAAACAAGAGTAGTTAGTTTATAAAAATTCTTCTTATGTCGCTTTTTTAATTCATGTCTTAGTTTAATTACAATGTTGCGATTTCAGTTCATTTGTACTTCCTTTAAGTTAAAATACCATTGTAAGCCACTTTTGAGCATCAATTCTAGTTTTCATATCATTTCCAAGTTTATGAGTTATCATGAAAATTGAGTTCTCAAATCGTTGTTAAAGCTTCTAATAACATTATATTTAGTTCACTCATGTTTGTTTAAGCTTGTTAAAGCTTTTCATAAGCTTACATTTAATCTTCAAGCAAAATTGGCTCAAAGTCAACATAAGTCAAACGGGTCATATTGTGAGTCAAATTAGTTGGGTTTAATTTCGTTCTCAAATTGTTGTTTGAATAAGTTTAATATCGCTTTAAGCATAATCTCATTAAGGTTTAAAGTTTAAATGCATTTTGTAGTTATAAAGGAGTGTTTGGTTTAAGCTTTATTTGAGGTCAAAAGAATCGGTTTACCCACTTTGACATTTAAAGTCAAAGTGGTTTCAAGGTTTGAGCAAGTTTTAAAGTTGAGTTTAGCTTAAGATTACCAAGTTTGCAAGTTTTGAACACAACAAAAGCTCATCTCTTTTTCTCGTCTCATTGCTCCAAACAAATAGCTCAGCTTGTCGTTTAAATAGACTTTTTCCAAATTATTTTTAGGTCAAACCTTGTCCAAATTGTTTCTCTTATATCTCCACATACCCACCTCAATGTATGTGTAGCTTATTTCCCTTTAGCATCATTTTATCTAGCTCAAAATTGCCTATAAAAAGTCTCCCTTAGCCTTTTTTTTTACTGTTACAGCAGCCCCTAGCATTCCATTTTATCCTCATTTTTAGATTAGTTAGAGTTAGTTTTAGGATTTGATTTAGGTTCTATAAGTAGTTAGGAGTATAGGGATTATATGTTTCAGCTTATTGTGGCTTTTAGAGCTTATTCTCATGCTATTTTTAAGCCCAAAAGTCCCTTTATGGGTCGCTTGGGACCCGCCACTCAAAGAGACCATCTTTACCTTTTTTTTGCTTATTTCCTTTTTTATTATTGCTTATTCATGCTCCCTTAGTAGCCTTTAAGTTTAGTGTATTAAGTTCTAGTCTAGTTTGTAGCTTATAGTGCTTTTGGTAGCTTTTGTAGTCCTTTAGATAGCCTTGAACCAAACCGTCCATTATCTCCTTCTGCTTGAAAATAAGCCTTCAACAGTGTCATTATCAAGTTTTTATAGGTTAATGTTTGTGTAAAATAGCATACTTTTGTCCCTTAGTTAGTTTTGCAAAAGAAAAAAAAATCAAAAAATCAAAAAAAAAAACAAATAAGTGTTAAAGAAAGGAAGGAGGTGGGACTTGAACCCACGACCGCTTTATCCCTCTCACGCACAACCTGCACACCATTTCCATCTGAACTAGTGCCTTTTATTGTTATCTACTTCCCTTTTTTTTTATTTAACCCGTTTTTGAACTTTTAGCCCATTTTGCTTATTTAATTTTTAACAGCTTATTCATATAAGCTGTTGACCTCAGCTTATTTTTCCTTAGCCTATCATAGTTTCTAGTATTTTTACAAAAAGTTTCAGAATTTTCCAAAAAATTTTAGTATTTTTTATCATTTAATTAGTGTTTATTAGTTTTTAATTCGTAATAAATAAAATAAAACTCAAAAAAATATTCCGCTTTTTCCTAAAATTTTCTTTTGTCATGTAGTACGGGAGAAAACTGTTTTCACACTCAGAGGACTTTATTTCACCAATTTTACGCTTTATCTTGCGCCCAACAGAATTTTTATAAATAACGACGCTTTTCATTTTAAGTTACTTTTTAGATATTTTAAGTTTACGCTTTAGTTAAAATAGTTTATTTAAGTTATTTTATTTTATAAAATCACAAAAACATCATTGTAAAAATAGTGATAGCGTTTATTTAATATTTTTTATCTTTTTAATTTTCTTTAATTTGCATTTAAGCCCATGTAGTTTATGGGCTTTTCCTTAGTTATAATCATATCACAACCCCTTTTTCCGTTCAAATCTCCCGATCACTACACGCTTGACTATTCTCACGACTGTTGGGACTTAACGACTGGGAAACACTATACTCTCGATCTTCATTGCATTCGTGTTTGAGCGGTTTAAGTCGATTACGGTCCGCCATTCACAAGTGGCGTGCTTGAGTGATTTAGCTTGACTGCTTGGCGCTAATCAAATTTTAAGCGCCACGGGGAGCGATGCTAATAGTCTTACGCTTAGCGATTAGTGATTTGACATCACTCTTTGTTTATACCATCCATCCAGAGTATGTTTATATTTTCTTATCCAAAAATACCAAAAATACTCTTCTTTAACCTCAAAACCGTTTAATTCTATTTTCTAACCCTCTAAATGTTTAATTCTCATGGCGACGATCAATTATCCTCGTTGTTTCCACCGCAAAGCCGTATGGAAGAGGGTCACCGATTGTCGAATCCGGATTGTTTATGCGATGTGGAAGGATGGTGCAAGCAAATATTGTTATTGGTGGTTATCCGATAACTCTCGATGATTCTCCAAGTTTTTCGACCATCCGCCACAACCCGATGAACCCGCTCAAGAACCGAGACCATAACGGAAGGTGGAAATTGCTAGCTCTCGTAGCACACCACTTGTCCCACCTCCCGATTTTTCTCAATGTTCTTCGAGACTTGATAGTCATTCGGATCACCATGTTGGTTTTGATGATTCTTTGAATAAACCGATTCCTCTTCATAACTCTCAAATGCAATCGCTTATTCCTTGTGTCGGTGTAGTGAGCCTCTCTTTGGTTCACCCTGTCGTTGGTGTACTTGTGTACAATGTGGTAATGATATCCATAACGGAGTTGTTTGTTTTGTGGTTCGAGGAATTCATTTGATTATGATCCTAATCGAACTCATTTAACGACTCCTCAAACTTTTCCAATTACCCACCACACCGACTCATCTTCATATAATCAACATGCTTACTGTGAATTTTGTGGAGGTCCTCACCAAGGATTTGAGTGTCAATCCGAAACACGCTTGTCTATGAATGCCCCTACGATGCTCGAACTTTGGATATGACCAAAATCCATATGATTCACTGGCCCGCACTCAACAGCTTTATCATTGTAGTCTTGTGGAGGTCCCCATTTCACTCGATTGTCAAACAGGGAATCCAATTCCTTGTAACAATTACGACTATCCATATCACGACCAACCTCCACAAGACCATACCTGTTCAAACTCCACTGAGCCGTTGTCTCAAGAAATCTCCCAAGATTTTGAAACCACAATGAAATCACTTAATGATATGATGCAAAACTTTAAGGATCAAGTGAGTAACGAAAAGACCATGGGAGAATTGCTTGTCAAGAACGAGAAGAGCGAAGGCCCGCCAATCTAGGGAAGAATTATTAGTCCTAGAGCATGCAGACTAAGGCTCCCAATTTCTTAAAGCCGCTATATGACGATGATGAGAGAGTTTTATCCTTTAGAGATATATTTCTCAACCTCCTCGGCCATTGATATTCAGCAGCTGAGATTCCATCTCAAACAATCGCTATCACACCAAGCTCCCACTCACTCTCCGAACATGGGGACGAGCATCTTGACACTGCTCCCGAAAAGGAATCGGACGAATTCATAAAGTCTAGTGTTGAGAACCTTGTCCCAATCCCGAGAGAGTCACGTGGAACTTCGATCATGTGTGTGATTCTATCTCCTCTTGAGTGTTCAAAAGATCATTTTGAAACTTTCTCCGATGTTAGCGACGATTGTACTTCTCATGGAAACATCGAGTATGTTGAGGCATCACCCCTCACCGATGTCGATCATCATCTTGAGGAGTTCACCGATGAGCTCACTCACACCAATCCACTTTCATCGAAAGTAATGATAGACTTTCGATTTCAAAGTCGATCCGGGAGAGACCGAAAGTCTCCTTGATAATGATCGCTCACTCACTTCTTATCCCAAATACCAATTGAGAATGTTAATCACTTTGTTCTGAAACATTCAAAACTACTTTCACTAATCCTCTATTTGAATTCGACTGAATTCACTTTAATTTCGAGAATCCACTCTTGATACTCGATTGAGGATAGTGATGAGTCTACATGGAACAAGAATCCACAACTAATCCTCTATTTGAATTCGACTGAATTCACTTTAATTTCTCGAGAATCCACTCTTTGATACTCGATCGAGGATAGTGATGAATCTACGGTGGAACAAAAATCCACGATTTACATCTTGTGATTGATTCTTCACGAGGAGTTCACGATGAACTCACTCATATCATATCTCCATCGGAGTATGATAACTCCCAATTTGATCATGACACACCCGAGATTTGTCTTGATCACATAAGCTTAAATGATGAGATTCATAATCCCGAAATTATGGATCCTCCTATGGATGAAGATGAGTTAGTCATGATATTTATCATGATTTTCTTTCTCTTCACCTATCCCGTGGCTTCTCCTGCTCTTCACTCCTTCGGAATGAAGACATTATCTTTGACCTGCATTTCCATGTACCATTTGTGAGCCGGGTCCGTCTCGTATCTCATCGGCGTGGAACTTTCACGCACTTCAATGTTTATCCAAACATCTTGAATGAAAGTCCGATGGAGATTGTTTCTTCCACTTACTTCCCATGAACAAATTATCTGGGGTCGAGTCAAGCTAGCGACTTCATTAATCAAAAATAGAGCTAAACATGGGTTTTCACCCGTGTACACCCTAGTGTGGGAGATGCCCACATGTTGTATATAGATCTAAAAATGAATGAAAATTGTAAATATTAAAAAGAGAATAATTGTTGTGTTTCCACACTTAGCTAGTAATGTTATCTTTACGTTTCTAAGTTTCGCATCGCCGGTACTTTGAATATTGAGGACAATATTCATTTCTAAGTGTGGGGGAAATTGCGAATTTTGATCATAAATGTACCCTTTAGTCCCTTTTCCCCAAAATGGCCAAATTTTAAATTTTTTTGTGAAGTACTATGTACTAAACACAACAAATGGTAATCACCCACCATGTCTAACCCACATAAGGATCAAGTTAATCCGTGAGCAAACGGCTCTGGTAAAGATATCTCAAACCATTGACTCGCTACAATTTGCCCAAAATTGTATGGTATTCACCACCATATCCTTAAAAGTGAAGAGTTGGCCCGCGAAGTTTATGGCTTGTGGTAAAGGCGTTGGAAAATCCATAATTGGTAATCACCACCAAAGATAATATTGATAATTTATCTAAGAGTTGGCTAGTCCAAGCAAACGGCTTCGGTAAAGACAAATCAAACCGTTGAAAGTCGGTGGTTTGCTCAAAATCACATGGTTATCAAAGTACCATGGTTCTTACTTGAACTCAAACATTTGGCTACTCCAAGTAATGGCTTTTGGTAAAGAGATAAAATCCATTAATTTTTTCAAAACATTGCTAGGGACTAGCAATATCTTAGTGTGGGATTGATGAGTGTCTAAATACTCATCATTTTTGTACCATTTAAACGCAAAAACATCTCGAAAACACTCGAATGCATCAAAATATCGAAAATATTCCAAAATTGCATTTTATATGTTTCGTATACAAAATGTTCAAAATCGATGAAAATGAGCAAAGTTTGCATAATTGGCGCTTTGGTCCCCAAGTTTCTAAAATTGTCAAAATAGTCCCCGAGTCAAAATTTCAAAAGAAAAGTCATCAAAGGTCCTTTTAAAATCATAACTTGTCAAATTTAGTCCTTTGGTGAAAAATGTTAAAAGTTTGAGAAAATTACAAGTTTGGTCCTTCAAGTTTCAAATTTGGCGAAATGGCCCTCGAAAATTGCAAATGATGATTTGGTCTCTAGATTTTTTGAAGCTTGTCACTTTCAGCCCTTGGATCAACTTTGAGATATTGGCAGCATAGGTCCCTTAATTTTCTGAATTTACAACAATGGTCCCTATCATATTAGACCTTTAATACAATTTTGGACCCTATCAAAGCCCATATGACCCCTGCCAACCTTACCTTTTGACCCTTTCCCCATTTTGGACCCCTGGTCAACAAAACAGTCAAATACAGAGGTTTCCCTCCCTTGAGGTCTTCTTCCCCACTTGCCTGACTTCTCTGCAAACCTTTCACCCATCACCTCCCTTACCCTTATCTCTTCCAAATCCCACTCATCACCCTACACCTCCACCCCCCTAGTTGCACCTAAAGTCACTGTGAAGTCAAGTTACAAGTTTCCGCCAAAATCATCAAAAGGCAAAGTAGCCTGCTCTCCCATTGGCTCTAAAATGTGGTGGGATTTACTCGGATGGACACGTGGAAGCCAAGGGACTATAAAAAGGAAGAGTGAAGCAAGAAACAAGAGTAGTTAGTTTATAAAAATTCTTCTTATGTCGCTTTTTTAATTCATGTCTTAGTTTAATTACAATGTTGTGATTTCAGTTCATTTGTACTTCCTTTGTTAAAATACCATTGTAAGTCACTTTTGAGCATCAATTCTAGTTTTCATATCATTTCCAAGTTTATGAGTTATCGTTGAAAATTGAGTTCTCAAATCAGTTGTTAAAGCTTCTAATAACATTATATTTAGTTCACTCATGTTTGTTTAAGCTTGTTAAAGCTTTTCATAAGCTTACATTTAATCTTCAAGCAAAATTGGCTCAAAGTCAACATAAGTCAAAACGGGTCATATTGTGAGTCAAATTAGTTGGGTTTAATTTCTGTTCTCAAATTGTTGTTTGAATAAGTTTAATATCAGTTTTAAGCATAATCTCATTAAGGTTTAAAGTTTAAAATGCATTTTGTAGTTATAAAGGAGTGTTTGGTTTAAGCTTATTTGAGGTCAAAAGAATCAGTTTTACCCACTTTGACATTTAAAGTCAAAGTGGTTTCAAGGTTTGAGCAAGTTTTAAAGTTGAGTTTAGCTTAAGATTACCAAGTTTGCAAGTTTTGAACACAACAAAAAGCTCATCTGTCTTTCTGTCCTGCTGTTCCAAACAGCAGTTCAGTTGCTGTTTAAACAGCTTTTTCCAGCTTATTTTTAGGTCAAAACCTTGTCCAAATTGTTTCTCTTATATCTCCACATACCCACCTCAATGTATGTGTAGCTTATTTCCCTTTAGCATCATTTTATCTAGCTCAAAATTGCCTATAAAAAGTCTCCCTTAGCCTTTTTTTTTTACTGTTACAGCAGCCCCTAGCATTCCATTTTATCCTCATTTTTAGATTAGTTAGAGTTAGTTTTAGGATTTGATTTAGGTTCTATAAGTAGTTAGGAGTATAGGGATTATATGTTTCAGCTTATTGTGGCTTTTAGAGCTTATTCTCATGCTATTTTTAAGCCCAAAAGTCCCTTTATGGGCTGTTTGGGACTGCTCAGTCCAGCAGCCATCTTTACCTTTTTTTTTGCTTATTTCCTTTTTATTATTGCTTATTCATGCTCCCTTAGTAGCCTTTAAGTTTAGTGTATTAAGTTCTAGTCTAGTTTGTAGCTTATAGTGCTTTTTGGTAGCTTTTGTAGTCCTTTAGATAGCCTTGAACCAAACTGTCCATTATCTCCTTTCTGTTTGAAAATAAGCCTTCAACAGGTCATTATCAAGTTTTTATAGGTTAATGTTTGTGTAAAATAGCATACTTTTGTCCCTTAGTTAGTTTTGCAAAAGAAAAAAAAATCAAAAAAAAAACAAATAAGTGTTAAAGAAAGGAAGGAGGGACTTGAACCCACGACCGCATCCCCCCCCTCACGCACAACCTCCGCACACCATTTCCATCCGAACTAGTGCCTTTTATTATTATCTACTTCCTTTTTTTTATTTAACCTGCTTTTTGAACTTTTAGCCCATTTTGCTTATTTAATTTTAATGACTTATTCATATAAGTCTGTTGACCTCACTTATTTTTCCTTAGCCTATCATAGTTTCTAGTATTTTTACAAAAGTTTCGAATTTTCCAAAAATTTTAGTATTTTTTATCATTTAATTAGTGTTTATTAGTTTTTAATTCGTAATAAATAAAATAAAACTCAAAAAAATATTCCGCTTTTTCCTAAAATTTTCTTTTGTCATGTAGTACGGGAGAAAACTGTTTTCACACTCGTAGGACTTTTATTTCACCAATTTTACGTTTTATCTTGCGCTCCAGCGTAATTTTTATAAATAACGTACGTTTTCATTTTAAGTTACTTTTTTAGATATTTTAAGTTTACGTTTTAGTTAAAATAGTTTATTTAAGTTATTTTATTTTATAAAATCACAAAAACATCATTGTAAAAATAGTGATAGCGTTTATTTAATATTTTTATCTTTTAATTTTCTTTAATTTGCATTTAAGCCCATGTAGTTTATGGGCTTTTCCTTAGTTATAATCATATCACAACCCTTTTTCCGCTCAAATCTCCGATCACTACACGCTTGACTATTCTCGCACTGTCGTTGGGACTTAACGACCGGGAAACACTATACTCTCGATCTTCATTGCATTCGTGTTTGAGCGCTTTAAGTCGACACGGTCCGCCATTCACAAGTGGCGAGGCTTGAGTGATTTAGCTTTGATCGCTTTGCGCGAATCGCCTAGCCTCCATAATCACCGCCCAAACACCAACACCAACATCAACACATCTACCATTCCACCACCACAACCTCATCAACCATAGTACCCCCCTAGGCATGGTTGCTCAACTTGTGAGCAAACTGCCCAAACCGTTGATCGGACCCAGGTAATGGTCCATGAATTCCAAGAGGAAATGAGGTTCATCCTCAATCACATCCATGAGCGACTCAACGCTCTTTCTCATCCACCATCTCATTAGAATGGTCATAGATTAGCTTTTCTAAGCAAATTTTTTCTCTTTTTTATTTTTCTAGGATTATTTTTTTTGCTTGTACTAAAACACTTCATTGTGTTCTCTTTTCATGGTTTTTAAATCATGAAAATTTTAACTAATGAATGGTGTTTTCTATATTGTTGGTGCTTATTACATAGTGTTTGGAAATGCTTGTGAATGATGATTATTACTAACAAATCTTTTGTAGCTTTTTCACAATCCATGTATCTTCCCATTGGCACCCAATTTAGGGGAGCTTTGATTAAGGGAGATAATGGTCTCGGCTCATTATATATTCCAGATCGCATCTTCTTTTGTTGAGACAAAAAGGGAGAAATATAGAACTTGGTTATATTTGACTTTTCCAAAAGTCAAGCGTGCATACATTGACTTTCGAAAAAGTCAACATGATACTTCATTGGTAATACTTAACTTTCTCGAAAAGTCAATCGCATACTTTGACTTTCCGAAAAGTCAACATCATGCATCAACTAGTGAAGACTTTGACTTTTCCGAAAAAAGTCAAACATCATACACTTGCATTATCATTTCTTTTCAAGTTCTAAAACTAATATTTTATAACTCTTGTACAATCTTTGTATCTTTTATAAAATAAAATTATATTTTGTCCTCAACAAAAAGGGGAGATTGTTAATACAAATATCGTCATTAAACATTATTTATATTTTTGATCTTTACCTAAGTTTTGTTAATCCATAAAAGTAAATTTAATTTTATAAAGCTTAAAGCTTGTCAAGTTTAATAGATATTAAACAAGCTTTTTCAAATAATATATTCATCACTCAAGCATTTACATTGTGATTAATCATATCTTAATATGACTCTAACCATAATGTATGATAGTAGTTTTTAGAATGTTTTAGTTTTTTAAAAACTAAACATTACTTATGTATTTGCATATTTCTAAAATTAGAAAAAACAACACTTGACATCATGTGATGCATCATGGAAATCATTGGAAGATTTCATTTGATATTTTGTGTAGATTTGGACTCTTCATATCTTACACAATCTTGCATATAAATGGTTGACTTTGGCAAGATCTTAATATCTTGTCGTCGAATTCAAGCACCAAAGATATAAGCGGAACCCTTTAAAGGGTCCGCGGGTCCGTGGTGCTCATTGATGGTTTTCGCTATAAATAGCAAAGCCAAACCAAGTAGTTTTCCATCCCTTTCATCATACTCTCATACATATCTTCTCTAACCTTTCTAACTCGGTTTCATATCATATTAGTGATCTCTTTGTAGCAAAGAAGATCAAGTCACATTCAAGCTTCAACGACAAGTTGGAAGTCTTGTTTGTTTAGTGTTGTATGATCTTGTGTTGATTCATACTTCATTGTTGTACTAAACCATCATAATCTTGTGAGTGTGAGTGGTTAGTATTTTAGTCCTCAAAATACATTGTGTGTGGAGTGGTTGTACCCTTGGAAAGAACTCGACATTTAGCTTAGTGTCGGAAATAGTGTAAGCGGTGTAAAGGTTTCTCCACCGTGAAAGGAGCTTGTTGACTAGTGAAGTTAAACTCTCGAGTGTGAGACTCGGGGAGTGGAGTAGGCAGGACAAAGAGTCCTTGTAGACCAACCACTATAAACAACTTGTTGTGGTTTGATCATTTCTTTCCTTATTTACTCTTTACATATTGCTTACATATTTCATTAACATATCTAAGATTAATATCAATTGATCTTTCAATAAGTTTCAAAACAAAGTTTTTAATTGGTAAACTATTCAACCCCCCTTCTAGTTTTCTACAACTTTGTTATTACCTTTTGGATAACTTGACAGCCGTACATTTGAAGATTAAGTGTTAAAAGATGACCGAACAGCTTTGAAGCCAGAATATAAAGTGGGTTCAAACTTGCCATGGCAACAAAAATCGTTTAGCCTTGATAAAAATCCAATCATAATAAGTTTTGAAATTTATCGAGATCGATAAACTTCCAAAGGGGTTCCTTGGCATTGCTTTTAAGGACTACTTATATGCTTATTGAGTTTTAATACATCAGAATAAGCATCATGCAAAATACCTATGAAAAAACTTAAATTCCATTTTCTTGAGCACTTGAAACAGATTAACAAACATTTATTCTGTTCGTGCGTTCCGTTCACAGCGGAAGCTACTAATAACATAATATCAGACGCACTTGAAAATCAACCGACCGCACCTGGCTAAACACGCAAAAGAATGAGTTGGACTAAAGTATGCAGCAGGAAAATGGTTTATAATCTCATTATAACAATTTCAAACACCAAAAGCGCATTCAAACAACAATCATTACTCAAATTTAGAAAAGCCACTTTTATTAGCTTATAAGGTTATTAACTCGAGTTTATGGCTTAATAAAGTCAATAACCCTAAATTAATAAGGTCAACAATATTAAAACTTTCAACAAACACATGGTAGGCACCTTTAAGATGAACCCATTAAGAAATCGCAGGCCCTTGTGTAATGTTTCTATTGATGAACTTAGCCCAAGAATGAGGCACCTGCATAATTTTATCAACCCAAAATTGCTTCAACCAAAAATCAAAATCTTGAATTGAAAATATAAAAGGTAAATCCTAAAAAATAAAAAATCACCAAAGATGTAATAAACATACATAAGTGATACATGTAGAACTGAATGGATGTAGTTTTATGAAGAAGTGATGATGATGAACCGCCGTTATTCTTTTGACGCTGCATATTCTTATATGATTTACGGGTGCACGTCAACATTAACTCAATAATTTTATAGTACCCAAGAACAAAAACAAATACACATGTATTCAATACTATAAATGAATTACAAATCGAACCCAACAGAAACAATATAATTAGGGGAAAGAAAAAATGCATCTAAATCAGTCTAAACCTAACACTATAGAAATTCAAAAGATATTATTTACGTTTTCGATTGAATCAAGAAAATATCGTTGCGATGGGACCACCAAATCAACGCCAATTACAAAAGGGGTGTGATTGATGTGAGAATCAGTCAATTAGAGATATTTCACCTAGTAAAAATTCAAAAGAAAATACATATTAAGCATTAGCTTATCAAGTGTGAAATCGAGATTCACGGAGGAAACTACGGTGAATGTGATGATAAATTGAGAGGATGGGAAAGGAAAATGAAGAGCGTTAAGGGCCGTTTAGTTGGTGAAATTTTTTTCCGTTTTTCCGTTTCTAAATTCCTAGAGAAGGGAATGATTTTTTTTCTCTAGAGAAGAGTTGAGAAGTTTGAAAATCTGTTTAGTTGGAGTTATATTTTTTGTTTTTTTAAAACGGAGACGGTGGACGGAGAGGTGGGCGGCGATGGAAGGTGGGCTGCGATGGAAGGTGGACGGAGGTGGGGTGATAAGAGTGAGGTGAGAAGAAATGAGGTTATTATTTTAGAAATGAAAAAAGTGAGAAGGGTGTAATGTTATATTCATTTTTTCTATTAAGAATTGGAAAATGAGAAATTCATATTTTTGGAAAATTATTGGAAAAAAGTGCGATTAAACGGGTTTTCAGTTTTTCCCTTTTCATATGAAAAATTTTCTGAAAAATGGAGTATTTCTCTCCAACTAAACGGCCCCTAAACGGTGTAATTTTGATTTTGGGGGAAAAAAATAAGCGGGTTAGTTTTCGCGTTGAATATGGTTTTAGAAAAAATTGAATTACATGTGCTAAAAAAGAATACTGAGTAGTGCATTTTATATTTCGTTTATGTACAAACTGTAGTAGGGCTGAGCATCTCAAACACAAAAGTCGATTGGATTGAGAAAACCGACTGGACCGATCGAACCGAAGAACCAGCGGTCCGGTCTCGGTCCTAACTTTTTTCTTATTTCGATCTCGGTTCGGTTCGGTCCGGTCCGATCTTACGTAAAAACCGACTAATAATACTTTCTTGGACCGGACCGACCGAAGGACCAGAACGGACCAAACATATTCAGTCCGGTCCTTGGTCCGTGGTTTTGGTCAAATTCGGTCTCAGCGCAGTCTAGTTTTTGCTGGTCCAGTGCGGTCCTAGGCCGATGCTCAACCTTAAATTGTAAGATACTATTTACAACAGTATGAAGTTAATACTTTGTTAAATAATTATGCGTCACAATTATTTAATAAGAATCAGTCATACTCCATGGGCGGATGTAAAGGTGTGGTATGGGGGCGGTGCCCTTCATGCTTCGTCAAACAAAATTAGTTTTTAATGTAATTTTTTTATTATTGTTTTACAATTTTATTAAAGTGACCCACTATAAGATTAAACTGCCCCTCACACTTAAGTCCGACAATGTAAAAACCTTATATCTCTATCTTATTTTTGTGTGCACAACCACTTTGGTAAATGCAAAAAAATGTTTGCCCCCAGTCCTCCTACATCCTGGTTCCGCCACTGGTCATACAACAAACATAAAATAAGATTAAAAACGAATCTAACTTATGATCAAACTCAAAAAAGCTTAATTACAATGCTTCTTGTTAGTGGATCAAAATGATAATTTTTTGAATAAATTTACATCACAGTTGTTTTATTAATGAGTAAAAAACAACCAGTGTCTTTGATTTTATGCAGAGAGACTGGTTTCTTATAATATAACAAGTTTTAGTGTGATTTGGATTAAAGAGACTGGTTTATTTGAAAAAAACTAGTTTGTGTGCTTCCCATGCTCCCTTCTTTTTTAATATGAAAACTAGTTTTTTTTTAACCGGTTTCTATTAAGAGGTGTCTATGGCTTTTTGTGTAGTAGTGTCACTACCTTCTTCATTTGAACTACTCTCCTCCTCATTACTACCATCTTTATTAGACCCACTATCATCTTCACGAGAACCACTATCTTCATCCTCTTGCTCCTCAGATGCCGAATTTTCATCGAGAGAGCGGGTTTCGGTTTGCCGAAGCTCTGAGGTTTGTGAAGTGGGTTTCGGCCTGACAAGGTTGAGGTTTGACAATAGTGGTTTTTGGTTTGACAGAAGGTTGAGGTTTGACAGTAGCAGGTTTTGGTTTGACAGAAGGTTGAGGTTTGATAGTAGCGGGTTTCAATTTAATGGGTTACGGTTCGACATCATGTTTTGGTTTGACAACATCTTTTGGTTTGATGACTGTTAATTTTGGAGGAGTCCTATTCTTCATAACTGCTTCCTTTGTCATCTTCGGTTTGATAGATATTGATTGACCTGCATCAAAATTTTAAATGTTAATAACCCGAAAATAATCTACTACAATCATATATGATTGTTAATAACTCTAAAACATATGATTCTAGTAGAATCATATATATAATAATCTCAGAATAATATATAATTCTTTCTAAAATCATATGTGATTCTTACAAGAATCATGATTCTTTTAAGAATCACATATGATTTTACTAGTGAAATTCATTTATGCTCATTTCTTATCAGTTCTCTGAAAACATGTGAAGCAGCTATAACACGCGCATAAACAATCATCTACTTAACCATAACAACTATTTATTATCAAGTCACTAAACCGAAAAACCGTTAACAATATAAGCAATAAACACGATAATACAAGCAGTAAACACAATAAGCAACAAAACCTGAAAACCTAAAATAAGAAACAAAACCTGAAAACAATCACCCTAATTCAACAAACAAACACACCTAACTAGTTAACAATATAAGCAACAAAACCTGAAAACCTTAAATAAGCAAAATCTACAAAATAAAACAACAAAACCTAAAACCCTAAAATAAGCAACACAATAAGAAAATCCTATTGCTAATATCCAACAAAATAAGCAGTAAACACTAGAAACGTAAATAATCAACAAAATAAGCATTTTTATTCAATATCTAATGCTTTTAATCATAATCGACTGAAAAATAACTGAAAAAATTACCAGAAACAGGATGAACAGATGATGAGACCTTTGTTTTATTCTTAATCGGTGCTATTTCATGAACTAAATCTATTTTCGGATCGATGGTGACGGTTCACGGCGGCGGAGACGGTGAGTGATGGTTAATGATTCCGATTGATGGCGATGATCGGTTAATTGAGAGGTTGGGTGATGAATCGATTGATTGTGTAGGTGATGAAATGAATCGAAAGTTATGAGGTTAGGTGAGTATTAAATGAGAAAGAAAGACCACTTTGCCCCTGTCATTAAATGAAAAAAAGAAAAAAAAAAAATCAGATTAATCCTAGCTGGTGGATCAGAGTGAAATGGAAGGCTAGAATGACATGTTGAGATCTATGATATTTTTTGGATCTACAAAAAACTTTTGCCTTGATCCTATATGTATTGTATTTTGAACTTTTAAGTCCTTTCCTCCTTTTAATTTGGTTGATTAAATAGAGGGGGATGCCCTTTATTTGTAGAGTAGTGATTGACATGACTAATTCATGTGCCTAATTTGATGTCTACCAAGGATCTTGGAACACATGGCAAAATCAATGGTAAATAAGAGGAGTGAGAATAAGTGAAATGCATCTGTCACTAAATGAATAGATTAGACATGAAATTAGTCACATAATTAGACATTTTGAATCATGTTTTGTTTTGTTTTATTTTTTGTTTTAAATTTTGTATATACGATGAAGATAGCTCGACTATGTGTAGTTATAATGCCTTTTCACGCACGGAGTTTTAACATATTGTTTGTTTTTAGAAAAGTTTTTAGTTTAATTATGGTTATCAGTATTATTTTGTTAGACATAAACGTTATATCTTTTTATGAGCAATTTGAAAAGAAATCAGTACTTATTAACATTATGTGACTAACATATGTTAACCACTTAAATCATCTGCGTTAGTGATGATTATTGAGTACACTGTTAGCATTTGATATTAACAATGGACATTGGCTTGTTAAATTCTTATCTTATACTCTTCTACGAATAATCAAAATAAGCTTTTCTTTAATTGAGAAGGAAAAAAATAAGCAAAGTAAAGCATGGCTTAATATAGATGATACCATTTTAATTAATTTCTACAGGCTTCCAAAGTGTTTCAGACTCCGTATGAGCACGATGAGGATGAAATCAACATTTCTTGGCGTGATTTATGTTGTAAAATTCTTTCCTTAAAAAAGAAATCATATATCGAATATTATCATCTAGGCGTTCAATTTATACATTACTGTTTTGATGACGGTTCATATGATCATGTACTTGTTTCTCAAGACATAACATATCACATGTTAAAAGGCTTGGAGTAAGTGACTCGAACTCTACTAAATGGAGTATCAGATAATATATAATATAAATATGTTAAACAACTTAAAGTGATGTAAGGCACTTATCACATGTTAAGAAGGCTTGGAGTAAGTGACTACGAACTCTACTAAATGGAGTATCAGATACTATATATAATATAAATATGTTAAACAACTTAAAGTGATGTAAGGCTCACTTACTTGTAAGTAGCAAAATAAACACTTGTTTCATTCTTTAGTGACCCCTGTTTCAGTAATACACTTATTTCAAACAAATACTATTGTATTATTGGACTCTCAAATATCATATTTAGATGCAGATATTAATATCATCTTACTTGTTATGTCTTTTCAAAGTTTTTCATGATATCAGATTCATCACATTCGCCTCCTACAAATCTAACCAGCAGACTTTAGTAAGCAGCCACTCGGACTATAGATGAGCATCCTTTAGCTGTTTTGAATCCAACTCCATATACACTCACTCTTGGAACAACAATTGATAATGTATGGCTTCCATGATCGTGATGGTTTGAAGGATATATAAGAGCTGTTTGAGTTATTTAAACCTGCTATTTATGTTTTTTAAAGCATAAAAACAGATTTCAAGAGTTTGTAAGAAGAGTGTTTTTAACCTTTGAGGTGTAATAAGTTGATTTTAAAATTGTTCAAATAAACACCACGTGTATATTATTGCTAGAAATAATAAATAAAAAAAAAAAACAAAAAAAAAAAAAAAAAAAAAAAAATCCGTATAATGTGCATACTTGTTGCAAGGTACTAAAGTGTCGTTCTCACATCCGCCTTTCCATTTTGATGGGACGGTCCTATATCCATAGGGATCAAAGCTTTCTAAGCTTTTTGGTTCACGCCAAACACCTAACTGGAAGTTCATATTTAGAATTAATAATGTTGCTTAGTGTTTTAATAACTCACTTTGAAAACACTCAAAATGTATCGATTTTATTTTGACTCTACCACTATTAGCATAAGTCATTCTTCAAGAAAGAATATTTGAGCTTGTTTTGCCATCTTACCTACATAAACAACAAAGGTAAGTTAACGCATAATGGTATTATAATATGAAAATTAGAGAATGGTATTTCAGTTGTTTCTTTGTAAAAATGGTAGTCTAATGGATACATAATAACTCTAAGGTTTCAATGTGTCTATGGTGGTTGTGTTTAATTTAATAACCAGCTCGATACATGTGGTCAATGAATTATGTTATCACAATCTTTCGGTCATATACATGCATCTAATCCTCTAAACAAATGTAGCTCAGAACTCTACTTCCAAGGGCGAAGCGATAACATGGTACCTAACGGTCGCATCCATGTCTGCTATTAACTACCTGCTTTAACACATGTAAGGATTTAGCTCACAAAGAAATAGTATAATGCGGCATTTTCCGCTTCCATTTTATTCTATATCTGAATTGTGCAGCTTTAGCTTGAACTTGCAACACAACGTGTAAGTTGTGTTTTACTTGTTGATTGTCCATTGTTGTTGTTATGTTCAAAGTGGTCATCCTTCGGATGCAGTGGCCCGACAGAAAACCAAGAACGACGCATTTTGACTTGTGAAGGATTATGGAAGTACCTTGGTCATTGTTGGAGCAATTTTTTTTCCGATGCAGCAAAACCATGAGTATCTACAAAAGGAACAAAAAATAAAAAATCCAAGTAAGTTTTTAATCACGACTGGTATAAAATAAAAAAGATATCTGCTATTGATCATTTTCCTATACATGAGCATAAAAACTTGTTAAAAAACAACATACGGACCTGTAAAATATGTGTCCAAACACTCCTTATTTCTACTGTCCAAATAGCATATAAAAATTGTCTAACTCCATGAACAAAATCTCATTATACTCGAACACCACGACTCTAACCTGAAAATAAGACATAATCACCAAACATTGGTTTCACAACCAAAACAACATATATTGAAAAACTTCAAATATTTACGACTTATATGCGAAAACTAATCTAATTCAACCTGATACTGTTATGAATCGCCATCCACCAATGCTACGGATACCGCAACCCCACAATTTTCACTGCACATTAAACCTCTCTTAAACCTTAAACATACACATTGCAAATATATACAGCCTATTCTAAATCGTTAGCTATATTAAAAAAATAATAATAAATAAATAAAATAAAAACTCTTAAAGCAGAAAGACACAAAATGTTACCTCTTTCGAGTCTCGATACCTCATCATAACATGGCCAGCCTCTGTCACCGTCATTAGTGCGAGCAGCAATAGTATGACCTGTACCATATTTAAAATATTTGGGTTATCGTGAGTTGAAGATAAAGCATATTTCAAAACACATGAAACAGTTAGCGGACTAATACGTACTCACATTAGCATTAGCTTGGCAAACAACAGAAGACGCCCAAAACAGGTTCAACCTCTTAGCAATTGCACGGAACGGGTCGTAAGCATGCCTAAGACTACTCATCCACTATATCAAAATGCAATAAGCTGAAGCATAACTAATAAGCAATCCCAAACACCAGTGAAGATCATATTATTAGCAAAAACTGAAAACCGACCAATATTGACACCAAAATCTTAATTCATCCTTTTCAACACCATGTTTCTCAAGCATTTTAAACACTCAAAAGCTGGATAAGTACGTCCAAAAATTCAACCCCATAACCAAACACCAGCAAATCACTCCAAACAAAAATCACTCAAAATCATAAACGAAATAGCAATGGTTGTCAAAGAAAGGTTATACCTTTATTCTACTGCATCAAACCCACTAATATATTCACCAATAGAACATCCGTATTACATTCTCCGCCACCTAAAGAACAACCACCCTTAGGGCTAGGGTTTTGACTCCTGAATAATTCAATGGCTTCTTCCCTATTCTCCGGCTATGTAACTGCAGATACACCAACTCAGTCTGTCGTTCTTCCGGCAGGGTTGAATTGAATCTGAAACTTGAAGTTTCTTCATAGCTAGAGTTTTGGCGCATATACGAAAACCACGCACTGATGATTGTGATACACCTAGTATCTAAAGAACTAAGTGTTATGGTTTAGTATCAAAATCGTTAAATTTGAGTTAAGTTTGATTTAGGACTTTGAGAGAAGAGTTTCTACGTTTTTTAGTTTAATAAAAATTGGATTGGAACTGATCGGTGGATACGGTTTTGTTTTTTTCTAATTTTTTGTTTTGACCCTTAAGTTTTGTAGATCACCCCGGTTTTTTTTAAGTTTCGGTTTTCTAGTTTTGACACATATATTTTTGTAACCCAATTATCTCAAAAAACGATTTTCTATAAACTTTGACAAATTAAGTAAGAATTTAGCCTTTTTTCTTCTTTAAATATTTTTTAAAAAAATAACATTAATCCAATTTTTAGGTATGGTTTGATTTTTTTGAAATGAAAAATTCCCGGGTTTTGTTTTATTATATAAAAGATTTCAAAAAAAAAGCACCATTGCAACACCGAGAATCATGTGATAAGCCAATGTATTTCAAAACATTCATAATTCATAAGTTCAATAAAATAGTACCAATCACTTCATATTTCCTCTAAACACTTCCCTTTCAAATCAAAATTTACCAACACTTATACCAATGTGAGCTGAGTTTATTTTCCCCAATCACTTCGTTTTTTTGACCTAATTCATAAGTTCATCAGATTCGTTGTGGTATATTTGCTTTTCCTCAATTTTACCTAATTTGTTTTGGTTAATTTTCTCGATTTTGACCTAAATTGTTCATCAGCTTCGTTTTGGTTAATTTTGACCTAATTTGTTAGGATTTTAAAACTGCTTTGTGAGTGTTTGGATGATGAATTTGTTAGGTTTAATTATGATGTGTTTTTTATGAGTGTTTGGATGATGAATTTCGTTTGCCTGATGTTGATTATGTTTGATAGGATTTGCGCTTGTTTATGAGTTTTTTTTTTTTTTTTTTTTTTTTTTTTTTTTTTTTTAATGTTTAAGTTTGGGAATTAGTTATTATAAGCGGCTTTAGATGTTTCGTTTAGTGTTTGGTCAATGATTAGGATTATAGCATATGGAATGAATTTATTAGGAAAACAGTAACAGTGAAGCTTTTTTGAACAAACAGGTAACGAAGCTAGTTTTGCATAGGCTAAATCAGATTACGATATGATGCTAGATTTCCATGTGAGTAAATATACCACAAAAAATTGAACAACAGATTAGCTAATAATGTTTAATAACCTTTTTTGCGCAGTTCAATAAGTAGGTGCTGATTCTTTCCCAACTAATCATAGGAATCTCGTTTAACTATTGAGATGTTGCTTAGAGACTGAGGTTCCTCTGCTTGTTTCCGAGTTCATTCCAAATGGGACCTTGTATTCACAACGATTATATATGAGTTCCCCCTTTTCTTTCAATATGAGATTACGAATCACCCGAATGAGTTTTTGTTCTCATGTTTCACCAGATGATGTTTTCATTTAATAGAAGAATTTGGTAGAAACCTTCATGTCCCTTGTTTATATAAAGAAGATCAATTACTGTTAGATTATGATCGACTAACAACCTGGTTACTAGAAAACGGATTACCCGATCTCCTTGATGTGTTCGACAGAAAAGAAAGAATATGCACAAGTAAGTACCCTAATCGATTGTTTGATTAGTATTGAAAGAATGACGTACAAAACCCCTCCCCCCTCACCTCCTTTTATAGAGATGAGGGGGGAAGAACAACCGACTCTAACATGGTCTCCTAAGTCGGTGGTAAAAACAGAAAAGAAAACGGGTTGGGCTTGGGACACAAGCCAACCCAACGACCCTTAACTCTAAGACCCTAGACTTTAGCTAATATAAGGACTAAACTTGTAACAATTTCCACCTTAGTCTTTATATTAGCCTACACCGACACTCAAAGAACTCCAAGCAAGGTCGAAACTTTAGTCCGTGTACCACCTTCACAAGGCATCCGCAGCATTGTGTTCAGTACCCACCTTCAGAATTTCAACCGTCTTTGCTTCCAAGACCTCTCTGATAAAGTGATAACGCACATTGATGTGCTTAGTCCTTTCATGAAAAACATGATTCCGCGATAAGTGAATCGCGCCCTGATTATCACAATTAACTGCCACATTGTTAAGCTCCACGCCCAACTCTTCCAAGAGTCCCCTTAGCCAAATAGCTTCCTTCACAGCCTCCGTAAGGGCCATATACTCCGCCTCTGTAGTTGAAAGAGCCACCACGTGTTGTAGCGTTGCCTTCCAGCTTACAACACATCCCTGTACTAAAAACGCGTAACCATTGATAGACCTACCTTTATCCGGATCCTTAGCGTAGTCTCGAATCTACAAAACCTCATTACGTCCACATGGTTGCCACGATCCGTCCCATACACCAAACCCACGTTTGCGTGCCCGCAAATATTTCAAAATCCACTTCATCGCTTCCCAATGCTTTTACCGGATTCGCCAAATATCGCTAACTACACTTACCGTGATACGCTATGTCCGCCCTCGTCACACCATCAAGTACATTAAGCTCCCAACCGCATTTGCATACGGCACCTTACTCATCCTTTCAACATCACAATCCCTAACCGAGCAATCCTTCAACGACAAATGAAGTGCCCACCCAATGGCATCTTAACCGATTTCCATTGTCTATTCTAAAATTATTTAAAATCTTAGAAACATACCCGGATTGTGACACCTCGAATCTTGTGACCGATCCTCGATGATCTCCATACCAAGAATCTTCTTTGCTTCCCGAGCTCTTTCATGTCGAACTCCCTTTTAAGCAAAGACTTGATAGACCCAATCTCAGCCTTGCTTTTACAAGCAATCAACATATCATCTACATATAACAATAGATAGATATACTCACCTGGTGCATAATTCCTGTAATATACGCAGTGTCGTAACTACTACGCTTAAACCCATTGCTCAACATGTACTCATCAAACCTCCTATACCATTGCCTAGGTGACTGCTTCAATCCATAAAGGGATTTCTTTAACAAACATACCTTGTTACCTTGTTCATAACCCTGGTTGTCTCATGTAGATCACTTCTTCAAGATTACCATGTAAAAATGCCGTCTTTACATCAAGCTGCTCCAGCTCATAATCTCTACACGCAGTCAATGCAAGTATAACCCGAATAGATGTGTGTCGAACTACCGCTAAAATACTTCATTATAGTCAATACCGCCTCTCTGTGCAATCCACGAGCCACCAACCTCGCCTTGTACCTAGGCTTTTGAACACCTTCAACCTTCCTTTATCTTGAATACCATTTGCATACCACCGCTTTTGCCCACCGGATGATCTACTAACTCATAGGTCTTATTCTTCCTCGAAGAATCCATCTCTTCATCCATAGCGCCTTTCCACTTAGAACTGCTCTTCACAAGCAACCGCCTCCGGTATGTTAATGGTTCATGAGTATCTTCTTCCTCTCGCAGCAAAGAAACGCGTAGCGACCATATTATTTCATCCCGAAACCTCAAAGGTTTCGTTCTTGTCCTGGCTCTCTATCCCAACCAACCGATAATCAGCGAGATCCGTGTTTGATCATGATCCCGATCCTCGCATCTTCATCATCGCCATCTTCCCGATCATCCGTCGATCTTCCTCAAGCGAACGATTATTTAACCTTTGCAGCTCCACCTCAACCTGTAATTCCTCAATGACTTATCGATACAAGACTGTAATCCTTCAACGTGTTTTGTACATGACACTTTCGTTGAAGACCACATCCCTGCTAGTGACTATTTTAGGTGATTCATTATCAAGCCTATATAGCCTGTGACTCTTCACACCTTCGTGATACCCCAAAGAACGCATTTTACCGCCTCGGCTCGAGCTACCTTGTTTAACGTGTGAATATGCGACACGTAACGAAAATCCTCAACATCCCATAATCACTGAATGTCCCGACCACATCTCCATAGGAGTCTTTTTCAATTCGTCCGATGGTGACCTATTTATAAGATATGCGTCGTACATGTCGCTTCGCCTGAAGGTCTTGGGCAATCCGATCAATTAATAAACAGCTGCACCTTATCCATGAGAGTTCTATTCATCCGCTCGCTAATCCATTCTGCTGCGGCCCCAAGAATCACAAATGTCTAGCAATCCCACTCTCGGCACAATCGTTCAAACTCCTTCTGAACTCAAGACCATTATCCGTCCTAAGCTTCTTAACCGTCCTCCCGGCGATTCTCTACTAACCGCTTCCACTCTTTGAACTTTCCAAATGCTTCGTGTTTGAACACGAGAATATAAACCCATACCTCCCGGAATAATCATCAACAATAGATAAGAAATACTTTTACCTCCCAATGATTCCACCCGAGACGGACCCCATAAGTCCGAATGAACATAGTCTATCACTCCCCGAGTAGTGTGCCTTCCTACACCGAAACCGACTCGATGTGACTTTCCCGAACACAATTCTCACAAAATCGAGCTACCTAGACTCTTCTTGCCAAACAACTCCTCGCTTCCAAAGACCTGTAGTCCCGCCATCGATATGTCCCGCCTTTTGTGCCAAACCCGGCAAGACCGTCTTTCTTCAACACTAGCATTAAGCTCACCCGCCATCGCATGGCCATCCAAAGAGTATACGCATTTTCCTTCGGTTCCGGATAAAACAACCCTGGAACCATTAATCACCTTGATTTTGCCTGACTGCAATTTTACGGTATATCCCTCTTTTTCAAGAGTTCCCAGCGATATCAAGTTTCTTTTCAATTCAGGAATATACCTGACATTGTGTAATACAAAACTTGACCCATCTTTCAGTTGTACCCTTACCTTGCCAATACCACTGATCTTGCACTCCCTGTTGTCACCCAACAGTACCCTGCCCCCATCGCATTCCGTAAAATCAAAAATAAATCTAACCTTGGTGTCATATGGTATGAACCTCCCGAATCCATGATCCAATCTAGCGAGCCTCGCACTCATAACCATCATCACCTCGAACCGCCATAAATCGAACCACTGAGCTTGGTCGATCATCTTTCTTGACGAAACCATTTGACTTCGCGATTATTCTTCTGACGCTTTCTTCGCTGCTCTCGATTGGCAAATATAGCACTTGAGTCTTCCACCTCGAGACTTCGATCTTGACTTTCCCCTAGACTGATGCGAATTCCTGCGATCAGATCTTCCCCTCACGTATAACCCTTCACCATCATCCCCCTTCGCTTTAGATCTTTCTTTGATTTCCTTTGAATTCAGTGTGGCCATCACATCCTCCAAAGTCAAAGCTTCCCGTCCATAAAGCAAGGTATCCACAAAGTGTTCGTATGATGCTGGTAAAGAAGTGAGTAATAATAAAGCAAGATCTTCATCCTCGAATTTTACCTCAATATTTGCTAAATCAACAACGATTTTGTTGAACTCATCTATATGCTCGGAAATCGCTCGTCCAAATTTATGTAGAATGTGTACAACTTCTTCTTCAGTACAACTTGTTGGCCAAGGACTTTGTCATGTACAAAGTTTCGAGCTTGGTCCAAACCCCACCGCTCGCCTCCCTAACCTCTCTCGTAACCTTGTTACCTAAACACAAAATCATGGCATCGTGAGCTTTCTTGTTTAGCTCGACTTTTGTCAGAGCATCCATAGTCGCGGTAAACCTCTAGAGTCGCTTCACATCCATGTTGGATTAATAAAGCACGATCTTAACTCTCCATAACCCGAAATCACCGGTTCCATCGAATTTCTCGATCTCAAACTTGGCTCCGTCATTCTTTAATCCCTTTATTAATTTGCTAAACCTGTGAAAAACCTCACAATCACAAACTAACAAAGTCCCTTGTGTAATACCCTCTTAATAAATAACCTTTTCTTTTCTTAAATAATAAAACCAAAGAAAGAACAAAAATCTTCCACTATTATCACTTTATAAAAGCTAAACCAGAAAAAGACTACACGTGTTCTTCTTTCTTCTTCCTTTGTCAAAAGCAACAATTCACTTTAATAATAGTACTTTTGACTTTTCACAAAAGAAACCAAAACAACGTTTCTTCTTCACATTACCAGTCTTTCTTGTTCCGATCGTATAGAAGCCCAAACAGAAACAATCTGCTCCTTCCAGAAAACGACCACCAAAACAAGAAAACCCTTCAATAGATCGATCCTAGTATACCAGAAAACTCGCGAACCAAAGCTCTTGATACCACTTGTTAGATTATGATCGACTAACAACCTGGTTACTAGAAAACGGATTAACTCGATCTCCTTGATGTGTTCGAGAAAAGAAAGAATATGCACAAGTAAATAACACCTAATCGATTGTTTGATTAAACCTTGAAAGAATGACGTGATTCCTCCCCTCACCTCCTTTTATAGAGATGAGGGGAAGTAAACCGACTCTAACATGGTCAATGTCGGTGGTAAAACAGAAAAGGAAAACGGTTAAGCTTGGGACACAAGCCAACCCAACGACCCTTAACTCTATTCGACTAGACTCTTGCTAATATAAGGACTAAAACATAACAATTACAATTGATATTCTCAAGGCTTTTGCGTCATGAATCATGGTCCTTTTACAGGATTATTCTTTTGTACTATAGTTCTAGTATTTCAAATCTATTTACTACTTTTCTTGTCGCAATTGAGTAGCTAGTCTCTACCCAATATAGTAGGTTTAACGCCGTTTACTATTGCAACATAGAATAAGCTAAAACAACGGTCCATTTGTTCTTAAATATATTTTTTCTGCATGCCTTCTACTGATTTAGAAACAATACTCTTATTTACGGCTAAAAGAAATTACAGATTTAACCGATTTATTAGAGAAATTTCTAGTTTATTGGTTAGAAACAATATAAATCCAAAGAACACTTCCAAGGGACAAGGACTTGAAATAATATCTATTGAAGTTTCCACCACCAAATAAATGCAACCAATAATGCTGACCATCCTAATCTTAAAGTATCCCCTATATTACTTCCAAAGTTTGGGATTATCATGCACGACGTTGACTCGTGGTCTACGGGTAATTTCTCACTATGTACATAACTCCAATTAATCAATCATAGCCACCATTATAAACCTAAACACCTCAATCCATACACTTTCTATCTTAACAAACATGAAGTTACTTCAAGCTTACCATATTTTATTAGTTACCTTCCTTTCTATAACAGCTACATCAATAGCTGTGTTAAACTTGGCTAAGCCAGGGTGCAATGATACGTGTGGGAAAGTGAGGATTCCGTATCCTTTTGGAATTGGAGCAAATTGCTCCGTCAACAAATGGTACACTATTGATTGCAACTCCTCGACACCATATCTGTCTGCACTCAACCACCTGGAGGTTGTGGGGGTTGACTTGGAAAATCAGACAATCAGTGTCAATATGCAAAAGCTCTCTGCATGCAGCCAGACGACCAAGAGCGTGGATCTTAATAGTAGCCCCTTTTTTTATTCCAAATCACAAAATAAATTTGTTGTGGAGGGGTGTGGTAATGGTGTCATCTTGGGTGATCATGGTAGTGTGTTTTCCAGGTGTTCCACCACCTGTAGCAATCACACTGCTACTAATACTGCTGTTACCAGCAATAAAAACAACACATGTTTTGGCATCAATTGCTGCGAAACAACAATTCCTCATTATCTAAATTCGTACAGCGTGAATCTCACAGGTTTGGAAAGGCTGCATGGAGATAGAGCTTGTGGATCTGCCTTCTTGGTGGATAAAAATTCGTATAATGAAGTAAGGTTTTCTGGTAAGTCCTTTATCCCGACATCACTTCTCTGGACCCTCAAACAAGTAAATTGCTGCAATACCGCTTATATGGATAACCGCACAGTGGATCTAAGTTATGGTACTTCTGTAGACACCTTGAAATGTTTGATGGATAATCGGCCATTAAACGGAAACCCTTATTTAATCAATGGTTGCTACGGTATGTAGTTCTTTATGCAGTAATTATTTGTTTTTTATGCGTTTTAATTTTTCCATCATATATACTTGTGAATTGTGAGTATTTTCTTTTTTAAGATGGAACGTACCTTCCATCTCTTATACAATGTGCTTTCGATTTAGATACGGAAGAGTGCGCAAGGTGCAAGGGTAATGGAAGAGGTTACTACTGTCATTATGGAAAGACATATGACGTTGATGGCTTATTTAACAAATGGAACTTCACTTGTAATAATGATAGCTACTTGGTTCTTATAATAATAGGTAACACCTATTAATACTCCTTTTTAACTATATATTCTTGATAGGGTGGGCGCGGTTTGGATTGGTTTTTATTGGTACGGTTTTTTGGTTTTATAACGGGCTTTGGTTTGGTTTCCTGATTAACAGTTTATATTTGAACTTTGCAACTAGACCCAATAAATGTTCTTTTTCTTTGATTTTTGCTAATCGTAAGTCCAGTTACGCAACCCAACAACATTGTGAAAAGAGTTAGTTGCATTTTTGGTCCCTGTGATATGGCTAAATTGTAGGTTTGGTCTCTAAAATTTTGAAAGTGCAATGTCCTCATTTTGAAGTTTGGATTGCATTTTGGTCATGTCGCGTGAAATGACCAAATTACCCTCGTCTTATCTGAATAAGACAAAGGTGTTTAGTCATTTCACTTTATCCAGGACCAAAATTGCAATTTAAACTTTAAATGTGGACTATTATCGACTTTTAAAGTTTTGTGAACCAAACCCTGCACTGACCATACCACGTGACCAAAATGCAATTAACTCTTGTAAAAATTAAAGCTAAGAGCTTAGGAGGCTTGTGATTATTATGTGAAATATGAGTTCAAAAAATATATATATATATATATATATTATGTGAAATATGAGACTTAAATTAATTCACTTCAGCAAAACAATTTTGAAATGGTCACACCAACATTCGATAGAAAAAGTTTTACCGGGTTTGAGTTTATGTGACGATAGGTTTAAACTCATGAATTAGTCGATCAAAAAGTCAAAAACCATAATTATAAAAAATAAAATAAAAAGCAAATAGGGTTTTTTAACACGTCTTTCAAGACGTGTTAAGTATATTGTTTACACACTTTTGTTTTATATCAGAAAATGCATTTAATGTTCATTAAATATACTCACAAATTACAATAGGTAAATGTAATTTGAATTTAATAATCTCTGATTTTACTTTTATAGAATCTCAAATATGTACCCTCGGGACACATTTAAAGAAGAGAATTTTTTTTAAATGGCCAATAACCACTATTTATTTACAAAATAAGACGTCGTATAATTTTTTTTTTACCAAAATGAACTTTTGAATCTCATGCGTTAGATTTATTTGAGAAATTTTTTTTCACCCTACACGTGTCTTTCGCGATGTTCAACGCGACAGATTTTTTTATAAAAACGTGACTTATTTCCATGTATTGACAAAATAAAACGCGACAAAGTATAAAACGCGACCAAATTTATTTAGCAAAGTAAAACGCGACATATATAGTAAAAAAAGCGACCAAACACTTTGTATCATTGAATAAAACGCGACCAAATTTCATTAATATGCATGCATGAAAAGTAAGTCAAAATATTTCTTGAAAGGCCTACCTACTCTAAGGGCCCGTTTGGTTTGTATATGGGTTTAGGATTAGGATTTTGAATTGGATTTGAATTTGGTTTAGGATTTGGATTTGAGATGAGAAAAAATATAATAATTTAATTTAAAAGTATTATTTAAATAATTACATTTGCATCAACTGTTTTTAAATATTATTTGACTCAGTATTATATTATTTTTAATTTAAAAACTAGGAGAGAGATAGAGACATAGGAGGCCCACATTCCACTCAAATCCCACTCAATGGCCACCTTTACCTCTCAGAGGTTTTGAGAAATGTACTTTTTTGGTTCTCATAGCCAATTTAAAAACCCAAGCTGTTAAACAAACGACATTTTACACTTTTGCTTTCAAAACCTATGGTCAAACCCATAAAACAAACGAACCCTAAAATTACCAATATGAAAGATTGAAAGTTGTCACACCTGCAATGTCTGACAGGGACGATAAAAAAAAGTTCATTTTTGTAAACTTTGAAAAAATAATTCATTCTAGTATATTGGGGTGGAAGGTAGTTTATTTTAGTAATTTGGTTTTTAAAGAATCTCAAATAAAAACTAAATGTCACGAGCCAAATTCTGACCCCGTGACATAAAGCTAACAAAATATAACTAAACAGCTTTATGCCTTTATATACCCAATAAGTTGCAAGATCACAAATCCAACAATATTTTGGAGGTGTTTGTTATGTCGGTTTTCACTAAAATGTTCAGGTTGAGTCCTTAAGTTTGTAGTTTGGTTTACAAATGTATACCATATCCAAATTGTGTACCAATTCCAACTCTTAACCATATACAAATCAAACACACTTTTAAAATTGCAAGATCACAAATCGCGAGTCTAAGAGCACTCCCATTCATAACACCATAACACCAATAACACCGTCCACGTCAGCGTCACATCAGCTTTAACATTTAACATTAACATCACCAAAAAAACACTCCCATCCATAACATCCCAATAACACCATAACATTCCCAACAATTTACAAAAACAACCCTTCATTTAGGGGCATAAATGAAAAAAAAAAAAAAAAAAAAACTAAATAACGGGCGTTAGCCCCACAACGCCCAGGGACTAACGCCGTTATAACGCCAGAGGTCCAAGGGTATAACGCGAAAACAAGATTTTACTCCATAACGCGTAGCCCGCATGGATAAATCTCTAATGATCGTCCCTCATGTTAGTTGTAAAATTAATTTAACTATTGTAGTTATTTAGTAATATTATATTTAATATATATAGTAAAATTAGTTCGATTCAGTAATTATTGTTCTCTTTTCCTCCAAAACTGAAACCGGAATGAAATTTTCAAACCAAACTTTCAATTCTTAGTTTCGGTTGATTAATTCGGTTCGGGTTTGACTTTTATTTTACTCACCCCAACCTAGAGGTGAGCATGGGGCGGGGTGGGGCAATTTTATGGTAAAACCAAAAACTTAACCATTATTTCGGTTTTGAAAACTAAAACCGTTTTGTTTCGGTTTTTTCGGATTCGATTATTCGGTTTTTCACGTTCAATCGGTTCGATTTTGGTTTTTTGTTAATTGTCAACAAGCAAGTTTTAATCTTATATAAAGTTTACGACTCCAAGTTTTCAAGCAAGTATATTTAAACAAAAATCAATAATAGCATAATATCCAGTAATCTAAAGCTACAAAACAATCAAACAAAAATCTAAAATATAAAATGCATGTCCTTGTACTTGTCGTTCGCAAAAACATTCAAAGACATGTTTGAAAACATAGATAATAACAACGCTATTGCTTTTTATTATATATAGAATCATATACTCAAATATTTGAAACTAAATATCAAATATTATACAGATAAAATTATATAAAAACATATATAAAGGTGGGGCGGAGTGGTTTTCTCGGTTCGATTTTTCCTATGAAACCAAAAACCACCCTAAACATTCAGTTTCTATAAAAAATCAAAATCACCACCATTGGTTTGTCAAATGAGGCGTTTGTTTCGGTTCAGCTTTTTCGATTTTTTCTAGTTTTGATTCGGTTTATCAGTTTTTGTGGTCACCCCACCCCAACCCAATTTATTAGTTGCCTATTCATACGTTTTAATGTACACATTTTATTTTCTTATACACGCTTAAAATACTAATTTTGCCACTCTAACCCTCTATTATCTGATAAAAAGTAAAATAGTCAAAGCCAACCATAACTTAGTACTATCAACTTGACTAATTGGATTTTTTTTAGTACCATGAATCAATAAAGGTGGAGCATAACACCTGACTAATTGAAACTTTTCCAACCCTATTCACATTTAGCAGTCCATGGTATAACAACCAAACAAGAGTAGAAACGAGTCGAGGCGAACCCGAGCTTTTCAAAGCTCGAGCTCGATTTGTTAATGTTTAGAAGGCTTGAACTCGTTGCGAGCTTATGATTTTAAATCGAGCTCGGCTTGTGACATACTTTAAAAGATCGGGATTGATTTGTGTTTATCATAGGCCTAAACGAAATAAAGCTCCACTCGAGCTTGACTTGTTAGTACATTAGGCTCGAGCTTATTTATCATGCTAGTTTATATATAAGGTAAATGCTAAATATAACCCTGAGGGTTACGTTTAACTTCTTAGGACATGCATAAGTTTAATTAACCATTAAAAAATAGCCGCTCACCCCAACAAATAAGTACCCCCAACAACCTGATATTATATAATAAAACATAACCACTAATGAGAATTTTTCATATAAAAAAAATCCATTCATACCTTGTTTGGTAATATTTTATTTATTTATTATTATTTTTATTTTAAAATATTTACAAAAAAAACTCAAATATTCGGATTTGGTAATAGTTAAAAAACGTTCTTATATATAGTTAAGAAAAGAAAAATAAACATAAAAGTTTAAGTGTCAAAATATAAAGAAAAACTTAGTAAAAAGGGAGTGATTTTAAAAATATTGGTGTCTAATGTAAAGAAATAAAAAATAACCCGCACATACATATACCTTCCAACAATTTACAAATCTATATAAAATAAATAAATTAGTAATCGGTTCTTTAAACAACACAATATATAAAAACCCGTGCGTGCGCGGGTATTATAACAAGTATAAATATACATACATATACAATTATCAATTATGTGTACATGAAGTATGATTGTACCATATAAATTAACGTAGTATATTTCTCATGCTTATTTAGGCTCGCGAACCTAATTGGCTCCTTCAAGCTTTTATCATATTGATCCCGAGGAGCTCACAAGCGGCTTGGCTATAACAATTTTGCACATAACATGTTTTCCCTTAAATTTCTAACTGGATGGGTCGTTAACTTAAGTGCGCATAGGGTAGTAGAAATTCTAAGTAGCTAATTATCATTCTGACCTTTAATAGTTCATAATACCAAAAATTCCAGTTAGCCAAATTCAAAATACTAAAGTATATTTTATGTTTTCTGTTGTTGGTCGTCATTCAGGTATCTGTGTTGGGTTTGGCTTCGGGCCAGTCATTATTGCAGCAATTATCCGTGCATTGTACAAAGTAATCAAGAAAAAAAGAATCAGAAGACGGAGAGAGAACGCTTTTAAACGCATTAATGGTGGTTTACTTTTAAAGCTACAAGAAGAGGCTGATCCCTCCTTAGTTGATAGAACCATACTTTTCACTTCACGTGAGTTGGAGAAGGCCACTGATAATTTCAATGATAACAGAATTCTCGGTCGAGGAGGCCAAGGTACAGTTTACAAAGGTATGTTAACCAATGGAAGAATCGTGGCAGTCAAGAAATCAAAAATAGCTGATGAAAGCATATTAGAACAGTTTATTAATGAGGTGGTCATTCTTTCACAAGTTAATCATAGGAATGTGGTCAAACTGCTGGGATGTTGCTTAGAGACAGAAGTTCCTCTCCTTGTTTCTGAATTTATACCAAATGGAACATTATACGACCGTATTCATGATGAGACCCACGAGTTCCCATTGTCTTTAAATATGAGATTACAAATTGCAACAGGGGTTGCAGGAGCGCTTGCTTACTTGCATTCAGCTACTTCAATTCCAATATATCATAGAGACATGAAAACCACCAATATACTTTTGGATGATAGATACAGGGCCAAAGTTTCTGACTTTGGGACTTCAAGGTTTGTATCTATGGATCAAACTCACTTGACTACTTTAGTCAAAGGCACATTTGGCTACCTAGATCCTGAGTATTACCAATCTAGCCAATTCACTGAAAAGAGTGACGTTTATAGTTTTGGAGTTGTTTTGGTTGAATTGTTAACCGGAGAAAAGCCAATTTCCTTGACTAGATTTGGTGAACATAGAAGTTTAGCTGCATACTTTATGGTGGCTATGGAAGAAGGGGGTGTTCTGTCTATTTTTAATGCAATTGTAATTAAAGATGGTAATAGGGATGAGCTTATGGCATTAGCTAACCTTTCAATGCGATGCTTGGATCCAATCGGAAAGAATAGGCCAACAATGAAGGAAGTAGCTACAGAGTTAGAAGCAATACGGACATCACACATTCCCTCTATGGTTCAAAGTGATATAGAAACAGTGATGTATGGTGAGGAATTACACATGCAAACTTATGCTGAATTAACATCGATGATGCCTAAATGCCTATGATACCATTACCAATGACGCCTAAATGCCAGATTTGTTTTTAATATGTATTAAATTTATATATTGTCATATAGTTGGAAAGCATGTCATAGAACTTTAAGTAATCGATCATAAATCCATCCAAACTACCAAAAAATTGGATGAATAGTGCATTCTATCATAAGGACTTTTGTAACCATTTCGTATTCAATATGTGTCTAAAGCTTTATATATACTAGTTCAGTAGTTTGTCATTTCAAGCAATAACTTTACTTTTACTATCCAATGGATCACTGTACTATGAAGACATGCTAATAAAGAACAACGACATATAAATTGCAAAAGTTGTCTACAAGGAAAATCGAGCGACTCTGAGAGAAAAAGGCACATAAGAAGTAATAAAGATTTAAATTAGTAAACTCACCAATTAATGAACTACATTGGCGAGCTTGGAGATCCTATACGAAATGATGAGTTGGGTATTCATGGCCGTTATAGTCATAATATAACCTCTCGCTCTTGGCAATATCGCGAGTTGCCAAAGAGGACCCGGTACTCACCATTTACACTGTATGTCACACATTTCAGATTATGCTTCTTCTTTGCTTCCCTAAAAAAAAGAAGTATAAGACCACAATATATCTCAGCAAGTGAATAAGAAAGAATCTTTAGAAATCTTACGGTGTAAAGTTTTTTATTAAGTTGATAAAACGTACAATGTTTCCCCATTTATCAGGGCAGATAACAAGACTTTTTGATGGCTTTGATGCTAGAAGAAGAGTCATCATGATATCACAATCGTAGTGTTCACGATTCTTAATGTAATCTACGTCACCAATGTATTTGGTTAAGTTATCAATGTCAAGTCCTTTATAGGGCCATCAGCTTCTACTGTATAACTGCACCGAAACAACCGCTTATTACTAAGCATACTTCATTGGCATAAGAAGTGGCAAAACTAGCATGTCGGGCAGGTTGAGTGATGGGTCAAAACTGGTTGGATCAGGCCAAGTAGCGAAAAATTTTTATATATTTTTTTAAAATTCCTAAATCATTAATGTGTTAAATATGATTACAGATTTTACATTTTTACAATACTATTTTAACACTTTTAATTTAAGCCATGTAATATGTTTCATGCATTTAAATATTTGGATGACTTCCGACCCATTTGACTCATTTCTTTGTTAAAGACTTAAATCTATCAACTTAACCTGTTTCAAACATTGCCCAAATTGACCCATTTATAAGTAATGAGTCAAAATTGCCACCTCTGATTGGCATAAGAAGCCTCTTTTACTAACAGAAAGTATTTACTTAATTACCCTTCGCAAGAATCGAATATGACAAGCAGTGGAGGACATTCATCTCTCTTCAAAATGGCTCTGCAGTACTCCAATGTTTCCGTGTTTTCTTTGGAAAGAACCTTCAATAAGAGCCACATAAGATAACCCATATATAATGGAAACATGGAATTTAAGATCGTTTCTATTAAGTAGAAGGGGCATCCCATTTTCATAGGGGAGATTGTCTCAAACTTAAAAAGATACATGCATTGCACCTTTCTTATACATGGATAAATTTGCTGTTCTTGGACCCCTATCAAAGGAGTAATTGAGATCATCACTAGAGATCATCACTATATTCCATGTTGAGGGAGGTTAGAGCAGAAGCTAGAGACCGCATTTGCTTCAGTCTGTGTGTTGTTTCTTCACGTGGAGCATATGGTAATAGTCTTCTCCTCTTCTTATGATGCACTATCCGTGTCCTACGTCTCCTAGAATCTGCTATTTTAAAAATATATATTGGAAATTAAAAGTGTTTGAAACAACAAAAAAAATAAAATAATGATTGACCTCAACATCTTATAGTTTGGGTCTATGAGAAGAAAAAAAAAAAAAAACTGTGAATTAATACATATCAAACGATCAGAAGTGTGAGATATGTAGGATAGAACTGTAAGAATAACCATGCTTAATTGGTAATATATAGAACTATAGACGAGTGGCATATTGAGATATGGTAACTAATGTTGGTTTGTGGGAGTTTAAAACACACGTAAACATTAAAATTGTGTGAGCCTATGGGGGCACACACGATAAACACTAGAGTACGTAACGAACGTATTAATACTTGAATATATATACCCGTATTATACATGAGCTTGACCCGATTCATTTGTATGATCCATGGGCTGTTTTGCCGTCACATTGGGTCGGTTTAGGAGAAGCCTTGGGCCTAGTCTCCTTATACAAATCGGGCAAGGAGTGTTTGGGTTCCTTGGCTGGTCGACCAAGTCATAGCCCAAACAAGGGTCGTTTTTTGTTTTGCTATATAAACAAACAACACCCATCTCAATCTCTGGTAATACACGATCTATTCTATATCCCTAAAACTGATTACAAGTTCCTTGTTTCATATACCCAATCGGATCCTTCAAGAACCGGTTAGGGTTTTACTAAACCCTAAACCTTGCACTTGTTATGAATCCAAGTGGTTTTAGTGATTGATTGTTTTTGGTGTTCTTGTTCCAATATTTCCTGGTCGAAAAGATTTGGCAGCAAGTTGGTGAGTTTCTGTCTTGGGGTTCTCGGACAACAAAGGGCCACTACAACAAATATGTCACTTCTAAACACTTTTTTCTTTGCACTTTATAAAGTGTGAACTTTTTTTTAAAGATGTTCACACTTAAGAGTGTGAATAATTGTTTCAAAATCCTCACACCTAAAAAGTGTGAAGAATTTCAATCTCATACTTAAAAGTGTGAAGAATTATTTCAAAATCAATATCATCACACTTAAAAGTGTGAACAATTATTTCAAAATCAAAATCATCACACTTAAAAGTGTGAAGAATTGTTTTAAAATCCTCACACTTACAAGTGTGAAAATATTCATAAAGCATCACACATAAAAGTGTGAAAATATTTGCTACACCCAATTGGTTCACACGCATACTAGTGTGAACTTTTTTATTCTTCACACTTTAAAATGTAGCAACATGCTCTAATAAGTGTGAATATGCCGCTATTTTGGTGTAGTGGGCAGGATATCGGACTGTTATGTCCGATATCGGATGATGGTAAAAAGCTGTTCTTGGACAGCAGGATCTCGGGCAGTGAAAAAGAAGTGTTCTTGGGTTTTTCTTGTTCGTGATATTCAAGTGTTTTATCAAGGGGTTGATTGTGTTACGTTCTCGACTAGCTCTTTATCGAACGTACTCGGTTTTCGTGTTTGTGTGTGATACTCGTAGAGGTATCTAATTTTGATACTAGGGTTTCTTTTGGTTTTCTTGTTCGTTTCACTTGCATTCAATTGCCGCCAAAAGGTTAGTTTCTTATTTACCTTTTATTCAATATTGTTTATTAAATACGTGTTTATCTAATTGCGATTACTAGATCCAATTCCGCTGCGTACTCGTTTGCGTTACTTGGCTAACGTAGTTCTTAAATCCCAAACAACTAACAAGTAAATGAGCTAAAGTCAGATTCACTATTTCTGATTCAGATTGTCCGAAGTACTCTGTATTTTCTTTGTGAAAGTAAGGTGAACTACATTTCTATATGAATATGTGCATTTGATACTAAAATTTTTATAAAAAGGAATTCGTTTAAATCGAACAAAACAAAAAACTGATAAATAATGCTTACTAAGTTAGGTCTTTTAAAGCTGGTAGAGGACTCAGACAAGGGGACCCTATCTCTCCCTACCTTTTCACCATTGTTATGGAAGTGTATAACATCATTATGAAGCAAAAGATTAGTGAAAGCAGTCAGTTCAAGTATCACTGGGGGTGTAAAGATCTTAAAATCTCACATTTGTGCTTTGCTGACGACCTCTTGGTCTTATGTCATGGTGATGTGGCTTCTGTTAAGGTGATTAAGCAGGCTATGGATTTTTTTAGTAAGGTTTCTGGGCTCATTCCTAACCTTGGTAAAGCACCATCGTCTTTGGGAATTCAAGTGAACAAGTGAAAGCTCAAGTTCGGAAGTTATGCCATTCAAAGTTGGTAATCTCCCGTTACATACTTAGGTGTCCCACCATATCTAAAAGATTGGAATCAATGAATGCAAATGCTTGGTGGATAAAGTGAGAAACAAAGTGTTTAATTGGAAGAATAGGCTCTTGACTTATGCGGTAAATACAACTTATAGCCTCGCTGCGCTTCAATGCATTTATCTTCGGGCATCTGTCTTTATGATTCCAAAAATGACTGTTAAGGAGATTGATAAGCTACTAAAAGGTTTTCTTTGGAGCTACAGTGATAGTGCTAAAGGAAGGGCCAAAATTTCCTAGAAACAAGTTTGTAAATCAAAGTCTCAAGGAGGTTTAGGACTGAAAGAGTTGGGGAAATGGAATGAAGTTCTTATGACAAAACACCTTTGGAACATTGCATGCAATAAAGAATCTATATGGGTTAAATGGATTAATACTATGAGGTTGAAAGGTCAAAGTATTTGGACAATGAAAGGTGAAGCCAATTCTAGCTGTGGTTGGAAGTAAATTTTGTCCCTTACGGATGTTATTAGACCTCACATCTTCAAACAACTTGGAGATGGCAGATCTACATCCTTTTGGCATGATAAATGGTGTGATCAAGGTCCTATGAGCAACTATGTTAATATGGAGAATGGCTTTTTGATGATGAAGAAAGTAAGATAAGTGTGTGTAGCATGATTGTGATCAAGGATGGAACTGGCCAAGATGGTTCAGGGAAGATAATATTAGAACTTCTGTTGAAGTGCCAAATTTGATTAATGGTATAAAAGACAGGACTATGTGGTTAAACAACAATGGTGAATGTGTTCCTTTCACAATAAGCAGAGTTTGGCAAGATTTAAGACATGATGATCAAGATACCCTTTGGAGTGGAATGGTCTGGTTCTCACATTGTATATCTAAACATGCCTTTATCCTGTGGCTTGCAATCCAGGGTAGGCTTGACACTCAAGATAGAGTTAGAAGATGGCTCCCAACTGTGACTTGAAATGCCCATTATGCAAGGAATGCAGTGATAGTCATTCACATCTATTCTTTGACTGCTCATTTTATAGGAAATTCTGGAGTAAAATTGTCAATTTCTTGGATCAAGAAGACTTTAGCTATGAATGGGAAAGTATTGTTTTAAAGGTCTGCTCAATGAAATGCAACAACAACATTGCAAGCATTGTTAGAAGATGGGTAGTGGCTGCTTGTGTATACCACATATGGCAAGAGAGAAATAAAAGATTGTTCACTGATGTGCAAAGGTGATGTATGGAATTGGTGAAGACTATTATGAATGAGATTAGATTCAAAATGACAAGTTTGAAAGTGAAAAAAATTAAACAAGTTAAGTAAATGGAAAGTGCATATGAATATCCAAAATGGTAAGGAAAGTATTATGGATGAAGATAGCCTGCAGCTATAATCAGTCTATATGTGAAGTGGTCAAGAGATTTTTACTGAGTAATTGTATATAGCTTTAAGCATATCATGAGGGGAGTATGATCCTGAGGTAATTCTGTATGTTTAGCCCTGATGAAATATGGGGTGGTTGGTTATTTGGATTTCATCTGGTTCTGCTTCTTCATCAGTACAGATGAATCAATCAAGTCATTACAATGGGTAGAAGTCTTGTATTTTGGAGTTCTAACTGGTTAATCTGTTCCTATGATAACCTCTTGTCTGTGATAATTTGGCTTAGGGAGGAAATTATGCAGACTTGATAGGCTAAATAGGAGGATTAATTGGTATGAATGTACCATAAAGTAGATTATCCCATTGTGAAGGGTAAATGGCTTTGGAGGATGGTATATGATGAGTGGAATAGAGAGGAATGAAAGATGATCCTTCTTGGTCCACCCAATATACTTTTACAGGAGGAAAGGGTGGTCATCATGGGAGAGTGTTTCAATTCAGCTGAAGCCTTTCTAGAGAAGGAAATGTAGGCTGATTTGGAAGAGCCCCTCCATGGATGGGTTAGGGTTCCTAGTGAAGCCACACACTTCTCACATCTTTCTGTTGTGGGTGATGGTTGAATGTATTGATGCGGAAGTAATGTGGAAATGTAGCTAGATGGTTGGTGCATAAAATGGTGATTTTAAGTCTGTGCTGGCATGGTTTGATTAAAATGCAGCATGGTCTTTTGAGCATTGCATCTGAGAAGAGTTGGAAAATGCTCTGCTTGGTATTTCTGGACCAGTATAATCAGTCATAAGGATGTTCTGTTATCAGATATCGGATAAGATTAGATGTTTAGTTGATTTTGTTTTTTGGTTAGTATTCTGTTTGTCTGCATTAGATTTTGTCCAAATCTGTTTTTTATCCTTATGATGTACTTTCATTGGAGGTAATATAATTTTCACCATTTGCACCCAAAAAAAAAAAGTTAGGTTTTTTGTTATAGATTTTGAGAATATCGGTCCAAACTAAAAAACCAAAACTGATAAATAATGCTTACTAAGTTAGGTTTTTTGTTATAGATTTTGAGAATATCGATCCAAACTAAAAAATTAGACGCAAGTTGTTTAGTTGTGTATTACTACTTTTTAATCTTAAAATGACATCCTCCTTTTACTCTCAAAAGAAAAAAAATAATAATAATAATAATTAGATCCATTTTAATTGTCCAAATGAGATTGAAACAGTCTAAATCGTAAGCAAATTCAAAATTATACTCGAGTAAATTATGTTTAGGTCTAAACCGTAGTCCCATTAATAGAACTTAACAATGATGTGAATACAGAACACATGACAATTTTAGAGACAAAACTATTAGTATTGATTGAAAAAATATGCATGCAATAATATATCAAAAAGATAAATGTATAACTGGGTCTGTTTTTGTTAAATATATAAAGCCCAATAAGTTTTGAGATGAGGTGGGTCAAAACTCAAAGAACTTTTGTCCAGATAAAGATGAAAATGAAGATGATTTCAGTATTACTAGATCCCAAAAGCACTTAAAAGGTTTCTAAGAAGTCCTTATTAGCTTAGAAGCCACAACTAGAAGGCTAATTCATGTTTTGTGAATGAGTGATGTTATTTTATTTAGGATTAATTTCATATATCACCCTACTTTCATGATTAATTTCATATATACCCAAAGTGCAAGTATTGAATGCATAATGTACAATGCTTTTAATGCATAATTGCCCCTTTTATTTAATATCCCAAGATAGGAATAAGACCACGGCTTATTGCCACAAAGTGATTCAAGTCTTTTTTTCCATAAGCGCTTAATCTTACTTAAACAACTTTGCTTCCTTTCCGTATGCATTAGATGAAGGAAGCAAGGGTAAAAGGAAGGCTTTGACAACCTCCTTCCTCCACAGTGTTAAGCTAGTTTGAACTTGTTTTTATAGTGGTATTTGGTTTTGGTTTCCACGAGAGTTGTCTTTATGGTGGTCATAGAGTTTGGATGTTTTATGCGACTAGTCTATAGTTTAGAAGTTGAGCTTCAATTTCGTACACATGCAGTTCTTTTCGTCACTTGTGAGGATTCCATACCATTTTGGAATCGGAGTAAACTGTTCTGTCAATGAATGGTACGTCGTTGAAGTGTTGGGAGTTGACTTGGAAAGTCAAAAAATCGCGGTTAATATGCCAAAGTTCTCTGAATGCATTCAGACCAAGAAATTGAAGTTGATCTTGGTAAGAGTCCGTTCCTGGTACTTGAATCATACAATAAGGTCATGGATGATCCAGTATCACTACTGTGGACACTATCAGACCGTGACAAAGATCAAGTAAGTTGTTGCAATAGTTATAACCCAAGAAGGTATAGACGCAAAGTGGATATGGGCAATGACACTTCTGTGAATACTTGGAAATGTGCCTATTATGAGTTTTACGAAGGAACTCCTTATTTAAGAGATTGATGCGAAGGTATGTAATTTTATATACAACTACTGTTTATTTGTTTGTTTTTGAGTTCTAACATGGGGCATCTCTCGTATAGACTATCCTACAGTCACGGAAGAGTGTGCAAGGTGCGAGGATAGTGATGGTTACTGTCACTATGATACCATATATGACGTTGACGGCTTAGTTTACATTCAGAACTTTACTTGTGGTTTTTATGGAGATTACAATACCGATGAAAGCAGATCAAGCAAACCATCCATGGGTGTTCTAATAGGTAACTTTTCTAGTCTATAATTGACTTTTACGTTTGTAGCTATATTCTGGGCGAATTGTTAAAATTTCTGTAACAAATACAGAACTCTTAGGCTAGCTAAGCAGATATGGCCCAAATCACTTGGAAATGGCCATTTGATTTGAGAATTTCCATTTTGTATTGGTCTTCATTCGGGTGTTGGCATAAGTGTGGGGTCACTTTTTCTTGCAGCAATCATCTATGCATCCTACAAACTAATCAAGAAAACGAGAACCAGAAGGTGGAGAGAGAGTTTTTCTAAACACACTAATGGTACTTTACTTTTAAAGCAACAAGAAGAAGCCAACCCGTCTGTTGTTGATCAAATGTCACTTTTCATATCATGTGAGGGAGAAGGCCATCGACTACTTTAGCCAATATAGAATTCTCCCTAGGAGGTCAATGTACAGTCTGGAAACAAGTCCGTTCTTGAGTGTGTGCGATCGTAAATGGACTGGTTGTATATAATACAGCTAAACATATAGCAAAAAAAAAAAAAAAAAAAAAAAAAAAAAAAAAGAATGTCGATCCAATATGATCTACCTCTGGTCGTTGGTTCATAGTCTGCATATGCAGGGGAGCTGTTCTTATTCATTATTAGGTTTGACAAATTTCTAAATCATGAATATTTTTGTTAGTTTATATAAACTTTGGATTGGACAAATTGGATTAACTGGATTATATGGTCTAGCTAAGTTCTTGTTGCAAAGGTCTCGAGGACACGTTGAAACATATAGTGTGGGATTGATGGAAACAACTCTCAATGAAAATATGAGATTTATTACTATTTTTAGTTTATCAAACATCATTGCTACAATATTTCTTTTGCTAATGTACAATGTCACGGAACAGTTAAACATCATTGCTACAGTATTTTTTAGGCTTGTTTTTCCGTTTTGGGCCTCATTTGTAGTAGTAGTTAAGGTTGTCAAGATCGGGATCCTATCCAGGATCGTTTTTGTCTTTGCAAGATCGTGATCGTAAGATCGGATCGGGATCTTAAGATCCTACTCTAATGTTATTTCTTAATAGTTTATGTAATTTTATACAAATCTACAAATTCTAATATATTATAACCACAAAATACTATGAATGTTTCATATAAATGTTGTCATAAATTATGATTATAAAATGTTAAAAAAGATTAACATGTTGTTTTTTGAATTCTACAAACAAACAACCCATAAATTTGTAGTTTTTTGTTTGTAATCCGAGAAGAGTAAGATCGGATCGGATTAGATCGAAGATCAGATGGTCAAGATCGGATCCTATAAGATCTTAAGCTTGCAAAGATCCTATGTAGGATCCGGATCGCTTTTGCTTTACAAAGATCGTAAAATTGTAAGATCCCAAGATCGGGATCGGGATCCTGACAACCATTACTTATTCTTTGGAGAGGCTCTTCAAAGAATGAGGGACTGTTGGTGGTTATAAGCCAAGAACAGGGTGAAGATAATCAATAGCCCAAATAATTACCAATGAATGGTTACCGGATATCACTTGAAATCGTGTTATCACTTTTCAAAGTAAACTATTCGACCCTAATGCCTGTATCACGAATATCTACTTGGGATAAGACCAAATGTGTGTTAATGATTTAGGTACAAATCAATAACCCTTGCGCATCCAAGTGTTTATGTTTTATGTATCTCTTCATGCATGATATGATTTCTTATTTATAGGAAAATACTCATAGTTAATCAAATGGAATTATGAGGATTAATTGGCCCATTAATCGTCTCATAATTATCTCCATTATAGCTAATAGTAGTTGCATGACCAATTAAACGTGGTCATTAATAACGCCACTGAATAGGCCAAATTGCTATGTTAGTTATGATTCATCCATGACTTCTTGTTAAACTTACTAATGAGCTAGTCCAGAGAGTTGCTCACTGAGTTTGCTCACAGAGAAGTTCACTCACTAAAGACATGAACTATCTGATGACTCTACTCCCTGACGAGATCCATTAGCTTATGAGTACCAAGCCAAACTCATCAACCTGATGAATACCGTTCAGTCCATAGTGTCACTGACTGAACTTCATCAGAGACTGAAACATACTTTACCACTAAAAGAGTCAGGGGTGTTCAGGGACCTTATGGATGTACACTCCGTACCTCCTGACCCATTACCAGGTGTGAACCAATCTCACAAGTGCACTAAATTTTCCAGGAGGGACAACCCTCTTTACAAACACATGTTAGTTGAAGGATGGTGGCAGTCAAGACATTAAAGCTAGATAGCTGATGAAAGCCAAATAGAGCAGTTCATGAAAGCCAAGACATCAAGGCTTTTGCTTCATGATCATTCCTCATATATCATGGTCCTAAAAGATCGGATGCGCTCATTATTCTTGGGTACTATAGTTCTAGTATTTCAAATCTATTTACAACTTCTCTTGTCGCGATTGAGTAGCTAGTCTCTACCCAATATAAACACCGTTTACTATTTCAACATAGAATAAGCTAAAACAACAGTCCATTTGTTCTTAAATATATATTTTGTCTGCATGCCTATACTGATTTAGAAGCAACACGCTTTTTTACCGCTAAAAGAAATTACGGATTTAACCGATTATTAGAGAAATTTCTAGTTTATATTGGTTAGAAACAATATAAATCCAAAGAACACTTCCAAGGGACAAGGACACTTGAAATATTATCTTTTGAAGTAGTTCCACCACCATAAAAATACAACCAATAATCCTGACCATCGTAACCTTTTTTTGTTTTTTTTTCGGAACAAGACCATCGTAATTAATCTTAAGAGTAGAAAAAGTATCCCCTCTATTACTTCCACAGCTTCGGATTATCATGCAGCTACGGGTAATTTCTCACCACACAACTCCAACAAATCAATCATAGCCATACACTTCTCACCACACAACTCCAACAAGTAAATTGCTGCAATACCGCCTAAACACCTCAATCCATACACTTTCTATCTTAGCAAATATGAAGTTACTTCAAGCTTACCATATTTTAGTAGTTACCTTCCTTTCATTAACAGCAACATCAATAGCAGTGTCAAAGTTCGCTAAGCCAGGGTGCAATGATATGTGTGGGAAAGTGAGGATTCCGTATCCTTTTGGAATTGGAGCAAACTGCTCTGTCAACAAATGGTACACAATTGATTGCAACTCCTTGACGCCATATCTGTCTGCACTCAACCTGGAGGTTGTGGGTGTTGACCTGGAAAATCAGACAATCAGTGTCAATATGCAAAAGCTCTCTGCGTGCAGTCAGACGACCAAGAGCGTGGATCTTGCTAGTAGCCCCTTTTTGTATTCCAAATCACACAATAAATTTGTTGTGGAAGGGTGTGATAATGGTGTCATCTTGGGTGATCATGGTAGTGTGCTTACAGGGTGTTCCACCACTTGTAGCAATCACACTACTACTAGTACTGGCATTACCATTGATACAAACAACACATGTTTTGGCATCAATTGCTGCGAAATGACAATTCCTCATTATCTAAATTCGTACAGCATGATTCTCACCGGTTTGGGAAGGCTGCATGGAGATAGAGCTTGTGGGTCTGCCTTTTTGGTAGATAAAAATTCATATGATGAAGTAAGGTTTTCTCGTAAGTCCTTTATCCCGACATCACTTCTCTGGACTCTAGGATACCTCGACTTCAAACAAGTAAATTGCTGCAATACCGCTTATATGCATAACCGCACAGTGGATCTAAGTAATGGTACTTCTGTAGACACTTTAAAATGCTGGTCAGATGATGGTCCATTAAACGGAAACCCTTATTTATTGGATGGTTGGTACGGTATGTACTTCTTTATGCAGTAATTGTTTTTTATGCGTTTTTTCCAGCATATATACTTGTGCTTTTTTAACATGGAACGTACCTTCCATCTCTTATACAATGTGCTTTTGACTTAGATACGGAAGAGTGTGCAAGGTGCAAGGGTAAGGGAAAACGTTACTACTGTCATTATGAAAAGACATATGACATTGATGGCTTATTTAACAAATGGAACTTCACTTGTGGTGATTATAGCTTCTTCATTTATATAATAATAGGTACACCTGTTAATACTCCATTTTCACTGCATATTCTTGGTAGGGTGAGCCCTGTTTGGTTTGGGCCAAAACCAAAAACCAAAACGAAATATTATTTGGTTTTTACACATCCATAAACGAAACCGACTGGTTTTTGGTTTTATAACGGGATTTGGTTTGGTTTCCTGATTAACAGTTTATATTTGGACTTTGCGAGCTTGACCCAATAAATGTTCTTTTTCTTTGATTTTTGCTAATCGTAAGTCCAGTTATGCAACCCCAACAACCTTTTCAAAATTAAAGATAACGGTTTAGGAGGCTTGTTACTAGGCATCACTGAAATATGAAAGGTCTAAAGTATAATTCTTGTTAGGTGTAAACAACCTTGAAATGATCACGCCAACCTTCTGATAAAATGGGTTTTACCTGGTTTGAGTTTGTGTGACGATAGGTTTAAACGTAATGAATTAGTCGATCAAAAAGTCAAAACCCATAATCCCAAATTGGGGGAATTGCATATATATCCTTTTAAAGATTGATAATTGCGTATATATCCGACTTAAATTTATATTTGCGTATATATCCTTCCTAAAGATAAAAATTGTCATATATATCCAAATTATCATTTTTTATACATTTAAAACTGAAAAACACAAGATAGTTATAATTTATATATAAATTGACCATTATACCCTTACACCCATTACCTTTGCATTTGATAAATGTATTGATCGATCATATTACCCATCTGGAAACGGACTTTTACAACTCCAAAATCATAATTGTTTTGTAAGTACTAAGTTTTCTATTATTGAATTATAATTGTTTCTAACCAAAAAGCAAAACCCACCCAACCAATGATTAAAAACTATGTTATGGTTGATTACTGCTTGAATGAATTGAAACATAAACGGTATAGGATTCCATGTAAAGCATCTTGTTGAATCATTTGATATTTATCAATCATTAATGCTTTGATTGAATTAAATTTAAAGCTTGATGATGTATGCTTAAATGGATTAGTACTTGAAACATTTCATCTTAACATTGACTGTTAATGGGTGTGATTTTCCAACACGTGGAATGTTTTGATTTACAACATACAATATTTAGTGGTGGAAATAAATTAAAACTTGCTTTTCATGTGGAATGTTTATGTGATTTCCTGGAACAATGAGATATGATCTCTATCAGAAGTTTAATGGATACAATCTTTGTGGGTGATTCGTGTGTTCAGTGAAGTTGGTGATATATTTGTACCCTATAAGAAATGATAAGAATAAGGGTGTAATGGTCTTTTTCTACATAAATAATAAATTATAGTGTTATATTTGGGTTTAAATATATATAAAATAACTACTTGGATATATATGATAAATTTTGTGTTTGAGAAGGACATATACACAATTATAAGTTTAAGTCGGATATATATGCAATTATCAATCTTTAAAAGGATATATATGCAATTGCCCCTTATAAAGTATAAAAAAAAGAGTAAATTACATAGATTGTCCATATGGTTTGTTCAAAGTTGCATATGGAGTCCTTGAAACTTTTTTGTTGCATTCATAGTCCTTATCATTACAAAAAATCACACTTGCAGTCCTTCGTTTTAACTTTCATTAACTTTTGTCCGTTAAACCCCTCACGTTCCATGGACATGAGGGTAAACTTGTCTTTTTCTCACTTTTTCTTTCTTTATCCTACAAATACAAACACTTCTTTTTATCCTATTCACTTTCTTTTTTCAAAAAACGTAGCCACCACTCTAATTTTCTTCTCTTTTTCTCCTTGGTTTTTTTTTCTTACAACCTCTACCACAGAAACACTTGTCTCTTTACCTTTTCAAAAAGAAATCAAAGCAACCAATCTCAACCACAACTTAAATACCCTTAATCTCGTTTTGAGTCTTGTTGTAGGGTTCGAACCAGTGGTTGATAAGTGTGGAAAAATGATTTCTTGTTGTTCTTGCTCTTCTTTCTTTAATCCGAACTCAAAATCACAACCCTTTGGTTTCTCTCGTTTGTAATCCTTATGGGTTTCGGAGCAGGGATAACTTTATTATTAATCATTTGAAGAAAAGAAACAAAGGCAATGATTATTGAAATGTGCATGGCACATGTGGGCTTTGACGGAAAAAATTAACGGAAGTTAAATCCAAGAACTACAAGTGTGATTTTTTTGGTAAAGATAAGGACTGTGAATGTAACAAAAAAAATTTAGAAACTCGAGATGCAATTTTGAAAAAATACAAAGATGATCCATGTAAATTGGGTTGGGGTGAGTAAAATAAAAGTATGAATAGACAACCAATAAATTGTACATTAAAAGTATGAATGGACTTGGACCTTCATAGACAACCAATAAATTGTACATTAAAAGTATGAATGGACTTGGACCTGCTGATATCTTCACAAAAGGATTGCCATCTGCTTTATTTGAAAAATTCCGCTCCAGTCTCAGTGTCCGGTGTTTTCCCGCTTCGACTGCGGGGGAGTGTTAGTCCATACCTTATTATGTAATGGGCCTAGCCCAAAGTCTAGAATGTACTTTGTAGGTGTATATATTCGTATGGTGTAAAAGGGAAACAGGCAATCAAATCAACAAAGATATTCAGTTGTATCATGTATATGTCTGACATGGTATCAGCCAATTAATACCGATCCTGCACCTTCCCTACAACCCTAAAACAATCGCTTTCTTGTTCTTCAATTTTTCAATCTTTGTGTTGGCTATTTGTGCAAAAGGTCACAAATCCTTCAAGTATATTGCTAATATTCATGCAAAGGTCACGACAATATTTTCCCTATCACAGCCTTTGTTATCAGGTTGTTTTTCTTCTCTTACTACTTTGTCACAATCTTCATTAAAAGGTCTCTTCGTACCTGTACGTATATCATCACACCTGGAAACGAAGCTGAAAACGTCCCTCTCTCCGAAAAACTCTCAGCCGTTACCCACCATCACCTCCTTACTCGCAATCCAGTCCAATTAGATCTTGATAATTGGAATTATGGGCCGTGGGCGTTTTTCTTCGAACAACTTTGCTTCACTCATGAGGTAACCAAGTACATTCAAGCCACCACCACACCAGGTACGTCCGCTCCTTTGACACCGGAGGAACAAAAAAGGGAAAAAGTTGTCCTTTCTTGGATCTTTACGACCCTCTCTGACACACTTAAAGCAAGAGTAGGAGTCACACGACCCCAAACCGCAAAACAAGCATGGGACCTTATAACCACCATTGTCAAAGACAACAAACGGTCTCGTACTAGTGCTCTAAAGGCGGAATTGAGATCCCTCAAACTCGACGATCAATCGATGGAAGTCTATTTTAGCAAGATTGAGTCGTTTGCCACAATATTAGCAAGTCTCGACTCTCCCGTCGACGATGAAGACCTTGTCCACTATGCTCTTGAGGGCTTATCAGACAAGTATGACCAAGTTTGTGGTATCATACACCACAAGGACCCGTTTCCGGATTTCAAGACTACTCGCTCCATGCTCCTCACCGAAGAGATGAGGTTGAAGTCAAGGTCACTTGCCCTTCCCATAGACTCATCGTCAGCATCTCCCGTGGTTCTAATGACCGACAAAAGTGAAATCCCGTAATCCATGCTACAACTTTGCCAAGGGTTCTTGTCGGTATGGTTTCTGATGTAGATTCGTACATGATGCTCATGCTAAACCACCTATAAAAAATGTTACGCCTAACTCCAAAACTGAGACAGACGAGGTTGTTTTGAACCTGTTGAATCGCTTGGGTATTACTAGCACATTTAATTGCACATCAGTCTCCACTTCTAGTGCCCCTCAATCAACTTTGGGGCTTGTTTCTTATTATACTTCACCAACAACTTTAACAGGTCTAAATCCACCTCGCCATGTTGGCCCACCACTTGGTTTTGCTTACCCAGTTCACACCAACGCTGGACCCTATCACACCCCTACTTTTTTAGCCCACCAATTTCCCACCTTCAGCCCACAACCATAGCCCGCTCCACTGGGCTATACTATTCAACAACCCACTACATGCCCGACTGCACCACTATTACCAACCTGATACTACACATGGCTCCACTTCCTCTCATGTTGGTTAATAAGTCAACTCGGGACAAGCCACAACTTTGCCTCATGCTTTCGCTACCGGAACGCTTCATGATCCGACAACCGGGCATGGAATATGGATACGGGTGCGAGTTTACACCTTAATTCTTCGGTCACTAGTCTTAGAAACAATTTTAATATGTGTTTGTATCTGTCTGTCTCGGTTGGTGACGGGAATTCCATTCCTGTCACCAATACGGGTCATAGCGTTTTACCAACCCCTACCCGACCACTCCACTTAAATAACGTTCTTATTACCCCTCATATTATCAAAAATTTAATATTTGTTCGCGATAATAAATGTACTGTTGAATTTGATCCTTTTGGTTTTTCTGTTAAGGATTTCATGACGCGACGGGTGCTTCTCCGATGTGACAACATCGGGGACCTTTATCCAGTTACAACTCTGTCGCCCGTTCCTCAAGCTCTTCTTGTCAGTCAACATACGTTGCATCAGCGTCTTGGACATCCAAGAAGCGAAGTGTTACGTCGTCTTATTTCGCATAATTTTATTTCATGTAATAAGGAAAAGCCTCCCGTGCTTTGCCACGCATGTCAACTTGGCAAACACGTTAGACTTCCATTTTATAGTTCAAATACTGTTGTTAATGCTTCTTTTGACATTAGTCACTCGGATGTGTGGACTTTACCCATTCAAAGTCTTTCAGGTTTTAAATATTATGTATTGCTTTTGGACCATTATTCTCATTTTGTTTGGGTTTATACGTTGATTAACAAATATGATGTATTGTCTAAATTTGTACTATTCCGTACTTATGTTCATACACAATTTCAGTGTGAAATTCGGTCTTTTCAGTGTGATCATGGCGGTGAGTTTGACAACCGTAACTTACATAAACTTTTTGCTGACAATGGCATCCAATTTCGTTTCTCATGCCCCAAAACATCCCAACAAAATGGCAAGTATGAATGGATGATTCGCACCATCAATAATCTCATTCGGACTTTGCTTTTTCAAGCCAACCTCCCACCAATATTCTGGGTTGAAGCCCTTAATATGGCCGTTCACATACTCAATATCTTACCCTCCTCTACTATATCCAATGAAATTCCATACACCCGATTGTTTGGACAGATCCCTGATTACAGCCTCTTACGCACATTTGGCTGCTTATGTTATCCTCACCTTTAGCCCAACCACAAACTTGACCCACGTGCTGCACCCTCCATTTACTTGGGGCAAGCATCAAATCACTGAGGCTATCGTTGCCTCGACTTAAACACCAACAAAATTATACTTTCTCGACACGTCACTTTTGATGAAACTGTCTTTCCCTATGGCACTTCTAAGCCCACAACTGCACCATAATATAATTTCTTGAATAATTCCCCCGATATCAATCCACCACCTCCAATTGTCCAAACAATTGAGCCTCAAACCACACCTGAATCACGCCACCTCCGACTACATTACACCATGAGAACACCCATGACCGATCACCTTCACCACCCCCCGCTCAACATCAACGAAGGTTGTAAAAATCGCTAGGCGCTAGTGAGGCGGTCGGGTAGGGCCTAGCGATAAATCGGTTAGGCAGAGATTAATCGGATTGGAATTTTTATGTTTAAAATTGTAATTTTAGATATTATATTATATTATATGTATGAGATACGCATAATGCATCAAAGTTTAAATATTTCAAGTGCTCAAATATAAACATAATTCATAATTCTTCAAAGTTCAAAGTCAAATATAGACATTACTCGGTTTGTTGACCATTGTTAAGCGATCTTTGACCGATTTTATCCGATTAATCGGTTTGTTGACCGATTTTTATGTGATTTTGTCTGGTTTTTAAGCGATTTTGTTGTCCAATTTATAAGCTATTTTATCCGATTAATCCGATTAGACCGATTTTGTCCGATTAATCGGTTTGTTGACCGATTTTTAAGCGATCTTTGACCAAACCAATTAAATAGGCCGATTATGATAAATCAAGGCGCTTAGTGAGCGATCAGTGATTATGCGGGGATTAATCGGCCGCCTAGACCGATTTTTACAACAGAGACATCAACCATCACCCTCTACACTTCTTATGACCACATCTCCCGAAATCATTCCTGACCCCCCTCACAATCCAAACCATGTGTCAACTCATTCCATGGTCACACGGTTTTGTGTCGGGACCAATCATCCCACTGTTCTTCCCAATATGCTTGTGTCTTCCATTTCCCCTTAACCAAAATCATATCGTGAGGATTTTCATGACACTAATTGGCAAAATGCTATATGTGACGAATACAATGCCCTTATTAAAAATGGAACTTGGACTCTTGTACCTCGACCTGCTGACACGAACATTATTCGATGTATGTGGATTTTTCGCCATAAATATTTAGCTGATGGCACTCTTAGTCGCTGTGATGAGTGTCTAAATACTCATCATTTTTGTACCGTTTAGAATGCCAAAAACATCTGAAAACACTCAGAAATGTATCAAAATGATAAAAATATCACAAATAAGTATTTTATGTGTTTTAAATGCAAAATTCCAAAATCGTGAAAAACGTATCAAGTTTGCATAATTGGCGCTTTAGTCTCCCAAGTTTCAAAAATTGTCAAAATAGTCCCCGGTATATCAAAATAAAGAAAATGTTATTTAAGGTCCATGGGATTAAAAGTTGTCAAAACAAACCCTTCAAAGTTTAAAATTGCATAATTACAACTTTAGTCCTCAACTTTGAAAAATGTCATAAATAGTCCTTGGATATTTAAAAATGGAAAATAATCAAAATTAGTCCTTGTACTATTCATATTTGGCAGGAATGGTCCTTGTAATAACTTTGGAATAATGGCAGTTTCAGTCCTTGAAGTTTGCAGAATTTACAACAATGGTCCTTGTGTATTAAACAAACCAAATGGCCCTTTGTGTATTTTGATCCCCAGCCAAAACCCAAAAGAACCCCTGTCAACACCTGTGACCCCCCATTTTTGAACCCCCACTTATTATATCCTTGGTCAAAAAGTCAAACGCGCGCCCAAAACCATGTACACTGTACATCTCCTTCACCTTGCCTGTTAAACCAAAACCACTCTGGTTTTTTTCTCATTTCCACCTTTCCACCTCGCTCCCCAGCTGTTTAACCACTCCCCTCCACCTCCACATCCTCCCAAACTTCTTTAAATGCAAATAACCTGCTCAAGACTTTTTCCCGCCAAATTGACAAATGGGCAGTTATGATGAAATTTGAGGATCCAATGGCTGAGGTTAAGTGGGAAATGTTCAGAGATGTCGACAAAGCCCTAAATGATCATTATAAAGAGAAAGAGAAGCAATGTGAAGACTATCTAGTGTAAAATTAGTTTAAGCTTTGTCGTTTTAGTTAATTTTCCATTTCCAGTATAATTCTAAGCTTTCAAGTCTTTGTTTAAGTATTTTTCAGTGTATTTGAATCTACTTTCAATAATCAATTTCATTTTCAGTCTCAATTTCAAGTTTATGCATTTCCAAGTTCAAAAATCTCAATATGTTCTAATGTTGTTGTTAGTTGTTTTTATGGACCGAGTAAGATCATATAAGCTCCTAGAAAGCTTATTAAAGCTTTTAGTAACCTTTAAAATCAGTTTAGTATAAGAAAGAAAAAAAAATACCAAAAATTCATATAAAATAGTTATAAAATCAAAAATCATTGCATATGGTGAAGGGAACTGAAGCAGAGTAATCTCTGGATTGCTTTTGGGTTAGGAGCTTTGTGGAAAGCTATTAGGAGTAATCTTGATACTTGGTTCATGGTCTTTGGCTGGAAAGCAGTTGTAAGCTCTTTATAAGCATTTTAGCTTTTCACTGTTTAAGTCATCTCTTAGCTTAAATCTGTATCTTTATGTTTCCTAGTTATAGTTAAGTGAAATTATACATTAAATCAAGTTGCTTGTTCTTTTTAATTTGTAATTGTTAAAAGTTTTAGTTTGATGCTTTATTAGCATAATTGCCATTTTTAGTTTAATGATGTCATTGTTGTTGTTTAGTGCTTATATAGTCTCAATAAGTTATAATATAAAGTCTTAAATCGGTTCTTGGGATTAATCTTTGAACTCGTGAAAACTTCATAGCAGATCCTATAAAGGGGTGTTTGGATTCTCTGTGTTAATGGTGTTAGAGGTTGTTTATATTATTGCTTGTTGTTGTTAACTGTTATACTAGTATCTAAGAACTCAGTGCAAGCATAAAAACTTGTCCTCACTTTTTAAAAAAGTCAAATTCATCTTTAATATCACCTTATTACTTAACTGTTAGGATTGATAGTGTGAAATTCACCATATTAGCTTAAAACTTGTTAACATAGCTTAATTACATCTTATTATAGTCTAATACAACATATTCAGTCAATTAGAGGTGATCAAAATTCATTTAAGTCAACTTAGTTCATTTCTTTAAAAAGTCAAAATTTCCTAGTAGCAGTTTTTGAATAAACTTTGTAATTTTATTGTGATCTTACCATTAGGATTTAGGATATAAGCTTTTGGGATATTAAAGTTTAGCTGCTCATCTTAATTAGAAAAATATTAGTTTATCTCTGCTTAGCTTAAAAAGTGCTTATTTCTCAGCTTGTTTTAGACACTTTTTCAAAATCATGCCCTGTGCATCAGTTTTACAAGCTTATTCTCAAGCTCTCAGAGAGCTTATTATTTAGCTTTAGTTTGTGCACCTTGACTTTTTGAGAAGCTCACCCAGCTGTCTCTTTAGTCTTATGCTTATTTTTCAATCTGTAGCTTATTTGATAGGCCTGCTAAGTACTTTTTGTTTTGTCCATTTCTTGTGTACACTTGGTATTCATTGTTTACCGGCTTTTTCAATAGCTTCTCACAAGCTTATTATTATAGTCCAAACTTTGAAAATTAGCTTTTAGAGAGTTTAATGGTATACTTGCTAGTTCAATTGTTTATTTTCATTTCTTAGCTTATCTAAGTGCTTAAAAATAAGTTAGAAAGTGTTTAAAACCCAAATAGTGTCCTTTAATCGCTTAAGCTAATGCTTATTTTGATTTGTTTAGTGCTTATTTCTTAGTAATTATGCTTATTCGGTTGTTATATTAGCTTATTATCGGTGTCTAGTTTATTTTCGCTAACCTATTGCTTATTTCTTAGCTTATTAGCCATTTTGGCTAAATCCTTGTGCTTATTCCAATTTTGTTAAATCATAAGAAAAATAAGCTTAACTGAGCTTATTAGTAGTTTTTATAAAAGTTGTAGTTTTGAAATTTGCTTATCTTAGTGTGCTTAATCGCTTCAAAAGAAAATCCAAAAATAAAATATTTTGCAAAAAGCCGGCTTTGGATTCAACCTCGCCACCCACCACCACACACACACACTACCATCTCTTCTGGGACTTTGATGGTATTTCTTTGCACAATTTAATACTTAACCCTTGCTTTCTATTTTAGCTTATACGAACCATTTAGCTTATTTATAGCTTATTACAATAAGTTGTCACATCTTTTGCATTTTCTTAGCTTTGTATTGTTATAAAGTATTTTACAAAAAGTTTCAAATTTTCTAAATAGTTTTAGTATTTTTAATCATTTAATTAGTCTAAAATAGTATTTAATTCATAATAAAATATAAAAGTCAAAAAATATAAATTTTTTTCTAAAATTTTCTTTTGTCATATATTAAGTAAGAAAATTGTTTTTACACTCGTAGGACTTTTATTTCACAAATTTTACGTTTTTTCAAGACTCGCGTAATTTTTATATATAACGACGCTTTCATTCTAGGTCACGCTTTTAGATAATTTAGGTTTACGCTTTAATTAAAATAGTTTATTTAAGTTATTTTGTTTTATAAATCAAGAAAACATCATTTTAAAAATAGTGATAGCGTTTATTTAATATAATTTAGCTTTTTAATTTTCTTTAATTTGCATTTAAGCCCTCGTAATTTACAAAACTTTTTCTTTAGGTATAAATATTCCAAAATCCTTATCGATCATTATCCTTAGTGATCATTCGACATCCGAAAGTTTTAAACACCATTCATCCTCCGTGGGACTTAACGACCTGTGGAAGCACTTTACCTCCGCATCTTCATTGCATTTGTTTCGAAATGTTTGAATTTTATTACGGTTGACCATTCACAAGTAGTTAGCTTGTGTGATAAACTTGACTGTTGAAGCCAATCAAATTTTGGCGCCACGGGAGGTCAGAAGCGTGTTTTAAGCATTTTCGATCCATTCTTGCACATATACCACCTTTGTAAATGCTTTTTTAGATATCAAAAGTTCATTAACACTTTTCCTAAAGTGTTAACAACACCAAAAAATATAAAACAACAAAACAATCGTAACGCTTTTCTAGCTTGTGTTTCCTTTAAGGTGATTCTTAAAGAGATACGATTTGGTTAAACGAGACGATACTAAAAATATTGTCTAAAAGTTTTAAACCCTTAGCACAAATCCATACCTACGTCTTTTCGGTGGTACTTAATAAATACATAAAAATCAACCACCTCAAATCAAGGCAAGACACCTACCAACCTGGGGTGTGAACATTAATAAGTTCCCAACAAAAGATTTAAAACTTGCCTTTGTGTGCTTGTGATTTGGTGTACCTTTTTCAAAGAAGCCATTTCATTTGTGATTATTGGTTTAAGTTCACTTGTCGCTTTGCCTCGCATTTGTTTTGAAAACCGATTTTTATACTTAGTGCATGCGCACTGCTCTTCCAGCTCTACAAGTCCACTTTCGAGCTTGCAAATATTCCTCGTAGACGTAGAGACGTTCACTCCTTCACCGCGATCGAGGAACGCCTAGCACAACCACCTCTGTCAGAATGGCGTAAGACAAACCGATGAATGAGCTTCCAAGCACCCATCGAGGGTTACGGAGATGCCATTATTGTCCCACCATCGCGGGTCGATACCTTTGAGCTCAAAACCGGGTTGCTTAATCTTGTAACCCAAAGCCAATTTTATGGTTTTGAGCGGATGATCCTCATGCACATATTCGATGGTTTAACAAGATTGCATCTACCATCAAATACAAGAATGTCCCACATGAAGCAATTAAGCTTCTTCTGTTCCCATTCTCTCTGAGGACAAGCCTTAATTGGCTCGAGAAACAACCCCTCGCTCCATTGAGACATGGGAAGATTTAGTCACCAAATTTGTTAACGAATTCTATCCTCCATCCCGAACTACAAGTCTTAACAATGAGATAATGAAATTCTCTCAAAGATTTGATGAATCATTCGGGAGGCATGGGATCGTTATAAAGAATTGCTCCGCAAGTGTCCGCATCATGGTTTTACCGAGTTAATGCAAATGGATACTTTCTACAATGGTCCGAGACAAGTCGACCAAGACTCTTTAAATGCCTCCGCTGGAGGTAATTTCTTGAGCAAGACCACAAAAGAAGCCTTGCAAATCATTGAAAACAAGTCCTGTGTCCGCCTCTTTCCGAACAAAGACATATCGGTCTCGCCTAATGCTAGACCTTCTACTTCATCTCCGTGAGTACATCTAGCACGATGCTAAGATTGACAAACTCACGATATTGTTCGAGCTGTTCTTGCTAACTAAAGAAAGTCACTTTCACACGCCCACCATCACATGGTGAAGTGAAGAAAGTCGAGGTCTGTGTTACTTGTGGTGGCCCTCATGCATACTACAATCGCATCGCCACCGATGGTAGTCCATTTGAAGCCAATGCTATAGCCGCACTTCACATCGTGGAGGTAATCAATACCGTCCTCAAAATGAACCAAATTACCGTGCTAATACTTATCGTGCACCACCCGGTTTTAACCGTAATCCTAATATACAAAACCGAATCAAAACCAACCTAGAATGAACCAAGGTTATCAAAACCAAGGTAATTTCTATCCCGGACCCAATCAAGGTTTCCAACATCAAGAAACCTTAATCAAAACAATTTCAATCGAGGAATCAATTTCGTGGAAATGTGAATCCTAACCAAGGAAATTTTCAACAACAAGGTCATAATCAAAACATACGACCTCAAAATTTCCTCCACATCCTCCAAGACCATCATCCGATGAGTTATTGAAGCAATTCATGAAATCCCAAGATGAAATGAACAGTTGTTGGTCGGTCGATCAATGATCTAAAGAAGTCTTTAAATGATCAACCCTCGGCTCAGAAAACTTCCGAGCAACACGATCGCTAACCCGAGGCGATGCAAAGGCGATCACAACCAAAAGTGGTGTTTCATACAATGGACCCACTATTCCTACTACCTCTTCTTCTCTCCCGAAGGTAGTGGAAAGTGAACCCGAGGCAACAAAGGACAAGGAACTTCCTACTAATAACGGAGGTACCAACGATGTCCATCCTCAAGTTGTCCCAAACCCAAATCCAATCCAGAGTTGTTTTGAACCTCCCAGTAGCTCTCGTTGAAAACCCAACCAAAACTTCTATTCCTTACCCATCACGTTTGAATGAGCAAAGCTCCGCGAAAAGCCATTCATCAAATGGACAAATTTTTAAATTTTCCAAGAACTACATTTTGACATAAGCTTTATGGATGCTATCATGCCGATGCCCAAGTTTGCATCAACTCTCAAACAAATGTTAAGCAAAAAGGAAAACTGCTTTGAGATGGCAAACTCCTTCGAACGAGAACCGCTCTGCAGTTATCTTGAAGAAGCTTCCCGAGAAGCTTGGGGATCCCGGAAAATTTCTCTTACCTTGTGTATTTCCGTGAATGGTTGAATGCTTTGCCTTAGCCGATCTTGGTGCAAGCATCAATCGATGCCTTATTCAAGATGGAAGAAACTTTCTTCCGGACCTTACTCCTACATGCATGACTCTCGAGCTTGCGGATCGACAATATCCCGTCCGCTTGGCATTGCCGAGGACGATTTGTGAAAGTAGGAAAGTTCCATTTTCCAAATGACTTTGTGGTTGTTGATTTCGATGCCGATCATCGGGTTCCTCTCATTGTTGGACGAGATTCCCGAGAACGGTCGTGCTCTCATTGATGTATTTGAGCAAGAAATTACATTACGTGTTGGTAATGAAGTCACACCTTTAACCTTGATCAAACTTGAGTACTCCGCAAACTATGATTCTGAGTCGGTTAACCGAATAGATATCATTGATGTTGCTTCTGAAGAGTACTCTCAAGAAGTTCTTGGTTATGATCATAATTCTAAGCTTAGCTGCTTCTAGACATTGGCCAATTCATTAGCTTGATGTCAAGAATGCTTTCTTGCATGGTGACTTATCTGAGACTGTATACATGCATCAGATTCCATGCTTCAGAGATTTAGTACACCCGGATTATGTGTTTTGTTATAGCGATCTCTCTATGGTCTTAAACAGGCCCCTAGAGCATGGTTTCAGCGATTTTCTTCATACATCACTCGAGTTGGATTTCGCATAATCGCTTTGATTCATCCATTTTTATCTACAGGCAGGGGGCCGATACGGCCTACCTACTTCTATATGTTGATGACATTGTGCTTACTACATCTTCTGACACCCTGTTACAGCAGATTATTCAGTCTTTGCATCAGAAGTTCTCCATGACAGATCTCGGGCCACTTAATTATTTTATGGGTATTTCAGTTACTCGTGATTCTTCAGGATTGTTCTTATCTCAGAAGAAATATGCCATAGAGGTTTTACAGCGAGCTCACATGATTACTTTTAACCCTTGTCGGACTCCTATTGATACAGAGTCCAAACTAGGGGATGATGGTGATCCGGTCACTGACCCCACTTTATATAGGAGTCTTGTCGGTTCGCTACAGTATCTCACGTTTACCAGGTCGGGTATTTCTTATTCAGTTCAGCAGGTTTGTCTCCACATGCATGATCCTCGGGAGCCTCATTTCTCTGCCCTTAAGAGGATCTTGCAATATGTTCGGGGTACTCTGGATTACGGTCTACAACTATTTTCATCCTCTCCTACAGATTTAGTTGCTTATTCTGATGCTGATTTGGCTGGTTGCCCTACTACTAGGCGATCCACATCTGGTTACTGTGTGTTTCTTGGCGACAATTTACTTTCTTGGTCCTCCAAGCGCCAGCCTACGCTATCTTGTTCCAGTGCTGAGGCCGAGTACCGTGGTGTCGCTAATGCTGTTGCAGAGACTTGTTGGCTTCGTAACTTGCTTCGTGAGCTGCACACTCCATTATCTTCTGCTACGCTTCTCTACTGTGACAATGTCAGTGCAGTCTACTTATCTTGTAATCGAGTTCAGCATCAACGTACGAAGCACATTGAGATAGATATTCACTTTGTTCGTGACTTGGTTGCCACTGGTCTGGTTCGAGTTCTTCATGTTCCTTCACGCTATCAGTATGCGGATATCTTCACAAAAGGATTGCCATCTGCTTTATTTGAAGAATTCCGCTCCAGTCTCAGTGTCCGGTGTTCTCCCGCTTCGACTGTGGGGGAGTGTTAGTCCATACCTTGGGCCTAGCCCAAAGTCTAGAATGTACTTTGTATGTGTATATATTCGTATGGTGTAAAAGGGAAACAAGCAACCAAATCAACAAAGATATTCAGTTGTATCATGTATATGTCTGACATAACCCTCTATTGTTTGATGAACGGTAAAATAGTCAAAGCGTAAACCATAACTTAGTACCATAAATCAATAAAATTGGAGCATAACAACATCAACTTGACTAAGTGAAACTTCTCCAACCCTATTCACATTTAGCAGTTCAGTCCGTTAGAAATTTAACGGGAAAAGTAAACACGTAATCTTCAAAATTAAAATGTTCATAATACCAAAAATTCTAAGTAGCTAAGTACTATCATTCACCATCTTCAATAGTTCATAATACCAAAAATTCTAGTTAGCTAGATTCAAAATACTAAACTATATTTTGGCCTAAATAGACCAATATATGCAACTAATTTTATGTTTTCTGCCGTTGGTCGTCATTCAGGTTTCTATGTTGGGTTAATCTTGGTGGTAGGCTGTATTACAGCAATTATCCGTGCATTGTACAAACTAATCAAGAAAAAAATAATCAGAAGACGGAGAAAGAATGTTTTTAAACGCATTAATGGTGGTTTACTTTTAAAGCTACAAGAAGAGGTTGATCCGTCTTTAGTTGACAGAACCATACTTTTCACTTCACGTGAGTTGAAGAAGGCCACTGATAACTTCAATAATAACAGAATTCTCGACCGAGGAGGCCAAGGTACAGTCTATAAAGGTATGTTAACCAACGGAAGGATTGTGGCAGTCAAGAAATCAAAAGTAGCTGATGAAAGCCGGTTAGAACAGTTCATTAATGAGGTGGTCATTCTTTCACAAGTTAATCATAGGAATGTGGTCAAACTACTGGGATGTTGCTTAGAGACAGAAGTTCCTCTCCTTGTTTCTGAATTTATTCCAAACGGAACATTATACGACCGTATTCATGATGAGACTCACGAGTTCCCATTGTCTTTAAGTAAGAGATTACAAATTGCTACAGAGGTTGCAGGAGCACTTGCTTACTTGCATTCAGCTACTTCAACTCCAATATATCATAGAGACATGAAAACCACCAATATACTTTTGGACGATAAATATAGGGCCAAAGTTTCTGACTTTGGAACTTCAAGGTTCGTATCAATGGATCAAACTCACTTGACTACTTTAGTCAAAGGCACATTTGGCTACCTAGATCCTGAGTATTTCCAATCTAGCCAATTCACTGAAAAGAGTGACGTTTATAGTTTTGGAGTTGTTTTGGTTAAATTGTTAACCGGAGAAAAGCCAATTTCCTTGACTAGATTTGGTGAACATAGAAGTTTGGTTACATACTTTACAATGGCTATGGAAGAAGGGCGTGTTATGTCAATTTTAAATGCAATTGTAGTTAAAGATGGTAATAGGGATGAGCTTATGGCATTAGCTAACCTTTCAATGCGATGCTTGGATCCAATCGGAAAGAATAGGCCAACAATGAAAGAAGTAGCTACAGAGTTAGAATCAATATGGACATCACATATTCCCTCTATGGTTCAAACTGATATCTGAACAGTGATGTATCGTGAGGAATTACACATGCAAACTTATGCTGGATCAACATCGACATACTTGAGTTTCACTGATACCAGTACTCAATGATGCCTAAAGGTCAGACTTGTTTTTAATATGTAATAAATTTATATATTTTCATATAGTTGCAAAGCATGTCATAGAACTTTAAGTAATCATAAATCCATCCAAATTACAAAACAATTGGATGGATAGTGCATTCTATCATAAGGACTTTTGTAACCATTTCGTATTCAATATGTGTCTAAAGCTCTATAGTTTATACTAATTTGTCATTTTAAGCAATAACTTTAATTTTGCTATCCAATGGATCACTGTACTATGAAGACATGCTAATAAAGAACAACCATGACATATAAATTGCAAAAAATGTCTACCTGGAAAATTGAGCGACTATGAGAGAAAAGGCATAAGAAATAATAAAGATTTAAAATAATAAACTCACCAATTAATGAACTACATTGGCGAGCCTGGAGATCCTATACGAAATGATGAGTTGGGTATTCATGGCAGTTATAGTCATATTATAACCTCTCGCCCTTGGCAATATCGCGAGTTGCAACCAAGAGGACCCGGTACTCACCAAAATTTACAATGTATCTCACACATTTCAGATTATGCTTCTTCTTTGCTTCCCTAAAAAAAGAAGTATAAGACCGCAATATCTCAGTAAGTGAATAAGAAAGGATCTTTAGAAATCTTACGGTGTAAAGTTGTTTGTTAAGTTGATAAAACGTGCAATGTTTCCCAGTTTATCAGGGCAGATAACAAGACTCTTTGATTAATTTGATGCTAGAAGAAGAGTCATCATGATATCACAGTCGTAGTGTTCATGATTCTTAATGTAATCTACGTCACCAATGTATTTGGTTATCAATGTCAAGTCCTTTATAGGGCCATCAACTTCTACTTTATAACTGCACCGAAACAACCGCTTATTACTAAGCATACTTCATTGGCATAAGAAGTGGCAAAACTAGCATATCAGGTAGGTTGAGTGATGGGTCAAAACTGGTTGGATCAGGCCAAGTAGCGAAAACTTTTTATATATATTTTTAAAATTCCTAAATCATTAATGTGTTAAATATGATTACAGATTTTACATTTTTAAAATAATATTCTAACATTTTTAATTTAAGCCATGTAATATGTTTCATGCATTTAAATATTTGGAGGACTTCCGACCCATTTGACTCATTTCTTTGTTAAAGACTTAAATCTATCAACTTAACCTGTTTCAAACATTCCCAAATTGACCCATTTATAAGTAATGAGTCAAAATTGCCACCTCTGATTGGCATAAGAAGCCTCTTTTACTAACAAAAAGTATTTACTTAATTACCCTTTGCAAGAATCGAAAATGACAAGCAGTGGAGGACATTCATCTTTCTTCAACATGGCTCTGCAGTACTCCAATGTTTCCGTGTTTTCTTTGGAAAGAACCTTCAATAAGAGCCGCATAAGATAACCCATATATAATGGAAACATGGAATTTAAGATCGTTTCTATTAAGTAGAAGGGGCATCCCATTTTCATAGGGGAGATTGTCTCAAACTTAAAACGATACATGCATTGAACCTTTCTTATACATGGAAAAATTTGCTGATCTTGGAGCCATATCGAAGGAGTAAGTGAGATCATCACTAGAGATCATCACTATATTCCATGTTGAGGGAGGTTAGAGCAGAAGAAGCTAGAGACCGCATTTGTTTCAGTCTGTGTGTTGTTTCTTCACTTGGAGCATATGGTAATAGTCTTCTCCTCTTCTTATGATGCACTATCCGTGTCCTACGTCATCTAGAATCTGCTATTTTAAAAATATATATTGGAAATTAAAAGTGTTTGAAACAACAAAAAAAAATAATGATTGACCTCAACATCTTATAGTTTGGGTCTATGAGAAGGGGGAAAAAAAACTGTGAACTAATACATATCAAACGATCAGAAGTGTGAGATATGTAGGATAGAACTGTAAGAATAACCATGCTTAATTGGTAATATATAGAACTATAGACGAGTGGCATATAGAGATATGGTAACTAACAAGTAAATGAGCTAAAATCAGATTCCTATTTCTGATTCAGATTGTTCAAGTACTCTGTATTTTCTTTGTGAAAGTAAGGTGAACTACATTTCTATATGAATATGTGCATTTGATCTGATGATTTTTTTTTCCCGGAGATGCTGAGTTGAAGAAATCTCGCCTTGTTACTAAGCAATTTATAAAAAGGAATTCGTTAAATCGAACAAAACCAAAACTGATAAATAATGCTTACTAAGTTAGGTTTGTTATAGATTTTGAGAATATCGGTCCAAACTAAAAAATTAGACGCAAGTCGTTTAGTTGTGTATTACTACTTTTTAATCTTAAAATGACATCTATCCTTTTACTCTCAAAAGAATAATAATAATAATAATAATAATTCGCATCCATTTTAATTGTCCAAAATGAGACTGAAACAGGTCTAAACTGTAAGCAAATTCAAAATTATACTCAGTAAATTATGTTTAGGTCTAAACCGTAGTCCCATAAATAGAACTTAGCAATGATGTGAATACAGAACACATGACAATTTTAGAGACAAAACTAGCAGTATTGATCGAAAAAATATGCATGCAATATATCAAAAAGATAAATGTATAACTGGGTCTGTTTTTGTTAAATATATAAAGCCCAATCAGTTTTGAGATGAGGTGGGTCAAAACTGAAAGAAATTTTGTCAAAAGAAAGATGAAAATGAAGATGATTTCAGTATTACTAGATCCCAAAAGCACTTAAAAGGTTTCTAAGAAGTCCTTATTCGCTTAGAAGCCACAACCAGAAGGCTAATTCATGTTTTGTGAATGAGTGATGTTATTTTATTTAATATCCCATGATAGGAATAAGACCACTGCTTATTGCCACAAAGTGATTCAAGTATTTTTTTCCATAAGCGCTTAATCTCACTTAAAAAACTTTGCTTCCTTCCCCTATGCATTAGATGAAGGAAGCAAGGGTAAAAGGAAGGCTTTGACTTTGACAACCTCCTTCCTCCACAGTGTTAAGCTAGTTTGAACTTGTTTTTATAGTGATATTTGGTTTTGGTTTCCACGAGAGTTGTCTTTATGGTGGTCATAGAGTTTGGATGTTTTATGCGACTCGTCTATAGTTCAGAAGTTGAGCTTCAATTTCGTACACATGCAGTGCTTTTCATCACTTGTGAGGATTCCATACCCTTTTGGAATCGGAGTAAATTGTTCTGTCAATGAATGGTACGTCGTTGAATGCAACTCCTTGACACCATATCTATCTGCACTCAGTCACCGCCTTGAAGTGTTGGGAGATGACTTGGAAAGTCAAAAATAGCGTTAATATGCCAAAGTTCTCTGAATGCATTCAGACCAAGAAATTGAAGTTGATCTTGGTAAGAGTCTGTTCCTGTTATTGTTGGTCCCTAGCGTATGAATTTGAGTGAGTCGATATGAAAATGCAAACAAAAATAATAAGAACTTTGAATAACTAATCGTCTTAACTATTGAAATGATTCATTACATCGTCTATAAATACTAGTCGAATGGGTACAACCAAACGACACACCGGTTCAAATGTAACCGTTTATAACTGTTTTTGTAACCGCTTTTTGGCGGTTAATTAACTACCTATCATAACCGTTTTTGGCGGTTATTTAAGTGCTCTCAACCGCTATTCGGTTGTAGAGTTTCTGTTGAGCAAGTTTGGTCCTTTGAGTTAGAAGCAATGGCGAGATTATTAGTTTACAATCTCGTCCTTAATCTTGATCGTTGCTTCGTCCTAAGTCTTGAACTCCGAGCATTTGTCGCATAGTCACGAACTTGAGTCTTGGTAATGCTTTCGTTAAGATATCTCTCTTTGTAGTTCTCCACTTACGTGTTCCACTTTGATATGACCATTCTCTACGCATTCACGAATGAAATGATAGCGAATGTCTATGTGCTTGCTCCTTCCATGAAAAGTCGGGTTCTTTACGAGTCAGATAGGCGATATATTGTCAACTTTAAGCGTTATCTTCTTTTCTTCTAATCCGGTTAATTCACCGAGTAATCGTTTTAGCCATAAGGCTTGACATGCTACTTGCAGAGCCGCCATGAATTCGATTCACATGATGAGAGTGCTACTGTCGGTTGCTTCTAAGTACACCAAGTAATAGGTGACTCTCCATAGTAAAATACTATTCCATTAGTTTCTTTTCCTTGATATATTGATTCCATGGTCTTCGTGCCTTTGATCTATCGGATTACTTGTATATTATTCCATGGTCTTTCGCCTTTGATGTATCGATTACTTGTTTCATTGCCTTCATGATGATCCTTCGGTCTTGAGTAATCCGAGTAGTCCGAGTAACTAAGATCCGGTCTTGTATGTAGTAAGTATCGAGACTTCCAATTAGGCTTGGTAATAAGTTGCGTCAACTGGTTTCCATCTTCCGCCTTGACCAACTTAGTGCGGGATCCATCGGTGTCTTCGTGTTATTAATATCCGTCATGCTTGTCTCTTTTAAGATCTTGTTAATGTATCCAGTTTGCTTGATCGTAATTTCTCCTCCTGTCTGTGTAACTTCTATCCCAAGGTAATATGCTAGCAACCCTAAGTCGCTCATTTCAAATTTATCTTCCATCTGGGATTTGAATAAGTCTACTTCCTTCTTTGGAGTGCCCGTGATTATCAAATCATCTACATATACTCCAACGATAAGTGTAGAAGTCTTGCTTCTCTTTGTGTAGACTGCTTGTTCGAGATTACATTTCTTAAAGTCTAAAGACTTCAAGGTTTGTTCAAGCTTCACGTTCCAAGCTCTAGGTGCTTGTCTTAAGCCATACAAAGCTTTAGTTAGCTTGTAGACTTTTCCTAGGTTTCCTTGTTGAATGAAACCTTCGTGTTGTGTAACATAGACTTCTTCCTTCAATTCTCCATGTAAAATGTCGATTTTACATCTAAGTGGTGTACTTGCCATCCATGATATGTTGCTAGTGCTAATATTAATCGAACTGTCTCTATCCTAGCAACTGGTGCAAACACCTCATCAAGTCTATTCCTTGTTCTTGTACATAACCTTTGCTACTAATCTTGCTTTATACTTTATGATCCTACCTTGTACATCTCTCTTGGTTTTATAAACCCACTTAAGTCCTATTGCCTTTTTATTTTTGGGCAATGTGATAAGAGTCCATGTGTTATTTTTGTTAATTGAATCTAATTCAATTTTCATGGCCTCAATCCACTTCTCATCTTTTGATGCTTCCTTGTAATTACGGGTTCTTCTTCCGTGAAGAATAAGCTTGGTGCTTCTACTTCACTTGCGTTTGGTAGATTTCCCTAATATTCTTTAAACCTTGTATAGGTCTATGATCATATCTCTGTTCTGAGATTTTGAATGAACTTATAGTAGCTCTTTCTTCATCTTCTGAGTTAGGGTTGTAAGTGTATGATGGTGGTGTGATTGGTGAAGGTGGATCTGGTATAGGTTCTTGTTCTTGATACGTGTTATCAGTATTTTCTATGTTGACTGGTGTAGAATTATCATACTCAACTCCATCTACTACAAAGCTAGTCCAAAACGTATCTTCTGTGTCTGTATCCTCTTCATTGTTGTTCCAATCCCACGGTTTCGTTTCCATAAACTTCACATCCCTACTAACATGTTTCTTCTGTCCTACTGGATCATATAGCCTACATGCTTTAGATCCTTCTTCCACTCCTAAGTAAATCATTGGAATGCTTCTATCATCCAGCTTCTTCAAGTGAGGTATCGTTACCTTAGCATAAGCTGTGCATCCGAATATTCTTAGGTATTCTAGGTTTGGTTTTCTGTTGTAGAGGGCTTCATAGGGTGTTTTATCTACAAGGGCTTTCGTAGGTACCCTGTTGAGTATGTAAATGGCGTGCCTTACTGCTTCCGCCCAAAAAGTTAAGGGTAACTTCATCGCTTTCATCATACTCCTAGTAGTTGATAATATTGTCATGTTTCTCCTCTCTACTACACCATTCTGCTGCGGTGAGTATGGTGTTGTCAATTGTCTTTCTATTCCATTCTCCTTACAGTATTTGGTGAATTCATGTGATGTAAATTCACCTCCTCTATCAGTTCTTAGCATCTTTATTTTCAATTTCAACTTTGATTCAATCACGCCTAAATTCCTTGAATGTGTTGAATGCTTGATCTTCGAGTTAGAAAGTAAGCCCACATGAAACGTGTGCAATCATCTACTAATAAGAAGATGAGCTTCTTTCCAGTGTGTTCTTTGGACTTATGGGACCACAAAGATCTCCATATACTAAGTCCAACGGGTTCTTTGATCCGAATTTAGCTTAGTTTGGAAAGGGTGTTCGATGTGTTTTCCTAATAAACATGCATCACATATTTGTCCCGCATGGTTTATTCTAGGTATTCCGTCTACTAGACTTTTTCTTGTCATCTTGTCTATCGCATCATAGTTCGTGACCTAATCTAGCATGCCATAACCATGCTTGGTCATCTACGTTTGCTAAGAGACATATAGGTGCTACTATATGTAATCTAATACTGTAAAGTCGATTCTTAGATCGTTCTACTTTCATCAACAACTTCTTATTCTTATCATACAAAGTCAGTAAATTTCCATCCATGATGATCTTGCAACCTATTTCTGTAAGTTGTCCTAGACTAAGTATGTTGCTCTTGAGGTTTGGAATGTAGTAAACATCCGAAATCATTTTCTGTTGTAAGTCTCTACATCCTAATAATATTGAACCTCTACCCTTTATCTCCACATACGATCCATCTCCAAAACGAACGCGTCCAGTGATGCTTTCGTCAATATCCTTAAAATGGCCTTTGGTGCCCGTCATATGGTTACTTGCACCATTATCTAAATACCATATGCTAGCATCTGTTGTAGCATATTTTCGAGGTGTACTTGTTCTTCATTTAACAATATTTCTTCAGTTTCTTGTGTCGCCATTAATAATGATGGTTCATCGTCTTCTAAGATAAGGTTTGATTGTTCTGAGTTGTTGGTGGACTTTTACAATTTCTTTTGAAATGTCCGGGTTTCACGAATTGTAACATTTCAAGTTCTTTTATCCCACTCACCTTTATTCTTGTTGTGAGTTGAGTTTCCTCCATTCGAGTTATCTCTATTTCCCTTATTCTCCCAATTACCTCGTGAATTGTTTGATCTACCCCTATATTTGGTAAATCGTTTCTTATTTCTAGAGTGTTCGCCTTGTGCGAATAATAGGTTATCTTGGCTTTCTACTTGTCCTCCCTTTCGGAGTTTTATTCTCTCCTCGAATGCCTTAAGTTTTCCAGCGATCTCATCTAACGTAATGTCATCGAGATCATTCGTCTGTTCTATGGATGCTACTATTTGAATGAACCTATCGGGTGTGGAATCTAATAGTTTTCGTACTAAAAGTGATTCATCCAATGCTTTTCCTAATTCTTTAGCCTTTGTGGCGTAGCCGTTCAGTTTGGCTGTAAATGCATCCACCGTTTCATCCTCCTTCATTTGAAGGGTCTGCAATCCAATCATCAATGATTGTAACCGTGCTTGTTGCAATTTCTCTTCTCCAACGTGTCTCTTTCTTAATGAATCCCATAATTCCTTTGCTGTTTTGCAACTTGCTACTTGTAAGATCACATCTTCGGTCAATGCTTGATATAGGAAGGCAGTTGTTGCCTTATCCTTCTTAACATCTACTTGTGTAGCAGCCTTAGATTCTATTGCTTCCCATAAGCCTTGAGCTTCTAGTATCACCTTAATTTGTATAGTCCAAACTGTGTAGTTAGTGGCTTTGAGTTTTGGGCATTGATATTGTGTCATAGGGGTTACGGGTTTTGGTGCAGTGTTATTGCCACTCGCATCGTCACCGGGCATATTGATGGTACTTATGATCTTCACTTTCTACTTTCTATGGGGATTCTAACTAAGTATGGTATTCTTAATACTACGGAATAGAAATAGTTATCCGGGAATCTAATAGTACGGGATCAATATATAGTTCTCGGATTTCCTAGTAATGTAAAATAACGATCTATACTATTTAAAGTATAAGAGAAATCCAAAGTTTGAATTTGTGACCTCGTTGTTGTGTGTTAACACAACAGATTCCACTTGTGTCGGTACTTGAATATAATACCAACCACTTTCTTTCTTTCCCACTTTTACTAAACCAATTCGTACACCTTTTGATGTTGTCGAATTGCCTTGATCTACTTTTTCTTTCACCACGTTGTCTCTCTTCTTTCGATTGTATTAATGTTTTGCCTTGAACTCTTGGTCTTGGCTATTTTCCGAACACAAATCCTCCAAAATACCTTCGGTATTTTCCAAAGAAACAAGTCAATTACTTGTTCTTTCCTTTACCACTATGAATGGTAGTATCCTACGTTGCTTGTCCGCGTTCCTCAACACTTTCCTTTTCTTTTTGTTCCACACCGTGTATGCTTCACCAAAAATACCTTTCGGTATTCTTTCCAACAATAAAACACAATTGATCAGGTTGCGTTTCTTGTTTAATATCTTGTGTTGCTAACGTCTATCTTCCAAAACCAATCTTTGATTGTTTTCTTCTTAACCGGTCTAACTTTTTCTCCAAGCAACGCCTCTTTTCTCTTCTTGTATATACCGTGTATACACAAGGTATCCTAATCGTCTTTCCTTTTGGTCACGTAACTCCTTCTCTTCTCATTGTTGCGTATAATGCTTCACAATGTATCCGACACCACAAGGTTGGGTGCCCTTCTCGTTTCTGATTCGACACAAAGATAAGTCGATACTACTTATCTTATGTCCTAGTTATTCAAAAACCAACGTCTCCTACTTTGAAAACGTCGCGTCTTTCTTTCTTCCGAAACAAGAATTTATGTTTCCTTCTTTCTCGAACCAAAAGACCAATATTGTATTTACGGTTTCGGTTTCCTTTCTTCTTCGTTAGGTTTTTTTGGTTTTGTATGTATCTCGTTATCGTGTTTTTGGGTTTGATTCTGTCTCGTTGAAACAAGAATCTGGTTTGATTCTGTCTTTCTTATCAAGAAATCTGGTGTTTGAAGATGATATGTAACGAGATGTAAGCAGGCTCTTGATGCCAAATCTTGGTCCCTAGCGTATGAATTTGAGTGAGTCGATATGAAAATGCAAACAACAAATAATCTTTGAATAACTAATCGTCTAACTATTGAAATGATTCATTACATCGTCTATAAATACTAGTCGAATGGGTACAACCAAACGACACACCGGTTCAAATGTAACCGTTTATAACTGTTTTTGTAACCGCTTTTTGGCGGTTAATTAACTACCTATCATAACCGTTTTTGGCGGTTATTTAATCGCTCTCAACCGCTATTCGGTTGTAGAGTTTCATGAGCAAGTTTGGTCCTTTGAGTTAGAAGCAATGGCGAGATTATTAGTTTACACTCATATAAAATAACCACTATTCGGTTTCTAGGTTTAATATAAACCTATTTGGTCCTTGTGTCTTTAGAACCTGTACACGCAGCCCCTTGTACTTCACTTAAACTATAACGAACTCCTAAACTACGAGCCATGACTCAAGATTAGTCCAACAGATACCATATATGACGTTGACGGCTTACTTTACAGTCAGAACTTTACTTGTGGTTATTATGGAGATAACAATATAGATGAAAGCAGATCATGGAAAACATCCATGGGTGTTCTTATATGTAAGTTTTCTAGGCTTATAATTGGCTTATACATATGTTAGCTATGTTTGGGGCGAATTGTTAAAATTTGTATAACGAAGTTTGTACAGAACACATAGCCTAGCTAAGCAGATTTTATACGGCCCAAATCACTTGGAAATGGATATTTGATTTGAGAATTTCCAATTTGTATTGGTCTTCATTCAGGTGTTGGCGTAAGTGTGGGGTCACTTTTTCTTGCAGAAATCATCTATGCATCCTACAAACTAATCAAGAAAACGAGAACCAGAAGGCAGAGAGAGAGTGTTACTAAACACTCTAATGGTACTTTACTTTTAAAGCAACAAGAAGAAGCCAACCCGTCTGTTGTTGATCAGATGTCACTTTTCATATCATGTGAGGAAGAAGGCCATCGACTACTTTAACGAATATAGAATTCTCCTAGGTGGTCAAGGTACAGTCTGCAAACAAGTTTGCTCTTGAGTATGTGCGATCACACACGGCCTTTAAATTCCTAGGGCCTATTGTGCACATGGAATAACCTTTAGGGCCTCAAAGTTTACATACTTCAATATTTGTGATCGTAAATGGACTGGTTTTGTATAATACAGCTAAACATATAGCCAAAAAAAAACAAAGTCGATCCAATATCTACTCAAAGGTGTTAATATAGGTGAAATGAACATTTGGATGACACAAATGATATATCTCTGGTTGGTTCATACTCTGCATATGCAGGGGAGCCGTTCTTATTCATTACTTATGTTTGACCAATTTCTTGTTAACAGGTCTTGAATGGGAGTTTCCAGGATTGATTGATCATAACAACATCATGCCTTTATCATACACAAGAATCGAATAAAACAGAAACAAAAGATGTGGGGTTGAACCTTTGATAGAAACTGATTTATAATACAGGAAAGGGTTGTTTTTCTGTTACAGAATATGTACCTATATATACTGAATGAATCGCTGCATACAAAGGATACAATGTTTCAATATTTCTAAACGATATAACCCTAAAACTAAACGTTATAATCTAAATAACCGTTTCTTTTCTGTAATGGGTTTGTTTGGCCTGTTGGCCCAAACCAGAATACATGCCTAAAAACGTTACAAAAACTTTCTGTTTGGCAATCTGGACATTATCGTCCAACATCTCCCCCTTAATGTCATGATGCCAAACTTCTTGCCTTCAATCTTCTTGTTTTTCTTTCGTCCTTGATGCCTTCTTCAATTTTTCTTTAATTTTGATGTCTTCAATCAATTGGTGCGTCACTGGATCTTCATGATCTCCAAGGCAAGTCTTTTAGCCTCTTGAAACATGTCTTTCTGTTTCAACTTGTGACTTCAAGGCAAGTAAATCCCTTAGCCTTCTTCCTACATCGGATTTGAGTACATCTTTATCTCGGTTAAATCCACCGTCTCTAATCTCTCTTCTTCAAATGGCATCCATGGTTGCGTTCCTTTAAAAAACGCTGGTTTGAATCTTGATTGGTGATTGAAACATGAATTGTTGTTGTTTGATCCCTTCGGCTCTGATGCCAATATTAATGTTGGGATTTTAGAACAAGTTAACCAATTAACCTCTACGAGTACGCAGCGGATAAGGATCTACTAATCGCAATTAGGTTAAACACGTAATTAATAAACAATTAATTAATATAAGGATTAATTAATAAAAGGGATAAAAGAAAACCTAACCTTGCTTGGCAATTGGACTTTAGTAACGAACAAGAAACCAAACGAAACCCCAAGTATCTAAATTAGATACCTTAATGAGTATCACACACAAACCCGATAACATATACGTTCGATTAATAAGCTAGTCGAGAACATAATATAAAAACCAATCAACAAGTTGACCCTTGAATATAGCACAAGCAAAAAACCCAAAAACCATGTTTTATTTCTGTCCGAGAACTCCAAAGAAAACAGCCAAGAAACTATCTTTTAACTCCACCCGATATCGGACGAAGAAGGTTCGATATCAATGACTTCATCCAAAATATTACCACGACCGAAACTAAAACCCACTTAGTTGTCATGTTGTGTCAACCAGAAACAAGAAAACAAGCAACTTATTCAAACACCTAAACACTTGTAGCTTTGCAAGTTTAGGAATCGAGAAACCAAGTAAAACTCTAATCGACTTAAAGAAGCAGTCGACTAAGAGCTTGAGCTGGAAAAGGTTGAATCAATTTTAGGGATTATAGAATAATGATATGCGTATACTTTGCTGAGGGATTGTGTTTGTATATATACAAACAAAAACCGACTCTTACTTGAAGTCTAAAATAAGTTCAAGCCCAAGCAAAACCATACCCATCATTCATGACCGATCAGTGGATTCAAAAGCCCAAGGCACTCCATATTTCGACCCAACTGGAACTCATAAAATCCCATGGGTCAAAACAGTTAACGGGTCAAGATTACATGCATATCGGATGTGTAATTCAAGTATTAAAAATGTTCTACATGTATACTCGTGTTTATCGTGTGTGCCTCCATCGGCTTACACACCCTTAGTCGTTTTGTCGTGTTTATAACTCCCACAAACCAACAGCTCCCACTTGGGAGTTGGTGTGTCTAATGGCACATAAAACTAATGACGGAAACACCTAGCAAATGCTCTCACTTGCTTTTTAACTAAAAGTGTATGAGAGAATAGTTTCGTAAAGGTTTCTCAGTAGCATGGTCATTCAATGTCTTGCTCTAATCATCCTTTGTTATAGATACCGTTAAACCATGGATATGGATCTTAAATCATTCCATATAGTTTAACCATTTAGAATCTCGTTATAGATTTTAATTCAGATATACCAAATGTAATCAAGAATCATCTTGCATTACCCTTTGGTTTGGCCAAACAATTATCCGATAAAATTTGGAGAGGCGCCATGGTATCTTTACGCACATATCAAGTGGAGTAACAAATCCTTTATTGACTACAAGTGTTGTGGATGTCTTGCACATCACTCCAAATATAGCCTTTATAACTACCTTTTCGGATAGTGTTTTATGTATACTTACAAAAATGATATCCACACATAATGAACTTGCTTGCATCTCAAGTCTAAGGACTAAGACAACAAACCATTTTCAATATTTTACTTATGACAAGGATCCAAAAGTAAATGTTTGAAAGTTGGGGAATCCAATATGCATCTTTAGTGAATACATACGAGTTTGGCGGGAACAATCCACATTCTCATTAGAATATAACCAACACTCATATTTGCCTTTCATAACAATATTCCCATATTGTTAACCGACAATTGACATATTTAGAATAATAAAATCATTCAAGGATTAAACATGCAAATATAGGATAACAATTATTATATAAATGAATAACAAATACCAAGCATCTTTATTCATTATAAAGTAAAAATTATCTTTCAATCCCAATTATCCAAATACTAAAACAGATATGCATGAAACTCATTTAGTAAGTTGAACCCTAATGTTTCCAACATTCTCAACCTTTCTTTAAAAGAAAAACTAAATAGTCATCTGAGTAAACTTTCCGAATACTTGTTTCAAATTTCACATATAGTGAGTGATTTGAAATATAAGATGAGTGTCTTATCTCATATGCTCATACTATTGCAAGAGTTATAGTATGGAGATGTCATCTTACCTTGCATGAGGTAGTAAAAATCAATGACATATCGATAATATCTTTACGCTTTCTAAAGCGTAGTATTCTTATTCATTAATGTGTAATGCAACAATGCTCTATGTTGAGCATAACTAGCTAGCAGATTTATCATAAAAGATGAAATCCTACTACAACTAGTATTAATAATCCTCTAGCATCATTTTTACTTATACAACACTATGCTTTATAATTCGTAAACATTTATAACACAATAATCTAAACACTCTCAATTAGATATTGTTGTTGTCAGCTCATTTTGTTCTTGTACAAAAGCAACAACTAGTCTTATACACAATATAATATATACATGATAAATCCTTAGTTAAAACAACATAAGGTTTTCATCCATGTTATAAATTATTCCTAGTGAAAATATACCATTTAAGACTTGCATGAATGATATATTGCATTTGTGTTAGACTTAATTTTCCGTATTTGTTTATTCCAGATAAACATTTATTCCAAAGTTATTTGTTTTATTCCACATAAACATTTATTTCAAGGTTGTTTGTTTTATTCCCTAAATTCCAAGTGAAGTTTCATTCCAAGCTTAAGGATCAATATCTAACTTAAATAGAATGATATCTTCAACATGTAAATTTTAAAGAAAAACACAATGCTCCCACTCAATGTCAGATGTACTCAAGAGTTTTCTTAATTTAATCAGAATCATATTGTAATTAAATTCAAGATCTCAGCTCTTAGATGCATGATCCAATCCAAAAATGGATTGCTCAAATTTTGTATTCTACATAAAGATATTATAAATTCATAACCCTTTCGATTACACACCGTCCTCGCAAAAGGTAATCATAAAGAAAGAGTTATAAAATCTAATTGTCATATTCAACCTACAAATCACATGAATGACAATTAAATATCTTTATATAATTAATGCATGTATATATATATAATAAAATTTAATCACAGTCAATTGCTTAAGTATGATTAAACACTTCTTATAAAATGTCATGCATTAACATGTATACAATTTTGTCCTTGTAAGCCTTTCTTCAAAAGAAACTCATTCCAACCTCATAGGTTAACTGTTAGGCGAAATAACAATCAAGCTCAAAACTCAATTTGCCTTTTAAGGACTGCATCTTATCATTCATAGTTCTAAAACATTTATCATATTCAAGATGTGATAACGTATTCTAGTAGTTAGCTGATTTATAACAATCTTCTAACTTACATCCCTCAGCATTGATATAAAATATCACTCAAGTGATGAGGCATCCTTTCGGGTTTATGAATGAGAGTAATCATTATACTTCGGTCAACATTTACATGTTTAACCTTAGTATGACATTAATAAGTAGATTTTAGAAGGTTAAGTATTTTGTTCTCAAAAGCTTTGAGATATGTATATACTCCCACTTACTTTTGTAAGTAGAGACAATTATCTAAATACTAAGTATTTAAGCAACAATAAATTATTCTTTATGGAGAACCACAAAATACATTTTAAGTTCTCATCTCAAGATTTGTTAATAAAATGCTTCATAAGATTTTAACAAATTCAGAACTTAAATCAAGACATAATGGAATTCCTTCCAACAAATCAAATTAGGGTTTATAGAAAAACTCTAATTTAGTATCAATCTACAACCAAAAGTTCTAGCTGCAGTTTTGTGTTTCGTCAAGCTAGGAAGAACCCCAAAACTACAATCTTCAATCGACGAAGTGTAGAATAATCAAAAATCCAAAAGGATTTAGGATTCAATTGGTTTGAGTGGTAAAACCTCAAATCCCTAATAAATTAGGGTTTTCAGTTATGGGTTGTCTTGAATAATTTCTAGGTTTGAACTCTATTGAGTTTATCCATGACACACGCAATTTCTAACCTTGATATGTTTAGGAGGAAGAGCAATTAAAGCTATCATGAGCCAAACAATATGAATAAAGTTTGATCCAACACATTTGACATACCATAATGAAGTGGTATCTTATGAGTTATTATAATTGTGAAACTATATCAGAATTCTATAGATAACTTAATTCTCTTTGGACCAAATACTTGTCAATTGGGTCAAGCCAAATTGCAGATAAAGTATTTACGAACCAAGTGCATGCTATAATGTATATTCATTAAACAATACAAGAACCTTATGTTCACGTGTTCACAAGAATACATAATTGTTCAAGGATTATATGTTCATGTGTTAACAAGAAAACAAAACATTTCAATAATACATTATCAGTCTTTAAATAATTCAAAGTCTCATGTTTATGTGTTAACGAGAAGACATAACACATTTACTATATATACTTTATGTTATAAGTCATTGATAAATTCAAAGACTTTATAATTATGTCTTAACATGTAAGCATAATTATACTAACAAAAGTAATCATGAACGCAAACTATTGAGTTCTATAGTAATTTCAAGTTAATTTTATACTTTAGAATTATGATCATTATCATATAACCATAATTATGTTGACTAAAACATGTAGTCTAATGTTGAAGTATCTATACACAATATCATGACATTTGAATGTAGCAGGGCAACAAACATCTAGCATGTTCAAGTCCTAGTAGAATCATTATTAGAATGTAGTAGGGCAATAAACATCTCATGTGTTTAAGTCCTAGTAGAATTATTTACATGTAGTAGGGCATTAAACAACTAACGTGTTTAAGTCCTAGTAGAATTATTAGTTTCCTTTACCTTGCGGTCAAGAGATACCAATAATATTGTTGTTCCTTGCACACACTTTGAGATTTCTCCCACTTATGTAAGGTACAATATCATATTATGAAAACAAATAACACATGATTGATTGTTCAAACAATATGATAATGTCATAAATATCGTAAGTAGTTTTAGAACCATAACTTTGTAATAAGAAATTGTGGATTATTATTCTATAGATAACGCTTCGTAGAGCGACAACAGAAGGTAACGTGTTATCGATAAAATAAAATGCAATTTTCCTTTAAGCAATGGTTGTTCATATTCGAAAGTAATGAATTATTTCAAAGCTAGTTTGAAATGATATGGGTGACTAACAGAAATAAATCCGTAGCTCCCATCGAAATTGACAACATTACATGAACGATATTTCAAGAATAAAATGCAATCGCTCCCATCGGATTTGTCAACATTGTAAATGATACATTTCAATGAAAGTATATAGCGCTTTATATACTTTCCTATTCTCTTCAATTGCCTATGAGTAGCATATACTTAGGTATTGAGCAGAGTATATGAAGTTCTACTTATGTAGACACTGGACTAGCCATTCTTTTATTCAATTAACTTGAATCTTTACCATGCAATTCCTCCTTTATCGTCTACAAATCCCCAAGGGTATTTAGCACTTTAGGAATAAACAAGAGTTCAAGAAACTTACCTAGCGAATATTCTAGTAATTTATTTACTCTTTGCGGTTTAAACTCATACATCGTGACAAGTGCAGGATGTTATTTATTTTGGTAAATCTAAACACAATGTTTCCAGTTACACAAAATATTCTATCTTTCAATTAACTCTAGACCACAAAAGGGTAATGAAAGATCATAAATGAGTTTATCAATATGTAATCCTATCTTAGTTAGTCAACTAAAGAGAAAAGTTAGGAATAAGTCTTACTCTTCTTACTAGGAAAAGAGACAAAGTTTGTCTTTCAAAGAAAAACAACTTTGTTTACGAATTATGTTGCAATAATACAATTAATCAGAACGTAAAAGTTCAATTCTAGTATTTTCGATAATTATATTCTTAAAAGAATTAACTACCTAATTAATTACTAAAAAAACTAAGATCCATCTTGCAACCCCACTTAATTACCATAGGTCTGACCAGTGCGTAAAAAAATAGGACAAGAGGTAAGCGATGAGCGTTAATTGCTAAATGCAACTCTTAGATTTATGAGACTGTTTAAGGCATTAGTATCAAGTAATAATGTCAAAAGCATGTTTAGTTCTCATCTTATGCCTCGGGTTCAAGGTCTGACCAAGCTAACTTGAGATAAGTCGCCCAAGTATTAACGTGTAAAAATAACCATAGGTCTGATTAGTGAGAAATAATTACCATGGGTTGGAAAGGCCCTTAGGTTCGACTCGCAAGTCAATCCAAATGCACGTGTTCATAGTTGGATGACATAGACTTAAAATTAAAATAGGTATGCACATATAAATGTGATAAAAGTCATGTACAAAGAAGCATGCAAAACAACTTTGTAACACTAGTTAAAAAACTTTTGGTAATGATACCGTAGTGATCATCATGGTTCACGGTAGCTCCAATCGAACGCATTGTGGAGGCAGAGGACCGTGTAAGCATCAAGCAATAACCTAGACATCCTTTCGGTGCGACTGCGCGCACCTCTTTGAACCCCTTTGATTTGTTCTAGTGGGTGAGCCGTACATCCCAAGTGTCCATAGCGTCTAGTTTTTAAATTCTTGAAAACGTGTTTCAAATATTAGGTCACTTTATTTTACAAAAACGATTTTCCACGAATCAAATAGCAGGTCACAATGAGCATGTTATTTAGGGGTGTAAATAAAGACCAATATTAATGTTATGGTTACGATATGTATTATTCCATATTGCATACAATTAGGTGTCAAAGCAAGTAATTATGCATGTATAGGAATCACAAACATATTAAACCTAAACATCAATATATAACCACATATTGTTCCGAATTCTCTTTCGAGTCTTCCCCAAAAAGAGAACCATAAGACCGTCACTAGGATACAATACCTAGATCACCCCATACATCGCTTAAAAAACAATTGAGTGGGCCTTGTGGCCGGAAAACACATAAAAACGCATGGCAATCTCAATTAACAAGTAATTACACAATTTTATGTATTTAATAAACAATATGTAATTCTAATTATACTTATAATTCTAACTAACAATTAATTAATTCTAATTAACATTTAATTCTAATTAGCAAGTAATTCTAATTAACATGTAATTCTAATTAACAATTTAATTTCAATTAACAAAGTAATTCTAATTAACAAGTTAATTTCAATTAGCAAAGTAATTTTAATTAACATGTAATTTAAATTAACAAATTAATTCTAATTATCAATATAATTTAATTTGTGTGTGAATAGTTATTTTTTATTAAAAATTTGACAAGTATTGCATACAGTTGTCAAAACAAAATAAAACGAATAACTAAATTAGGTTTCATGCAGCCTTTTAAACATGTTTATTAATAAGAAACGTGTAACCCATAATCGCAAAAACGAGATGACTCGTGATGCCACTGTTGGGATTTTAGAACAAGTTAACCAATTAACCTCACGAGCACGCTAATGGATAAGGATCTACTAATCGCAATTAGGTTAAACACGTAATTAATTAATATAAGAATTAATTAATAAAAGGGATAAAAGAAAACCTAACCTTGCTTGGCAATTGGACTTTAGTAACAAACAAGAAACCAAACGAAACCCCAAGTATCTAAATTAGATACCTCAATGAGTATCACACACAAACCCGATAACATATACCTTCAATTAATAAGCTAGTCGAGAACGTAATATAAAAACCAATCAACAAGTTGACCTTGAATATAGCACAAGCAGAAAACCCAAACACCATGTTTTATTTCTGTCCGAGAACTCCAAAGAAAACAGCCAAGAAACTGTCTTTTAACTCCACCCGATATCGGACGAAGAAGGTCCGATATCAACAACTTCTGTCCAAAATATTACCACGACCAGAAACTAAAAAACCCACTTAGTTGTTGCTGTTGTGTCGACCAGGAAACAAGAAAACAAGCAAATTATTCAAACACCTAAACACTTGTAGCTTTGCAAGTTTAGGAATCGAGAAACCAAGTAAAACTCTAATCGACTTAAAGAAGCAGTCGACTAAGAGTTTGAGCTGGAAAAAGTTGAATCAGTTTTAGGGATTGGAGAATAATGATATGCGTATACTTTGCTGAGGGATTGTGTTTGTATATATACAAACAAAAACCGACTCTTACTTGGAGTCTAAAATAAGTTCAAACCCATGCAAAACCATACCCATCATGCATGACCGATCAGTGGATTCAAAAGCCCAAGGCACTCCATATTTCGACCCAACTGGAACTCATAAAAACCGCCCATGGGTCAAAACAGTTAACGGGTCAAGATTACATGCATATTAGATGTGTAATTCAAGTATTAAAAACGTTCTACACGTATACTCATGTTTATCGTGTGTACCCCCATCGGCTCACACACCCTTAGTCATTTTGTCGTGTTTATAACTCCCACAAACCAACAGTTAACAGGTCTTGAATGGGAGTTTCCAGGATCGATTGATCATAACAACATCATGCCTTTATCATACACAAGAATTGAATAAAACAGAAACAAAAGATGTGGGGTTGAACCTTTGATAGAAACTGATTTATAATACAGGAAAGGGTTGTTTTTCTGTTACAGTATATGTACGTATATATACTGAATGAATCGCTGCAAACAAAGGATAAAACGTTTCAATATTTCTAAATGATATCACCCTAAAACTAAACGTTATAATCTAAAAAACCGTTTCTTTTCTGTAATGGGTTTCTTTGGCCAGTTGGCCCAAACCAGAGTACAGGCCTAAAAACGTTACAAAAACCTTATGTTTGGCAATCTGGACATTATCGTCCAACATTTCTAAACCATGCAAATATTTTTAAGGGGTGCTTGGTTGGGGTAATGAGGGGTGGGAATGGGAAAGGTAATGATTAAACATGTCTGGTTAGGAGTAGGGAAGACAATCATTTTTAGTATTGGGTAATGGGGCATTACCAAGTAAATTGGGAGGTATTGTAATGATTACCCACCACCACCACCACCAGTAGCCACCACCACTACCAGCAACCACCACCACCACCACTAGCAGCCACCACCAGCAGCCACCACCACTACCCACCACCATTAGCAGCCACCACCATTAGTAGCCACCACCACCACCAGCAGCCACCACCACCACCGGCCACCACCACCACTACCACCAACCACCACCACCTACCACCACGACCACCACCAGCCACCACCACTTTGGAGGTTAACGTATTTTTCTTAAACCAAACACTATCAAAGATAATGATAATTTCCATTCCATTCCTTTGCATTCCTTTTGCATTCCCTTTTCTTTTCCCTTTCCGATTCCCCATTTTGAACCAAGCGCACCCTTAGTTTCTATAAACTTTGGATTGGAAAAATTGGATTAACTAGTTTATATGAGTCTAGCTAAGTTCTTGCTGCAAAGGTCTCGACGACACGTTGAGATATAGTGTGGGATTTGATATTGATGGAAACAACTCTCACTGAAAATATGAGATTCATTACTATTTTTAGTTTTTCAAACACTTATTCATTGTTATTTCTTTTGCTAATGTACATACGTCACATAGAAAAACTTATTGACTATTACTCTAACTGCTCCTACAAAAGAAGAGAGTTATCACAAGATTGATGTAACAAAACTTTTAATTATTATTAAATACAATGTCATAGAACAGTCTAATGTATCAAAGAATACTGCAAAAAGCGATATTTTAAAGAAAACAATACTGCAAAAAGCGTGATTACAGAAATTGATTAAAAGCATGCTCAAAGAATGCAAGAAAGATAACACTTTTTAAGTAGTTCTCGCCAAATTGTAAGAGTATTCCACCTTTTTTAGGCTTGTTTTTCGGTTTTCGGGCCTCATTTGTAGTAATTAGTCATTTTTCGTTGGACCTTAATGTTATAGAAGCAAAGTTAGGGTAGTTAAGTGTTTATATATGTATTATGTATTTTATGTAAAGTCTGTAAACGGAATCTGTAATTGGGCTGGGTCCAAGGATAACAAATATAACCGTTTTAGAATAATCACGTCGTTTAGTTTAAAGGAATCAGTATACCCATTTGTGAAAGCACCGATTCATAGGATATAAATAGTTCATATTCCGTAAACATCAATTCATTCAATCGATCATCTTCAATAAAAAAGAACGATTCATTACTGTTAATTCTGAGTTTCAGATACAAGTTCTTATCAGTGATTATTATTGTTACTTTGTGTTTTATTCGCCTGCAAGTTTCTGTCCCAAACACATGTTCATCTAGACCGAATCAAAAGAAGTTGTATAATCGAAGAAACAACGTTTAATCGAAGGCCATTTAACAACAGTGGTATCAGAGCAAGAGTTAATCGATCCAGGGAAGAACGTATGTAAGTGGCCATCGATTGAAAAGCAAGAATAAAAGGCGATTAGATGTTGTACAACCTTTGTGTGTAGCGACCACAGGAAGAAAGAAGATTGTAAGTGATCGTTTTGAATAAGTGATTCTCGCTTTCACTTTATATATTTCAGTATTAGAACTAGAATTATATAAATAAGTTAGAAAGTAAGAAAGTAAGAAACCCGGACCCTTTGTGGTTCATAGCAAGTTAAACAGAATCCTAGTGCGTGATTCTTAGCAAGTCAAGACCGAATCCTTAGGTTCATAGCAAGTTGCGAGCCTTAAGATTCAAATAGCAAGTTTCGAGCCTTTTTCTTAGGTTAAAATAGCAAGTAGAACCCTTGATTCAAACTAGCAAGAAAGTAGAATCATTGGGGTTTAATATCAACAAGAAAGGATCAATTATTTTTTATCAAAGCAAGTAAGAACCAGATTAGCAAGTGGGTCTGGAAAACACAATGTTGATTAGCAAGTTGGTCAGTAGCAAATAAGAGTTTTGATCTATTGATCAAACACAAGAGCAAAAAAACCAGAAACCATCTCGGTCCTGATTGTTAAAAGCAAGCAAGCAAGCATGGTAGGAAAAGAAGGTGACAAACATGATAACGCATCAAGCAGTGCATCAGTTCGAGAATAAGGAAATGTTTCACTACAATGTCCAAAATTGAGCGAAACAAACTACACTACGTGGGCATTGATGATGGAAACAATTTTAAAGGCACAAGGTCTATGGGGAACAATTGATTCTGAAGATGCGGTAGGTGAGAAGAAAGCACATACATAAAAGGAAATGATATTGCAAACATTGCCCGAAGATGTCCTAATGTAGGTAGCACAATGTTCGACTACAAAGGAAGTTTGGAACTCAATCAAAGTTCTGTTCATTGGAGTAGACTTAGTTTAGAAAGCACGTTCGCAAACTTTGAGGAGTGAACTAGAGTCTTTAAAGATGAAAGAAAGTGAAACTGTAAGTGGTTTTGCAAGCAAATTGAGCAGTATAAGGGCTAAATTTAGAATTCTTGGAACTACACTCGAAAACAAGATAATTGTGAGGAAACTACTCAATTCGGTTCCAAAGAAGTTTTTACCGATCGTGGCAACTATTGAACAATATCAAGATTTAGACAAGATGTCGTTTGAAGAAGCCGTTGGAAGATTAACAGCCTTTGAAGAACGAATCAAAAGTCAAGACACGCTAGTGGAAAATGATCAAAACAAACCTCTAATGGCAAGTTCAAACAACCAAAGTCATGGTAAAGGGCGAGGTAAAAATTTGAACAGAGAAGCCAAGGAGAGCATGAAACGGAAGGATAGTCCAAATGCACGTGGAACAAGTACGAGTCAAGGAACTAAAGACAAGAGCACTTAGATATGCTATGAATGTGGTGACTTAGGTCATTTTGCACGTGAATGCACCAAATGGAAGAAGAAGGACAAGGTGGAGCAAGCACATCTCATTTATGAAATTGACGATTAACCCTTGTGAAGTCAAGTAAAAAAGACATGATTGCCATCTATAACATTAGGGGGTGAATGTTGGACCTTAATGTTATAGAAGCAAAGTTAGGGTAGTTAAGTGTTTATATATGTATTATGTATTTTATGTAAAGTCTGTAAACCGAATCTGTAATTGGGTCGGGTCCAAGGATAATAAATATAACCATTTTAGAATAGTCATGTTGTTTAGTCTAAAGGATTCGTTATACCCCTTTGTGAAAGCACCGATTCATAGGATAGAAATAGTTCATGTCTTTAAACATCAATTCATTCAATCGATCATCATATTCAATAAAAAAGAACGATTTACTGTTAAATCTGAGTTTCAGATACAAGTTCTTATCAATGATTATTATTGTTACTTTGTGTTTTATTCGCCTGCAAGTTTCTGCCCCAAACACGTGTTCATCCAGACCGAATCAAAAGAAGTTGTATAATCGAAGAAACAACGTTTAATCGAAGGCCATTTAACAACATTCTTTGGAGAGGCAAAGAATGAGGGACAACTCTCTTTACAAACGCATGCTAGTTGAAGGATGGTGGCAGTGATCAAGACATCAAAGTTAGATAGCTGATGAAAGCCAAATAGAGTTCATTAAGTGGGTGCAGCTGATTCTTTCCCAGGTAATCATAGGAATGTTGTCAAACTATTGGGATGTTGCTTAGAGACTGAGGTCCCTATGCTTGTTTCCGTGTTCATTCCAAATGGGACCTTGCATGGGCAGAGCCACTTGAGGACCGGGAAGGGTCTAGGCCTAAGCCGTTAGTATATTTATTTGCGATTTCATGTGTTAAAAATTCTTTTTTTCATCTCGGCCCTCCCATCTAATGTTTTTTTAGAAAAAATTTTGTTTCGGCCCTCCACGAAATTTTTTCTGGCTCCGCCACTGGGACCTTGTATTCACAACGATTATATATGAGTTCCCACTTTCTTTCAATATACCATAATAAGTTTTTGTTCTCATGTTTCACCAGATAACGTTTTCATTTAATAGAAGAATTTGGTACAAACTTTATATCCCTTTTTTTATATAAAGAAGATCAATTACAATTGATATTCTCAAGGCTTTTGCGTCATGATCATTCCTCATATATCATGGTCCAAAAAGATCGGATACGCTCATTATTCTTGCATACTCTAGTATTTCAAATCTATTTACAACTTTTCTTCTCGCGATTGAGTAGCTAGTCTCTACCCAATATAGTATGTTAAACGTCCGTTTACTATTGCAACGTAGAAGAAGCTAAAACAACGGTCCATTTGTTCTTAAGTATATTTTCTTCTGCATGTCTTCTACTGATTTAGAAGCAAAGACTCTTTTTTACCGCTAAAAGAAATTACAGATTTAACCGATTTACTAGAGAAATCTCGAGTTTATTGGTTACAAACAATATAAATCCAAAGAACACTCCCGAGGGCAAGGACTTGAAATAATATCTTTTGAAGTAGTTCCACCACCATTAAAATGCAACCAATAATGCTGACCATCGTAATCTTTTTTTGTTTTTTATTTATTTTTTATTATTAAGAGTTATTTTACATACCAAATTTTTCTTACATACAAAGAGATTCATCTCCATCATCCATCTAAAAAAATCAATTCACTAATTAAAAGATTTCATTATTTCAACTATTTTTATAATTTAAATATCTCTTAAACCGTTAATCGTTAAGTCAGAATATTTACAATCACGTCATGAAAAACATTTAATTATCTTTCTATAGGCGACTTTGATATCTTTCGAGAAAGAAAAAAATTCGTTTTTTCACGTTTTCATCTTTTACGTTACTTGAAATTTCCATGGAAAAAATCATATATGATTAAACACTAATTTGAATATCACGTGTGATATTAGTGTTAAATCATATATGATATGTGATATCACATGTGATATGATATGTATATCATATGTGATTTTACGCTAATATCACATGTGATATTACACTAATATTACATGTGATATTATATATCATATATGATATAACACTAATATCACATGTGATATTCAAATTATTGTTTAATCATATATGATTTTTAATGCAATTTCGATGAACGTAAATAAACGAAAAACTTTAAAAACGTGAAAATACTGAAAAATTTTTTTGTCGAAAGTATATCGCCACTTATCCATAGAAAGATAATTAAATGTTCGTCGTTATGATATTTTTTTTTCGCTTAACGATTAACGGTTTGAAAGTTACTAATATTTGAAAAAAGATGATGAAAATGAGTTTTTTTAAATTATTGTGATTAATCTCATCTATTAGATCAAATAAAAATGGATGCTGGAGATTGATCCATTGGTATCTAAATAATATTTTGTCCTCAAATCATCTTAAATCTTTTATTATTTATTATTGTTTTATTTTATTTATTTATTTATTCTTTTTTGTCTTTTTTGGAACAAGACCATCGTAATCTTAAGAGTAGAAAAAGTATCCCCTCTATTACTTCCAAATTAGTTTCAGATTATCATGCACGGCGTAGACTCAGCTCGTGGTCTACGGGGTAATTTCTCACTACATAACTCCAACTAATCAATCATAGCCACCACTATAAACCTAAACACCTCAAGCCATAGACTTTATATCTTATCAAACATGAAGTTACTTCAAGCTTACCATATTTTACTAGTTACCTTCCTTTTATTAACAGCAACATCAATAGCAGTGTCAAACTTCGCTAAGCCAGGGTGCAATGATACGTGTGGGAAAGTGAGGATTCCGTATCCTTTTGGAATTGGAGCAAACTGTTCTGTCAACAAATGGTACACTATTGATTGCAACTCCTTGACGCCATATCTGGCTGCATTCAACAACCTGGAGGTTGTGGGTGTTGACTTGGAAAATCAAACAGTCAGTGTCAATATGCAAAAGCTCTCTGCATGCAGTCAGACTACCAAGAGCGTGGATCTTGCTAGTAGCCCCTTTTTGTATTCCAAATCCCAAAATAAATTTGTTGTGGAGGGATGTGGTAATGGTGTCATCTTGGGTGATCATAGTAGTGTGCTTACCGGGTGTTCCACCACCTGTAGCAATCACACTACTACTAATACTGCTGTTACCATCGATACAAACAACACATGCTTTGGCATCAATTGCTGCGAAACAACAATTCCGCATTATCTAAATTCGTACAGCGTGAATCTCACAGGTTTGGAAAGGCTGGATGGAGATAGAGCTTGTGGGTCTGCCTTTTTGGTGGATAAAAATTCATACGATGAAGTAAGGTTTTCTGGTAAGTCCTTTATTCGGACATCACTTCTCTGGACTCTAGCTGATTACAAACAACTAAGTTGCTGCAAGAAATATACGGGGCATAGACGCACAGTGGATCTAAGTAATGGTACTTCAGTAGACACTTTAAAATGCTGGTCAGATGACGGTCCATTAAACGGAAACCCTTATTTATTAGATGGTTGCTACGGTATGTAGTTCTTTATGTAGTAATTACTTGTTTTTTATGCGTTTTTTCCAGCATATATACTTGTGAATTGTGAGTATTTGGTTTTTTAACATGGAACCTTCCATCTCTTATACAACGTGCTTTTGATTTAGATACGGAAGAGTGTGCAAGGTGCAAGGATAATGGAAGTGGAGGTGGCACAAGTGGTTACTCGTGTCATTATGAAAAGACATATGACATTGATGGCTTATTTAACAAATGGAACATCACTTGTGAGGATGATAGCCCAATGGTTGGTATAATAATAGGTAACACCTGTTAATGCTCCATTTTCACTATATATAGCATATAAAGGGCAGCAAGGGGTCTTGGCCCCCTAAAATATAGTGAACAGCTAGCTATTTTGGCGAGTTTAGGGATATAAGTATTTATTTTACATCGTGGCCTCCTCAAATTTTGGTAACAAAACTTGATAGTGGGAAAAGTAAATTATATATCTATACTGCTTATAATAGAGGAATGAATCTCTCTCTTCATTGTCTTAAAATTAAGACTTACAAAATACAAAGCCTATTGTACAATACATAATGCCCTATTAATGATCTTTCTCATCAATCTTAATTTTAATACTTACAAGTCTTAAAGCTTAATATACAAAATACAAAGCACTATTAATGTGGTCAAGATATTTAATGTAGTTAAATAATTAACTGGTCAATAAATACAATTAATGCAGTTATTAAAACACCCCTTACACAAGAAATACAAATTATCAAGCATATTGTACAACAAATTTAAACATAATTCTGCATTAAAATGTCACTAATACAAGTAATAAAGAACATTATATTAAATATTCAAGCCCGAATCATGACGGTCCAACGTGGCCCGAATTAGGCTAGTCTGGTTAACGGGCTCGAGCCCGAACAGGCACGAAGCTAAACGAATTTTGAACCAGAATTTATTATAAAAAGAACATAATAATTCACCGGAAAATTTTATTTCGGTATCCGCCACATGACGCTGCGAACCCTCGATTAAATGTCACTAATATAAATAATAAAACATATTATACAGATATTCAAGCCCGAATGGTCAACGGGCAAATGGGCTTAAGCTCGAATCAAGTGCGGGCCAACGGCTCGAGCCTGAGACGAACTGCAGGCTAAATGAAATTCTTGATATCCGTAAATTTATTGTCAAAAGAATATAATAAACTAAAATACATGCTTCACCGGAAAATTTTATTTGAAGTCTGGACTTGCCATGCCATGCGTCTCTAGTATAAACTAATAAAACGGAACTTGATGTAATTTGTTCACTTCCTCTAGCTTCATATTGTTATTTTTATTTATTGAAACTTTTTCTAGTAGATATTAGTTTCATTTATAACAATTTAAGTAAACCAATGTAATGTAGCAAGTCGTCACGAGTTCAAAAATGTAGTTATAAATAGGCACTTTTGGCGTTATCAGTTATAATAATAAACCAGTTTTAATTTTGTCTTCGTTTTTCATATGACTATGTCTGAATGCTGAATTTTTTTCTCAAAATATTTGCACCCCCTCCCCCCAAGCAAGACGGCCCGGCTCCGTCATTGTGAAAACCAAACCGGAGTATTTGGTTTTTACACATCCATAACCGAAACCGATTGGTTTTTGTTGGTACGATTTTTGGTTTTATAACGGGGTTTGGTTTGGTTTCTAGATTAACAGTTTATATTTGGACTTTGCGAACTCGACCCAATGAATGTTCTTTTTCTTTGATATTTGTTAATCGTAAGTCTAGTTATGCAACCCCACCAACATTAAAAAGATTAAAGCTAACCACTTAAGAGGTTTGTGACTATCATCACTGAAATATGAGAGGTCTAAAGTTCAATTCTTGCAAGGTGCAAACAACCTTCAAGTGATTACGCCAACTTCCTGAAAGGGGTTTTACCTGTAGGGTTCTGGTGGTCACCCGTCGACTTTTGAAACCCTTGTACACAGATCTTCTAAACAGTGATATAACTTAAGTTTAACACATAAGAAGGGTGTTAAGAACACTTACTTGTGAATCATGCTAGCAGTAAGCTTCTTGACCTTTTTGAGCTACACAAAACGCCTTCTTTACCTTCGTGATCCTTCACGCCCTTGATTAGGGTTTCTTGAGGAAAATCACAACTAGGGTTGCGTCAGGTATCCACCGGTACTGTACAGGTAGTACTAGGGCTACAAACCTATCGCAAGTTAGGCGAGTACGAAATCGGGTAAAAACCCAAATCGAACAAAAGGTCGAATAAGGGGTGCGATTAGCTTTTAGGAAACCTTAATCAATTTCATGGGACGTGCGATTAACCAAAGGGTTTAACCCTTTGGCCCCGTCGACTTGGGAGTCCACTAAGGTGTCGATTTAAGGGGTTTTGAACAAAGGATTTTGGCCCTTTGATCCTTGCTTTGTCCGAACGCGTGAGAAGGAGAGAGGAGCGGAAACTTTTAAGGTTTTGAGGAGTGCTATGAATGAATGAATAATACCCTAGAAAGACTTGGTATTTATAGGATACCAAGTAGAGTTCTAGAGGGATTAGGAACCTCCTTAAGTTTCACAAAAAAAACACAAACACATCCCCTTAGAGGGTGATCGACCGATCCCTACACAAGAGAGATTCGGGTTTTGCCTTTTGTCATTATTAACCCCTTAATATTTATCTTAGATAAATATTATTTTTTGGTTAATAAGTGTTTACATATCAAATGAAAAGAATGACATATTTTCATTTCCTATTTACTCTCATTTCATTGGTAAACTCATTTCTTATTATTGCTTGCATTGTCCTGTTTAGTGTGCACTGGTGTGACCCTGTTTAGTGTGCACTGGTGTGACCCTTCGACAAAATTGTGAAGGCAAGTATGAACTCGATTGTGTTGTCTGCACACAAATCCTTTCAGACTCCCACTTATGCAAACACAACAACACAGGAAATCCTTTCACTGTATCAAGAGGTCCTAAGCAAGACATTGTTGTACCTCACTCACAAAAACCAATTCAATACCCATGGTAGTGATATCTCAAACTCAGCAACACCTGCACTGAGTTTGGGTATGTGATCGTATCCCTTTGCACTTTATCAATATTTTTGAATGTACCAGACACAAATGTATATCGTGGTAGTACTTTCTTCCTATCTTCTTATTGTGATGCTCGATTTGTTATCTCATTGTGTCTCGGGCACTTTAGTCGCATGGTCGTGCTTTTCACAAATCTTTTTCACGCAAGGAGCCAGGAAAAATATCCTTTCTCCAGTCGGTTTCAACTTGGAGCTGAAAATTGCCATTTCAGCTAATAAGTTATTTTTCCTTACTTTCCACTGAACTTGACCTTAGCACACAAATTCCAATGTCTTACATGCATCCTCAGGTAATTGGGATAGTTCGTCACGATCATAGAACGCCGATAACATTGATCCATATAATAGCTTCTCGATCATGGTCACGTCCAAAATTTTCACCACAAATGCATATGAAACTCACCATTTCACCAAAATGGTTCTCGTTTCATAATAGTTGTAATCATTATCTTAGTTTCCCTAATCAGATAAGGAATCCCTTTAGAATGGAATGTATAGAACTCACAAATTCAAAATACGTTTAGTAGAACCTACTCGTAATGTCTCGTACGATTTTCACGAGTCAACGACATTACTTCGATTCCCGACGATTGATTTAGCTAGTACCATAAAGCGTTTAGGAGTTAATAATCACTACTTTTAAACTTTCTGACGATCCTTCCCTGAAGGACTCCTAAGCCTCACTTCCATTCTTCTTTGATTGCCATTGTCTTACTGTTAATGAACCTAAGATAGTATGAGTCCCAACGATTTAGTCTACTAGATTATAGACTTAGCTGAATCACGACTCACTCTGTTTAGCGTTCAACGATGCCCTTCATTTTATGGGATTACATAGTATGAAATTATTTCACAAATTAGAAACGTGACTTCTTGTTACTGATTCCCCTAAGTCCCTGAGAACTTTCAGTACAAGATTATTTGAAATCGCAATGTAGTTGCGCGTTTCTGGTTTAAAATCCTAGTCTTCAATTCTTTTAAGTCACTTGGCTTCTTAATTTGTCCACTATAACCACAAGATCAACACGTCCTATTGTGCCAACCTAGCTTGCCTCATAGATCAAGATACGTTTTGTTTGATCTTGTCATCCTTCTATTAAGTCTTGCAATACAAGGAATTCTACCATAGATCATGCCAGATCTATAATTCCTGTCATGCTTTGTATACTTTAGTTAAGAGAACAAAAAATTAATTTACCACATGCTCTCGCTTTCGTTGCTCAACTCTGAGCCGAACTCCTTTTTCAGTCTAATGAATGACTCTTTGGCTTTAGCACATTAATTTTGATCATGGTTTAACTTGTGCTAACCTGCTAACCGTATTACACGTGAGGTATACGCCTTGATATCATCAAGACTTGAGAATTAGTAAATATCTTAAACTTTTAGGAATCTTATAATATTTCAGATTCTGGTAGAAATGTTCCATAAGTCATACCATTACTTACCATATTTGATCAAATTTATCCAATGATAGATTTACCAAATCAAAGACTCTTATTATCTTTGAATCTCCATCCCAGATAGATTGCATCAAAGCCTATGTTGAACTTTCATCATAGATATGTTATTGTTTTGCTTTAAAAGCTTGTTTGAATATTTCTTTTACTTCACAAGTTCTTCTCAAAGAACCCATAAAGTATGATCACCACTTGATCAAACTAGATAGATTGTTTAACATTTACAGAAACTATATTCGGGATAAATTTAAGTTTCTTGAAAACTTATTAGTTACTGGTTATAAAACTAGAAATCCTAGATATATTAAATTTCATATTAAATGTTTTTAAACTAAAAAACATAGAAAACTAAAAGTTTTAAAACAAGCCCCAAAACGGGCAAAAACCGGTTTTAAAGTTACAGAAATATAAATGTTTTAAATCTTATATCCCAAATACGATGCACGATCCCAGCCGTCATCTTTTGAAAATTCTTTACATACTCAATGAAGACCCAGTCTCATCTTTCTATGCGCTTGATGAAGCCCGAAAATCATCACAGCTGCAATGTGCGTCATCCTCCTCTTGAAGCGCAATAATAAACATTGTAATGCATCAATTCCTTTTCTTGTGAACTTCAGGCCACAAAAATGAAGGAGAAATAAAACAATCTATAAAATATAGATACCTCTTACATCTGTCGCGAGCTTCTGGTCGCACGGACACTTCAAGCATTTTACCTTATTATGCCCAAGCTTTTGGAAATAATAAAATACATGAATTGCCTTTCTCATTCTGGTTACTGGTTTAAAGAAGAACCCCTCGGTCCTTCCAACACCCTGCACGTCAATCACCTCCTCGCCCTTATGCTTTCTGACACTATCAGATTTAACCCTTAGGTCATCCTCAGCTTTACATACCAGCTTGTAAAGCTATGCCAATGTAGGTTCCTCTCAAGTCTCTATGAGTTAGATTAGGTATAAACCATACTCATTTGGTAGAGACTGCATGATACAAAATACCATAATTACCTCGCTCATTGGATTACCAATCTTTCGGAGACGATTGAAAAATCCTTCCATTATAGTAAAGTGAAACCTTGCAGATGTGCCCAATCGCATGTTATAATTTATCTCATGCGTGAGGGCAAAAATCTCAACATTCCTTGATTCAGGATGAATATCCCAAGGAGCACTAGGCTTCCAAATATGTTGGACATGAGGTGACCAAGTCACTCTTTTACCACGATTCATCGGGTGATTAGGAATTTCAGTTACTTTATCAATGAAATTGTATTGTTCGTACCTTGAGGGAGTCGCCTAATCATGGGGTACTAGAATGCCGATGCATGAGGTTGTAGCATGCCATCTAGAGTTATAATAAAGACAAGTGAATTCAATCATTTTATCATAATAGCTACTAGACCCTATAATTTCACATATTACACTAGAATCCATATTATAGTATCACAAGGCACCACGCTTTGGTGTAACCTACCTTGTGACAGTTTTTAGGTATGTGTTTTACCACACAAATTGCCTCCTAGAGACAACTCTTAAGGCTGATACTCCAACACCAGTTGGGCATATTTAGTCTCTCCATGCAGCCTTGGGTCCGCTTTGGCGGAATACCAATAGACTCTACCATAAAAGCCAGTGGTACCTCAATTCATTGATCTATGCTTTAGCCTATGACTAATGAATCCAATATCCACCTCTCCCGCATAAGCCACATACCCACAGATAATGAGCTTTGGCCTCAAACTGCTTGCAAGGTCTGACCTAAGGTAGTGGAACAGTTTATGGACGACGCATTAGTCTAAGATGACCATAGGGTAAGACCTTAAACCCATCGGTTTAGCAGTGTTATTTTCTTATATCCATTATTAAAACAATTTTTCACATAAAATTCGTTTTACGTATGAACTTTGCATGAATTCATATTATGATTTGTTAAGTTTTTATACAAAACATTTTATAATAAAGCATGTCTAACCATAGTTTCCTAAAATCCTAGTTTTGATTTAAAATATTTTATAACCACAGTTTCCATATTTGGCAATCCCGGATTCCAAATAAAAAAAGATTGAAAAATTATCAGTTTACAAAGACTTTCGGTTTTGGTTGCCACGATTTGTGCTGTGTCAAATTTTATGATCCCATCTGGCTGAGATACATTAAATCCACCCAAGACCCAACTATGGTTTAGGTTTTTCTTGGGTTAGTTTTTATTGTTTATTAAGTAATCTTATTTCTTTATGATCACATTTGGAAACTAAAAGTTTCCATCGCTATTTTAGCATATATTTGGAAAGATTCCATCTTAACCAAATAGCTAAAACCCTAGATCATAATAAAAAGACCAAAATTAATTGCATGTAAAGAAAAATCTAAGAAAACCTAGGTTTTGTATTTATGACAATACTAATTAGGACTTGTATGTTTTATCACGGGTTATAGCATGGGCGTTTTCTTTAAAGAGGTCAACACCCTCAAGGAATAAATTCCTTGTGTGTACTTTGTCTAAGAAAAACCCTAGCCCTAAATCGATGTCGTCAAGGTTTAGAAAAACCCTCATGTATTTCGACCATTATCAAAACCATACAAACCCTAATTAATCACAAGAGTGATAAAACCCTAATTGCCATAATTAACAAGACCCTAAAGCAACAAATCAACCAAAACATAGCATAACTAAAATCAACATTCGATTTTTATCACAATATTAGCAATTACTAAGAACCCCAACTAGGCTATATATGTTTAGACTTGCTATGATACCATTGTAGAGTTCTGGTGGTCACCCGCACAACTATAAACATGCACAACGGAAAATAAATATAGAAGCCGTGGAGACCAAAACCTTTGTACGTACACATATCTTCTGAATAGTGATATAAAATAAGTTTAACACATAAGAAACGTGTTAAGAACATTTAGAGGGCGTTTGGTTCGTGAATTTCAAATGCAAAAAATTAGAATGTCATGAAATTTAAAATGCTAGAGATCTAAAATTCTAGAACTAATGTGTTTGGTTAACAAATAACATGCAAAGGAATTTAAATTTGCAAATTGGAAAGTTATATAATTGCTCCTTGCCTGTTGCACCATATCATCTTCCTGACATAATGTTGTAACAATATTTCTATTTACTTCACTATGAATATAAAACAACTTGCAAAATAAAATTTACTTTCTTATGATGTAAACTAAACAATGTTTCTTGTAGATACATAATTGTTTTTTTGTATCATCTATGTCTACCGATTTCAAACATGTCATTAGCAAGTAGTAAAAACAAGGGTAAATATTTTTTAAAAAGTATCATATTTTTCATTATTTGCTTTTGTGGGTAGCGAACAAATTTTTTGCTGTTGTAAGTACTTTTCTTTCAAATTCAACATTTTTAGGGTATTTTGTGGCATTTTTGCCCTTCGAGAAAAAAAATTTCTATTAGCTGATGCAAAAATGTCCAAAAATTTCGCAAAATACCAAGAAAATGATGAATTTGTAAGAAAAGTAACAACAAAAGCAAGAAATTTTGTTGGCTGCTCACAAAAACAAATGATGACAAGTATGATATATTTTAAAAGATTTAAGATCATTTGAGGACAAAAGATTAATTACATACCAAGGGATCAATCTCCACCCTCCATTTTTATTTGATCTAATTGATGAGATTAATCCCAACAATTTAAAAAACCCACTTACATCATTTTTTTTCAAATATTAATATCTTTCAAACCGTTAATCGTTAAGCGAAAAAGAAAATATCATTGCGACGAGCATTTAATTATCTTTCTATAGATAGGCACTTTGATATATTTTCGACAATTTTTTTCCGTATTTTCACCTTTTTTTAGTTTTTTCGTTTTTTACGTTCTCGAAATTTGCATTAAAAATCATATATGATAAAACACTAATTTGAATATCACATGTGATATTAGTGTAATATCATATATGATATGTAATATCACATGTGATATTAGTGTAATATCACATATGATATTACATATCATATATGATTTAACACTAATATCACATGTGATATTCAATTTATGTTTTATCATATATGATTTTTTTCATGCAAATTTCAAGAACGTAAAAAGGAAAAACAACGAAAAACGTGAAAAAATGAAATTTTTCTTTTTCGAAAAATATCAAAGTGCCCGTCTATAGAAAGATAATTAAATGCTCGTCACGATGGTGTAAATATTTTCACTTAACGATTAACGGTTTAAGAGATATTTAAATTATAAAAAATATGTGAAATAATAAAATGTTTTTAATCTCAGCCATTTATATCTTTTTAGATGGATGGTGGAGATGGGTCCCTTGGTATGTGAGATAAGTTTGGTATGTAAGGCTAACCCCAGTGAAGCGATTTGGAGTCGATCGCCTACCCATTCGATCGATCTCCAAATCGATCGTGTTGATGTGCATTGTTTCGATCGCCAAGAATATTGTGTGAGTTGGTCTTGCATCGATCGACATCTCACAAAACAAAACCATACTACATTTACTTCCAACCGCTGCAATTCAAACAAAAAAAAAAACTAACTTTTGAAATTTAAAAAAAATACAATTAAAACCACCCTATAAATACATAACATACTTACACACTAAACTCACAATCTCATTTCACATTCTCTATATTCTTTACACAATATGAGTTTTAATTCTTACGAGCTATTCATTGCCGATTCATCATCGATGATGAAAACGGTTAGTACCGAGTTTATGATGTTTTGCGGAAGAGTGTTGGGAGGCTATTCAAGCCTCGAAAAAGTCTCACGAACCCAAGTTAGTAGGGATCGTGTGGGTGCTCATAACCGTTTAGTTGATGCTTACTTGATGAGACCCCAAGATACGGCGATACAAAGATTCCATGATCGTTTCCGTATGAGCCGACGACTATTCACACGAATTGTCCGAGATATAACCGATCATTCACCTTATTTCCAACAAACTCGATTGTGCGCACTTGGTATTTCTCCATTGATAAAGTGTACTTCTTCAATCCGTCCATTGGCATACGGGTCAATCTTGATGCTCTAGACGAATACGTGCAAATGGGTGCGCCAACAATTCATGAGTGTCTCGAAAATTTTTGTGAGGTGATAATGGAGTTATATGGTCCGAGTATTTGCTAAGCCGACGGTTAGTGACATTGACAAACTCTATGCTCATCACTACCAAAGTCATGGGTTTCTGGGATGATAGGAAGCATCGATTACGCATTGGCCGTGGAGAATTGCCCACATGCTTTAAAAGCTCAATTTTGTAGGGGTGATCACGGCAAAGTCCTTTCATTTTATTGGAAGCGATCGCGTCCCAAGATTTATGGATTTGGCATGCGTTCTTTGGTGTCGCCGGGATGAATAACGGCGTAAATGTTTTACGTGCATCGCCTCTTTTCAATGATCTCAAACGGGAGAGCACCGGATGTGGAATTCGTTGCTAACGGCGTGCCTTATAAACGCGGATATTATCTTTGGCGATGGGATATATCCGAATGGTCGGTTATTATGAAGTCCATTAAAAATCCGAGGACGAATGATCACAAACGAATATTGTATAAGGCGATGCACGGCAAGAAAAAAGATGTGGAACGTGCTTTTGGTGTACTAAAGAAGAAGTGGCTAATGATTAAATATCCGGCTAGAGGGTTTGACAAATAGCGTCTATCGATATAATGTACACATGTATCATATTACATAATATGATAATTCAGATTTAATGACGGCGATATCTCCGTATTCTTTCCAAAGAAGAAGACGATTCTTATGATCCCATAAGAACGCATGTGGAATCGTTGGAAATTACCAGGAGATATGCAACAAAACAACTCATCTTAGCCTCAAAGCCGATTTGGTGGAAGACATTTGGCATCGTCGAATCAAAACTAGTTTAGTCGTTGTATTGTCGTAATGTTTTAATTTTATTTGAATTATTATGTAACGTTTTAATTATTAATGAAATTTTATTTTGTGTTAAAATGTTTTTTACAAAAAAAAAAAAAAAAAAAAAAAAAATTGAACTTGGTCGCCTTACTTGGGGCACCTAATCGCCCGGTCATTGGAGAGAGAAAGACGCGATGGCAGAGAAAGTAAGGGATTGAATCCGTTCTCGGGGCTAGCCTAAAATAACTCTCCTCTTTAAGATCATTTGAGACAAAGATTAATTACATCTGGGGATCAATCTCCACCCTCCATTTTTATTTGATCTAATTGATGAGATTAATCGCAACAATTTAAAACCCACTTACATCATCATTTTTCAAATATTAATATCTTTCAAACCGCTAATCGTCGTTAAGCGAAAAAAATATATCATTCGACGAGCATTTAATTATCTTTCATAGATAGGCACTTTGATATATTTTCGACAATTTTTTTCTTCGTATTTTTCACTTTTTTTTTTTTAAGTTTTTCGTTTTTACGTTCTTGAAATTTGCATTAAAAATCATATATGATAAAACACTAATTTGAATATCACATGTGATATTAGTGTAATATCATATATGATATGTAATATCACATGTGATATTAGTGTAATATCACATATGATATTACATATCATATATGATTTAACACTAATATCACATGTGATATTCAATTTAGTGTTTTATCATATATGATTTTTTGTCTGAAATTTCAAAGAACGAAAAACGAAAAACAACGAAAAACGTGAAAAAATGAAATTTTTTCTTTTTCGAAAATATCAAAGTGCCCGCCTACATAGAAAGATAATTAAATCTTCGTCATGATGGTGTAAATATTTTCACTTAACGATTAACGGTTTAAGATATTTAAATTATAAAAATAGGTGAAATAATAAAATGTTTTTAATCTCGGTAATTGATATCTTTTTTAGATGGATGGTGGAGATGGGTCCTTAAGATGTGAGATAAGTTTGGTATGTAAAATAACTCTCCTCATTTTAAAAACATTTGCCCTAGAAACAATGAATGAAGAGAGCATAAAAATTAGATCTAATTCATGATTAATCAAAGACATCAAGTTTTATTCAAAAGCCCCATAGTATATTTGATTAGCAATTCAAAGTTACCATCTCAATTTTGATTCTACCCACAAACCTAACAAAAAATATACCTGTCAATGCATATGTAAATTTAGTGAAATTAAGAACCAATAATTGAAGAAAGCAAACAAATAATTGCAGAAATAGAAGACGAGCATATTTGCCAAACTGGAACCGAGAAGAATGGAAAGGTTGTTTTTTTTAATTAAAATAGAAGAAATGGGTTTATTAGTAGGGAAGGGTATGTTTTTTAAGTGAAGTTGTTTGTAATATCTCACATCTTGAGAGATATCTAAATTCCTCATAAATTCCCCATTTTAAAGATTTTAATTTGTGATGCCATTTAAAATTCCTCCTTTCTAGTGAACCACACATAATAATAGAAGGAATTTTAATTTCAAATTCTACCAAATTCCTCAAAAGTACCCCAACCAAACACGCCCTTACTTTTAAATCCTACTAGCAGTAAGCTTCTTTACCTTTTTAAGCTACACATAACGCTTTCTTTACCTTCTTGACCCTCACGCCTTAGATTAGGGTTCTTTGAGGAAAATCGCAACAAGAGTTATGTGAGGTATCCATCGATACTGTAGAGGTAGTACTAGGGCTATGAACATATTGCAAGTGAAGCGAGTATGAAACCGGGTAAAAACCCCAATCGACCAAAGGGTCGAATAAGGATTGTGATTTGGGTTTAGGAAACTTTAATCGACCTCGTGGGACGTGCGATCGACCAAAGTGTTAAACCCTTTAGTCCCATCTACTCCAAGTCGACTAAGTCGACTAAGTCGACTAAGGTGTCAACTTAAGGGTTTCGAACAAAGGTTTTTGGCCCTTTGTTCCTTGCTTCGTCCGATATTCGACATTTATGTGAACGCAAGTGTGAAAGCCGTTGTGTTATTTGCACAAAAATTCTTTCATTGCTTGGTTTGTATTTGTGACACGATAGTTTTAAATCATGTAAAGTGGTCGATCAAAAAGTCAAAAACCATAACAACAAAAAATTAAAAAATAAGAAAATAAAGCTAACAAAATATAACCAAACAACTTTATATACCTCATAAGTTGCAAGATCACGAATCCAACAATATTTAGGAGGTGTTTGTTATGTGGGTTTTTACTAAAAGGTGAGACCAAAAGTTTATAGTTCGATTTACAAATTTATACCAAATCCAAATATTGCACCAAATCCAAATGCAACTCCAAACCACATACAAATCAAACACACTCTTAAATTTGAAAGATCACAAATCCTGAGTCCAATAATTGTCCCCCTGTCAAAAACTAAACCGTCATTTCTTAGTTCCGGTTGATTTATTCTATTCGGGTTTGACTTTTATTTTCCTTTTTTTTTAACATGACTTTTATTTTACTGACCCAACCCAGTTTATTGGCTGTCTATTTATACGTTTTAATGTACAAATTTTATTGTCATACAAGCTTTAAATACTGATTTTCCCAGTTTAACCCTATTATTTGATGACTGGTTAAATTGTCAAAGCCATTAAACCATAACTTAGTACAGCTTTAAATACTGATTTTTCCAGTTTAACCCTATTATTTGATGAAAATAAGTTTATGCAACAGTTTATGGTACTTAGTCTGCAACTGTAATTACAGTGTAGTACAATGTAAGTCAGGTTCTTTTTGATAATTTTTAATGGGATGTACTATATGAACGGGGTCTACCCCTTAGACTGCCAAAGCGTGGGTCCTCCTTTGTCCTCCCTCTCTCTCCCACATGGGGCGGCTGTGGGTCCCCCCACATGCGGCTGTACTTTTTTTTTAATTAGATTGTGTATAGTTTATTTTGTGTGTTATATTTAATTTGTGTAGTGATTTTATATGTATATAGTGTATTTATTTGTGTAGTGTTTTTATATGTAGATTATTTATTTGTGTATTGTTTCCATTTAATTAAACAATAACAATAAAATATTTTATAAACTTTTTTTACGTTACTTTTTATAAACTTTTTTATAAACTTTTATAAACTTTTTATAAACTTTTTTATAAACTTTTATAAACTTTTTAAACTTTTTATAAATTTTTATAAACTTTTTTATAAATTTTTATAAACCTTTTTATAAATTTTTATAAACCTTTTTATAAACCTTTTTATAAATTTTTTATAAAAAATTTATAAGAAATTTATAAAAAAATTATAAAAAAATTTATAAAATATTTATAAAAAAAGTTTATAAAAAAATTATAAAAAAAGTTTATAAAAAGTAACGTAAAATAAATACCATATAAAAACACTACACAATTAAAAACACTAGACATATAAAAACACTAAACAAATAAATACACTATACATATACCTAAACACTACACAATTAAATTAAAAAAAAAAAAAAAAAAAAAAAAAAAAATTGGTACAGCCATGTGGGAGGAGCCACAAACACAGATGAGAGAGAGAGGGACAAAGGGGACAAAAGACATTAAAATATAGGAGAGTTAATTTAAAAAACTGACTCGCCTAAATAACCCAACCTTTTTAATGGAAATGCCCACTGGTTATTTGCTTTGCATTTAATGGTGGGTCATGTTTCATTATAAGAGATATTGTAATATGGTTCTTTAGTGTTATCTGTCTTTGTAGTAATGTCTGTAATGGCAGTGTTCGGGTCAAAGGTCCTTATTTCCTTGTTAAAGGAGTGGGATGCCTTTTATTTTTATTTTATTATTATTATTATTATTATTATTATTATTATTATTATTTTATTTATTTTATTTTTAAATTTTAGTTTGGTTTTATATATATTTTGTCTTTAAAAAAAAAAAAAAACTCACTCATTTCGCCCCCCACTAAAATTATTCAGTTCCATCCCTACTTAGTACTATCAACTTGACAAATTGGATTTTTAGTACCATGAATCAATAAAGGTGGAGCATAACAACCTCACCTTGACAAAGTGAAACTTTTCCAACCCTATTCCCGTTTAGTAGTTCTGCCAGTTAGAAATTTAATAGAAAAAGTAAACGTGTAATCTTTAAAATTAAAATGTTCATGGGTATAACTACCAAACAAGGGTAGAAACCATAGCTTTTCAAAGCTAGAGCTTGATTTGTTTATGTTTAGAAGACTCAAACTTGTTTCGAGCCTTATAATTTTAAATCAAGCTCGGCTTGTGACATACTTTAAAAGCTCGGGATTGATGTGTGTTTCTGATAGGCCTAAACGAAATTAAGCTCCACGCGAGCTTGGCTTGTTAAGTATATTAGGCACGAGCTTATTTATCACGCTAGTTTATATATAAGTAAAATGTTAAATATAACCTTAGGGTTACATCTAACTTCTTAGGACATGCATAAGTTCATTTAACCATAAAAAAATAGCCGCTCAACCCTACAAATAACTACCCCCGACGCACTTACATACAACTAAATATGCATGTTTGTTCTCTTAACATTAGTCCTTAAGGCTATAGATAGCAAATCCCTAAATATAAGTAGGGAGAATTTCATATATCACCCTATTTATGTATAATGTTTTTAAAGCATGATTCAAGTATATATGGAATTTTCATATTTTGAGAGAGGAGATATGAAAATTGCCCCATATAAATATACATACATATACAATTATCAATTATGTGTACATGAAGTATGATTGCATAAAATAATGTATATATTTTTCATGCTTGTTTAAGCTCACGAACCTAATCGAGCTTTGAGTATGAAAATCAAGCTCGAAGTTGTTAATTAAATGAGCTCAAAACAAGGCTCGACCTCGTTTAAGCACGGCTCCTTCAAGCTTTTATCATGTCGATCCCGAGGAGCTCACAAGCGGATTGGCTATAACAATATTGCACATAACATGTTTCTCTGTTAAATTTCTAACAGGATGGGTCGTTAACCTAAGTGAGCATAGGGTAGTAGAAATTCTAAGTAGCTAAGTATCATTCTCCACCTTTAATAGTTCATAATACCAAAAATTCCAGTTAGCCAAATTTACTAAACTATATTTTGGCCTAAATAGACCAATACATGCAACTAATTTTATGTTTTCTGTCGTTGGTCGTCGATCAGGTATGTATGTCGGGTTTCTCTTGGTGCTAGGCTTAATTGCATCAATTATCCGTGCATTGTACAAAGTAATCAAGAAAAAAATAATCAGAAGATGGAGAGAGAACGTTTTTAAACGCATTAATGGTGGTTTACTTTTAAAGATACAAGAAGAAGCTGATCCGCCCTTAGTCGATAGAATCATACTTTTCACTTTATGTGAGTTGGAGAAGGCCACTGATAACTTCAATGATAACAGAATTCTCGGTCAAGGAGGCCAAGGTACAGTTTACAAAGGAATGTTAACCAATGGAAGAATTGTGGCAGTCAAGAAATCAAAAATAGCTGATGAAAGCCAATTAGAACAGTTCATCAATGAAGTGGTCATTCTTTCACAAGTTAATCATAGGAATGTGGTCAGACTATTGGGATGTTGCTTAGAGACGGAAGTGCCTCTGCTCGTTTCTGAATTCATTTCAAATGGAACCGTGTATGACCGTATTCACAATGAGAGTGAAGAGTTCCCATTTTCTTTGAACATGAGATTAAAAGTCGCTCTAGAGGTTGCAGGAGCACTTGCTTACCTGCATTCAGCTACTTCCATTCCAATATATCACAGGGATATCAAAACCACTAATATACTTTTAGATGATAAATACAGAGCCAAAGTTTCTGACTTTGGAACATCAAGGTTCGTCTCAATGGATCAAACTCACTTGACTACGTTAGTCAAAGGTACGTTTGGCTACCTAGATCCCGAGTACTTCCGTTCTAGCCAATTCACTGAAAAGAGTGACGTTTTTAGTTTTGGAGTTGTTTTGCTTGAACTGATAACGGGAGAAAAGGCAATTTCGTTGACTAGATTTGGTGAACATAGAAGTTTGGCTACATACTTTATGGTGGCTATGGAAGAAGGACGTGTTATGTCTATTTTTAATGCAATTGTAATTAAAGATGGTAACAGGGATGAGCTTATGGCATTAGCTAATCTTTCAATGCGATGCTTGGATCCTATCGGAAAGAATAGGCCAACAATGAAAGAAGTAGCTAGAGAGTTAGAAGCAATACGAACATCAAACATTCCCTCTATGGTTCAAACTGATATTGGAACAGTGATGTATGGTGAGGAATTACACCTGCAAACTTATGCTGAATCAACATCGACATATCTGAGTTTCACTGATACCGTTTCTCATTGATGCCTAAAGGCCAGATTTGTTTTTAATATATATGTAATACATTTATATATTGTCATATAGTTGCAAAGCATGTCATTGAACTTTAAGTAATCGATCATAAATCCATCCAAATTACCAAAAGATTGGATGGATAATGCATTCTATCATAAGGACTTTTGTAACCATTTTGTATTCAATATGTGTCTAAAGCTTTATACTAATTTGTCATTTCAAGCATATATATATATTTTCGTATTCAATATATGTCTAAAGCTTTATGCATATGACCTTGATGGTCTAACTAAAGTACAATGGATGTGAGTGAGTCTCACATCTCAGCTCGTTAGGCCGGTCACAATGGACCGGTTGCCCAACCGGTTGAGGTGAGGTGAAGACCGGTTGCCCCACTGTGGGGGGTCGGTTGTGTTCGGTTGACTAGCCAAAAGGGACGAACTAGTTTGGATACTCGACCAAGTTTCAACACACATTTTTCACTATTTTTTTTTTCTTTTTTTTAATTCTTTAAATAAAATAAAAATAAAAATAAAAAGTGTATTTGTTTGAGTATGAGATTTGTAGGAGGTAGGAGCTAGAAGAAAGTCATTCTCTCTCTCTCTCTCTCTCTATATATATATATATATATATATATATATATATATATATATATATATATATATATATATATATATATATATATATATATATATATATATATATATATATAATAGTTTATAGTTAAACCCTTAAAGTTTGATGTAATTGTCATTTTTATTTTAATAAGTATTGTAATATTTACGCTTTATTAGTTTAAGTTTTTAATTATTTTGTAATGTTTAAGTATTTTTATTAATGAAGTTTAATTTTGTTTTAAAAATATTTGAATTAAAAAAAAAAAAAAATAAAATCCTGTGTCACCATCGCAAGAATCAGGTAGGTGCTGTCGTCAGTTTGGAGAGAAACGATGTGGCGAGGGGTCGACCTGCGTCACCATTGATCACCCTTACATGTGATAAAGATACATAACAAGATAAACGACTCTTATAAAAAGGAAAAACCCACTAGACACTAGCTTACATTTGACAGACACCAAACATAAACTTATCTTCTAATTCGACCACAATGATTAATATCCATCGCATCACAAAATGCCAATTGTTCTTTAGTTACACCATCAAGGTCATATGCATCATAGATGTCATAATCTTCTTCTTCATACAAACTTGCACCATTTGCACCTCTACTAGCTATGAATTGAGCAGTCTCATCGAAAACAACATCACTAACAATCTCTTCCACGGCCTTCTCCGCATCCATGGTGGCATTACCAACATTTCCAGTAATTGAAGTATCCACAGTCTCCAAAATCCTGTCATTGTCCTTCAACGCTTCAAACGAATTTTTAAGAGTAACTAGGTTTATATCATCCGAGCTCACATGTTTAGAACTCGAAGCCATTTGAGGAGTATCTATTTTCGAATTTGTTGCCCCACTTTTTTCATCACTTCCATTCTTCTTTGACATTCCAGCTTCACTTGGTTTAGAGAACAGCACACATTCAAGCAATAACTTTACTTTTGCTTTCCAAAGGATTACTGTACTATGAAGACATGCTAATAAAGAACAACAATGACATATAAATTGCAAAAATTGTCTACAAGGAAAATTAAGCGACTAAATGCATAAGAAGTAATAAAGATTTATATTAATAAACTCACGAATTAATGAACTACATTAGCGAACCTAGAGATCCTATATGAAATGATGAGTTAGGTATTCATGTTCATAGCCATTATAGTCATAACATAACCTCTCGCCCTTAGCAATATCGCGACATGCAACCAAGAGGACCTGTCATTCACCTCTTACATTGTATCTCACACATTTCACATTTTGCTTCTTGATCGTACAAATAAAGGTATCCCGGCCTTGCGATGTTGATCGAAGGATTAGGGGTCGTGTCATGGCTTGCCAAGCTTGAAGTAACATGTGACAACATAAATGAAAACACTACGTTAAGTGATGCGAAGGGGTGGGACCCTGCGATCCACCTCCGGCGTGAGAGTAAGTATATGTTTATGATATTATAAGTGAGTAAAGTAGGTGTTGAGATAATTATCAAACCTCTGTGACCTGCCAAGCTATTTATAGATGGTGAAAATAGGCTTAGGCAGGCCTCCTCATGAAATCCGAAGATCATGGGAGTATCTTATGACTTTAGGTGATGGTTGGGTTAGTGTACCACGATCCTTATCTTGGCGAGAAAGATTCGATGGGGAGGAGATCGTGGGTTTTGACTTGGTCCAGGACTAACTCCGTGTTACTGTCTTCGAAAGAAACACCTCGGTAGGTATCCGAGTATTCTCGAAGAGGAGGCCTGTGAGCTATTTGGAGGGTACACCATCAAGCCTCTTAGTCGAAAGTGATGCATATACATTAAGATGTATTGCTTTCGACTCCAAACAACGACCATTTACATCCTTCAACCGTAGCTACAAAAAGGTGTTAAAATAAAGGGAAAATTCTTTAATTGCCCCAGTTGCCCAACATTATTACCACAAATGCCCCACTTTTTTTCACTTTCATAACGCCCGGCAAGAATCTCCAACTCCAAATTTGGGCAACCATCCCAAATAATTGACATGTGTCCCATGTTGTGGGCCACCACGTACTTTCTTAGTACAAGTGTACTATTTAATTTGTTGGGCACTTTGACTTTCAACGTCAAGAATCGACATTTTTGTCTTTCGCTTAAAAAGTATGTCTTATTTTATTAATAAAAAGTACAAAAATATTGGGCAACTGGGTCCCACCCTTATGTACTTTTGGGCAACTTACTATGTATATAGTATTAAAGTATTATTTGTATAAAAAAATTAAAAGGGTATAAATAATTTTATAACCTCAGATACATTTATACACTTTATATATACAAATACAATCTTCCTCAACACACTTCTTATTTCTTCCTCAACACGCTTCTTCCATAACCACCACACTTCTTCCACAACCACCATAACACACTTTCTTCCTCAACAGATAACACACTTCTTCACATCGCCACGACACTCTACCACCTAATGTCTATAAGAAAACTATTTGTGCTAGGTAAGTAATTTTGTTTTTGATTAAGGGTTTCGCTATTTGGGCGCTTAATGTTACATATTTCATCTATTGATTTATGGTTTTGTTAATTTAGGGTTTCGCTAATTTAGGGTGCCTGCTATTGATCGTATCGGATATTTAGGGTTTCGCTTTATTTAGGTTACCTTTTAAGTTGGTATCGTATTGATATAGGGTTTCGCTTATTTAGTAGTTAACGATTGGGTGATTAATTGTTTTGTTAAGTTTTGTGAAACAAATTGTGGATGTGAATAAAGCAAAGGTAAGAAAACTAGTAACGATTGGTGATTAATTGTTCTTGTGGTTTTAGTGATTTGTTGCTACTTATTAAGTTTGAGAAACAAAATGATGGATGTTGTTGTAGACTAAGTGACTAAACCACCGTAAGATAAGTGGTAGTAAGTGAATAAAGCACTCTAATCATGGTGCAAACGGTTGGGTTAACAAAACAAAATACATCGAAAATTAAACTACTTACACAACTAAATATAATCCGGTGATCCCAAGTTCGAGAGTTGTTAGAGTCGTAACCATCGTCAGAAAATACATTTCTTACAAGAATTATGAAATAATAATTATCGAGTAGTATTTATTTAAAACCGTCAGAATATATATATATATATATATATATATATATATATATATATATATATATATATATATATATATATATATATATATATATATATATATATATATATATATATATATATATATATATATAACAATTTAAAGATACTCAGAGCAACCTTCAAATCAAGGCCATCCCACTCGCATACAATGCATTGAATTCTCCGTCCCGAGCAGCCTCCATCTCTAATAAAGACTTCTTCATCTTGGAGCATAAGTCGCTCCTTTCGGCTTCCTCCTTAAGAGCAGCTTCTCTTTCTGCTATCTCCCATTCTTCCTCCTCCTTAATAGCAGCCTCCTCCATTTCTATTAAAAGTTGTTCTTCATCAATTTGTTGGCCAAAGTCTTTTTGTTCCGGAAACTGTTGGCCGAAGTCTTTTTGTGGCGGAAACAGTTCCGGAAATTGTTGGCTGAAGTCTTTTTTGTAGACATTTTTGATAGAATTTTGTAACCTATTTAGCAACGCCACTTGAATTTAAATTCACACATATAAGGTGGGTAAGTTTGATAATTTATTACCCTCAATATGTCAATAAATGTGGTGCAGTGGAACCTCTCCCATATAGTTGATACGGGCCCACATTGTACTTACGTAGGCGATTTATTGGGCAACTTTTGCTTATTTATTGCCAATGTGTGTTTGAGAAGGAAGGTTTGAAATGTATTTTGTATTTAGTACATGCAAGAGGCTGTGATGATGATTATCTTATTTGATATGCAAATGATGTGATTTACCGTATGTTGGCATGGCAATTTTAATACATTATTTTGCAGCCACAACGGTTATATCCTGATGTTTTTGTGTTTATCAAACCTTTTACAGATCTGAGCCTTGCTAATGCATATAAATAGAAACTCCTGATTGGTATACTCACATAGATGATTAACATCTTGGTCAATCATGTTTCATTGTGGTCAGCATCCTATGGCAACACATGAATATATATTTTCCGTGAGAGTATATAATCATTTCTCCCAGCAGACGCCGCCCCCAATGAATCATGATTGGCTCAAGATTTGTATCATGTATGTGAGTAAACTAGACATGTAACTTTTCAAACAATTCCATTATGTATATATGTCGTTAATTGGTAAGAGGTCGTGATGACAACTATCTTATTAAATCATGCAATGATGCGATATTCCGCTTCATGGCACGGCAATTCTATACTATTGCAACCATGACGGTTGTATCCTCGATGTTCTCAGAACTATTGATTTATACAGATCCGAGCCTCCGTATTATGTTACGAAACTAACATATCAATGATCAAAGATGGATGTACGGCACCACCTATGAGTAGCAAAAAACTTAATATGGTGTCGCTCATCCATGATTGATTATTCACTATCGCTTGCGACCATGGCGGTTATATCTTAGATGCGTGCGTTAATCAATGCGATAGTTTGTTTACTTACAATTCGCCTTTGTTGATTGAATGGCATGTCGACTGGGATCATTTGTGTGAATCATAAATCAACCTAGATCGACATGCTATTTAATCGAAGAAACCGGATTGCACGTGAACAAACAAGTATATGGAGGAGTTTTAGACCAATGTCAAAGCCGACTGTTGCCCATGGGCCATTTAGGGAAGTTAATTTTTTCATATCTTGATATTTTGTTACTTTATATTATCTTGATATTTTGTTACTGATGATGAGGGTTGAATCTCGAAGGGTAGAAAGGTGGTTCAAAAGGGTTTAGCTTACTCTAAGATTTCATAACTGTGTGGGTGTTTTTAGTGTGTAATTTTTGGTGTGAAACTCTCTGTGTGTGTGTGAGAAAGAGAGGTCAGAGATGATAAGAAAAGAGATGAAAAGGTTGGTAAGGATAGTGGTGGAATGGTGGTGAGAGATATGAAAGGGTTTGTGAGGGTGCCTCATTAACCCCACTTCACTGCACTATTCTAGCACTATCATTACAAACCCTTTCATCTATCTTCTTATCATCTCTCTCTCTCTCTCTTACACATACAGTAGTTTCACACCAAAATTACACACTAAAATCACATACTGCTATGAACTCGAGCAAGCTAAACCCTTTGCACCACCTTTCTACCTTAAATATTCACCGCCTCATCGTGTAACCGTAATAATAAATGGTCCAGACGTATCATAATATTTCCAAAGAATTTGCAATGAGTGTCATATAATTGTTATAGATGTTGATAGATTTTTATAAAAATTTAGTTTATATATGTAAAGGAGTTACTTAACAAAGAAGGAACAATATGATATACTTGTGGATTGAAAGTCAAGTTGAAAGTAAGAATGTGGCCATACGCACTTCATACATTCAAATTGTCTTTGAATATCTCAATGATCACGATAGTGTGTAATGTTCATGACACGCCACACTTCATGATTATCCAATCAAATGCTTTTCTAGAATCCACTAATTGTAGAAAGGACATTGGTACTTTGAGCTTTCCTCGAAACCCATTCCTATGTCACCGCATAGCAATGGGTTTTGACATGGCAATGGGATTTCGGTGGAGGGTCAAAGTACTAACGCTTATCCACTTGTTTATAACATATTGACAATCAACTTTGTTAACCAACTCCTTTGCATAGGTAATTGTTTGAAGTAGTTGGTTTATTTTGGGACACATGTGTGTATTTGTGATATGCAAGAGGCTGTGATGATAGATTATCTTATATGATACGCAAATGATGTGATTTACCGTATGTTGGCATGGCAATTTAATTACATTATTTTGCAGCCATGGCGGTTATATCCTGATGTTCTAGTGTTTATCCAACTTTTTTACAGATCTGAGCCTTGTTAATGCATATTACACTGCACACTCGCTTTGGAAGTTTATATGAGTCTGATTTTAAAAACCATAATTAACCGTTTTCAGTTCCTGTTGTCCACAACTGTGTATTTGTGATATGCAAGAGGCTGTGATGACGAATATCTTATTTTGATATGCAAATGATGTGATTTACCGTACGTTGGCATGGCAATTGTATTACATAATTTTGTAGCCATGGCGGTTATATCCTGATGTTCCGGTGCTTGTCCAACTTTTTTACAGATCTGAGCCTTGCTAATGCATATCAGAATGCACAATCAGTTTCGAAGTTTATATGAGTCTGATATACTTGTTATACACTTTTGATAGTTTGTTAAAAAAAGTTAAGGATCAATATGATATACTTGTGGATTGTAGGATCGTGAATATTATATTGTTTGATGATTCGGGTGGTCTAGGACAATGATTAAATAAGAAAGCCATTAGAGAGATGAAGAGAGTAAAGAGAGGAGGTTCTTGAAGAGAGTTGCTTAATAAAAGTGAAAGGTTAGATTCAAAGAGCACACCCTTCCATGGATGGAAGGGTATTTATACTACAAATTACACGACCTCCTATCGGCACGTGGATCGTGCATACGGTGGGTAAAGACCCGTCCTTCCTCCACGGTGTTGCTCTAAACTAAACTACGCTACAAACTAACTAATAAACTACTAAATAACGTAAACAACGACAAATCTACGAGCTAACATATGCTAGACCATTATTGGGGTGACCGACTCTTTAACATGGAATTTTCAATTCCTAACAATCTCCCCTAAGGAGGTCACCCATGAAATACATTTTGCTTCCTAGCATTCTATCTTTGACTTAGCTCGAGCTCGAGACTTGAATTCTTCAATTTCGCAATCTTTGTGCTTTTGTAGCGATTCTTAAAAGTCCGATTGATTTGTACTTTTATGTGGAGGCCTTTAATCGATCTACATCTTTGATGATCTTCGAGCTTTCATTGAGATCATCACCACAATAGATCTCCGATCACCCTTTATTGTGTTGCCATCATGTGAAGTTGTGACTTTCGGACCGACATGCTCACACTTTTGGATCATGACATCTTTTCATCGAGTAGCGAAGCTTTCTTCGGTTCAAGATATTTGCAGCAGCAGCGGAACATAGTATAGAAATATCGAGCGTGTTACGTAGATGTGCACAAGTCATGATTTCTTCAATTAAGTGTGGATGTTGTGAGCATGCGACTTTGATTGACTCCTCAATTCGATCACCGCAATCATTCAAACGTACTGCAAACAACAAGCTAGCAATAAAATCCACGAAAGTGTCTTTGATCACTTTTGTTGAATTGAGGTACCGACCCACGGTTCCCCGTTGATCGCGACAAGCATCGCACGTGATCGTAGGATTCTAAGAATCTCCTTGACGGGGTTTCGCACTGCCTCGGCCGTTTTCAAACTGGAACGTCTCAAAGAAGACAACACGGAGTGAGTGAACCAGCGAATTGAGATTCACTAATTGATGAAAAATGATTTGAAACACAATCGAGTATTGCTTGAAGAAAGAGTTTTGCAATACGACGAAGGTTTTATGAGAAAGATCAATTTTCAATCAAAAATACCTTTTGTATTTAAAAGAGTACACATTCGATGTGCTAGCGAAAAGAAGAGATTCGCACATCGAACGGTTTTTCCAAGAGTATTTTTTCAATCAGATATACTTTTTGTGTTTGAAAACATGAATACACATTCGACGTGCTAGAGAAAAGAAGGTTTGCATATCGAACGGTTTTTCCAAAAGTATTCGTCAATTCCATTCTCGACCAAGGTTGATTCAAGAATGAATCTCCCATCGTTTCTATCCGGTTGTCACAAGCTTGATCTTTGAAAGATTTCACATGTCACCCACCAAGAGCTTGTTTGATGTTGGCTCTGAAGGATTTCCATCTTCATTGTGAATATTTTTACATATCACTCGGATGTTCCGCAATACCACAAGGATAATACGTAGGACTCTTAATATATTCTTACTTTCCATATTGTGTGAAACAACAAGTCTTCATTAATTTTGTGTCCTAATGAGATATTGTGGATGATCTCTTGGCTCTAGACTTAATAGTGCACATTTGGTTCCTATGCGGAGACTAGGGAGAGGTCTCCTTCTTCAATATCAACAATCTTTAAGAGAAAGTCGATAGATTATGTAGGTTCCCGTGAGAATGAAACAAGCCCTTTAAGAGGAACTTGAGTAGCTTGGGAAGTTGTAGTGCAATGCGCCATTGGGTCCATGACGTCTTGTCTTCAATACCAGTGTTACCTTAGTAAACACCAAGAGCATATGTATTGAACCCGGTTTACGCCCTAAGGTTGAATTGATGGAGGCTATTTCTTTTCACCCTTTTACATTCAATTTTTTCATTCTTCAACCCTTCAAGGCTTACCGAGACTTCATTACTAGAACCTTGTTGGGTTTATTCCAAGATTAGCTCTCTCTCATCCGCACTCTTCCCATTTCTCATTTTCTCCTTTTTCATCATTCTTAAGGACTCTAAACTATCTAGTGGATTGTCCTCGGTAGATCCCTCCGGTTCAAGGCGGATCGTGGAACTAATACCTAACCTCACCATCCTTATAACTCCATGCATAAAGTAAAGTGGTCGGTCTTTTGGTATAGTTCTTTCCTTCATGAAACCAATTGAAAAATCATTTGGAAAAATCAATCAAGGTACTTGTGATACGAGATCAAAGCATTTTGTACCTTAATAGTTTTGATCATTTAGAAATGCTCCCCCTCAACATGTGCATATAATTTTGAAATTGTTTAGCACATGGAGGCAAGAGTTCTTTGAAATAATTTCTTGATCACAATTTTCATAGAAAAAGCCAATTTTCATAGAAAAAGCCATTTGATTTTCTTTGGTAAATTCTCCCCCTCAATATGTGCATAGGATATTTGAAAATCATTTTATCACATAGAGGCAAGAGTTAATTTGAAGTAGATCCACAATCACAAGAGCCATTAAGAAACCATTTGAAAACTCAATCAAGGTACTTAATAAATCACTTTAAAAGCTTTTGTACCTCGATAGTTTATTTGCTCCCCTCAATATGTGCTTCCAGTTCAAGCTTTAGCACATATGAGAGAGCACCGCACAATTAAATCAAACGATCACCTTTATCAAATTTCATTATTAAATCACAAATTCTCCCCGATCAAAATATCAAACCCTTTGAGATTTTGAATCCTAAGTGATTTAATAAGGTTTAGAAAACATGGGAGAACTTGTGGCCTGGTTTAAATACTCATCTTGTTTTTTGGATAAATCCTCCTCCTCATCATGTTGCATTGTGTATTTGAAATCGTTTGGCACATGGAGGCAGGAGTGCCTATAAAGGACTAAAACCGATTCCATTAAAATAGATTTGAGATTTAAATCACGATCTCTACCCCGATCAGAAATTTCAAACCATTTGAGATTTGTGATCCCAAAAGATTTAAATCATTTAGAAAATTTTGGGGAAAGACGTGGCAAAATTTAATTTTGAAAAATGACTGATAAGGATCAATTTAAGACATTAAAAATTGTTAGTGTCAGGTATGATAGTTTTTAAGAGATCTTTAATTAAAATAAAACAATTTCACAATCGACAAGAATGAAAAATTTCATTTGATAGATCTTTGAGTTTTAAAGAAAATCATACCATGACATAACATTAAATCTTTAGATCATCACATTTTAACGTACAAACCGGAACTTTTATGAAGAAATATTGTTTGAAAATATTATATTTTAAATCACTCTCCCCCTCAATCGATGACCGAAGTCGATAATTGAGTGACATAGGTTTTGATAAAAGGAAGTCCGGTGATTTTCAAATTTAGTCCAATTTATTTTCAAAACAATATTTTTCATTTTCAAAACAATTTAATCAAATTATTTAGAAAAATGGTATCATCACTATTATCCCCGCACAAAGATACGTTAGGTGGTTGAGAAGCTTTGGTTGTTGTTGTTTGAAGGGTTTGAAGAAAACCAATCTGCAGATGCGATGAGACTTCTTACGTTGCATTTTAATGCCAACCGAGGTCAAATTAAGCTCCGCTTTCTTCAATCATTTAAGAAAACCATCTCACGACATGATGAGACCTCTTACGTTGCATTTATGCCAACTCTCCATGGAAGTCTAATTGAGATCCGCTTTTCATTTGTCAACCCAAGATATAGTTACCCTTCCTTTCGGCATCCAATCATCTTCAATTGTGGGATCCGGATCGGGACATTCTTATAACCAATATACCGCATACGTTAGTGAACACATATCTGATATATGGTGGTCGACATCACCCAAACAAAGAATCGACTAATAAAAGTCAATGCAACATATCAATCGATCATTTACATGTATGGAATAATGTGTCCATCAAACTCTAATCATCTAATCCTAGCAATCATATCCTAGGCACCTAGTCCTTCAACATAGGTTAACATCATTTTTAATTAAGCATATTAGGATAATTAAGAAAGCTCGTTAGAAGATATAGATTTGAAAACATTCTCCCCCTCAACCAATAACTCATTTTATAAAAGATTTTAAAAATGCTGAAGTCATTGATTGAGTTTCCAAATTTTATAAAAACTCTGAGTCTGATTGTTTTTAAGCAACTCATTTTCCACCATTTTTAGAAAACAACAAATATTTTTCTGAAGAATTTAAGACGGAAAAACATTTGTGTAGGAACAGCAGTCCTTCAACATACTTTCCTCAATTTATTTTAGGATAAGTGCACGAAATATTTGAAAATTGTTTAGCGCAACACTTTCCTTTCTTTAAAGAGCAGGTTGCTATCTGAAATAATAGCAAGCCATTTTTGAAGCCCGGGTTACAGTCTGAAGTAACTGTAAGCCATTCTTTGAGACATGTTTTGAAAAAGAATATTTACACCTCCTGCTCGAACTTCATCTATGGTCCCGTGCCATTATTGAATGACATTTCTAAGACCGTAGTTATCGATACCGTAAGACATGTCTTGGAAAACATATTTTGGTAGTTTTCAAATTTTCCGATTTTTATGGGTTTTGAAGGTTTTATATTTTTCTATTTTGTTTTTGTTGGTTTTATATTTTGTATTTTGCTTTTGATAAATATTTACAAAGATAGAGTAGATGATATAGTTAAAGAAGATGATGATACGAGTATGAGATAAGGATATCGAATGACCCGTTGTAGAAGATGAAGTCATCATCCCAAAACTTTCACCACCAAAGCTTCCAAGACTCTTGAATCAAGAGAGAAATTGAGCCACTTGAAAGTGAGACTTTGGCGCCTTCCCCCAAACCGAAAATCCATTAGATGAGCAGATTCAAGCTCTATTTCAAGCTTGTTTTAGCCAAAGTGCAGAGAAGCACACCATTATCATAAATCCTACGCTCCTTTTAAGAACGATAATCGAGATTCTCCATTCGGGTTATATCAGCAACAAGAACAACAACGTATCATCCCACTCATAAATAATCTTCTCAAATTCTTTTCCACCAAGTCTCGAGGCAATCCATTCCAAAAGGTGTCAAGAGAACAATTCCCCAAGTAGTTGAATTGATGCGCACCTCTTTGTATAATGCTCAAGAACTCTCCCGAATACATCATGAGGGAAGGAAAACACCTTCCCATGTTCACATTTTCTTTCCGGATGATCGTGTATGAGGCTCAAGAACCAAAAGTACACCAATACCCAAGAGCTCTCCGAATACACATCATGAGGGAATGAAAACACCTCCCATGTTCACATTTTTCTTCCCGATGATCGTGTATGAAGCTCAAGTATCCAAGTATACCACTACACAAGGAAGGAATAACGATAACATTGAAGAAGCAAGCCAAGTCATCGATTATCTCTGCGGATGACAATCTCGGATGTCAACTCCTAATAAGTGATTATATCTCGAATCACCGATTAAGCCCTCAAGTGAAAACAAATGAGCGCCCAATGTACACAATTCTCTCCTCGATGATAGTGATTCCATCGAAATCACTACACACTTGTGTACCTCTTTTTCTTCGTAAACTTTCTAACATCTCTTCCCTTCATAGTTGGAATAAACACTAAACGCCATGAGTCAAACCTTGAGTTTCTCTCATGTAATGACATTTGTTTTCCGGGATATCTTCAATCACTTAGAAGTATTAAGTTCATCAAGTTTACTCGCCATGAGTCAAACCTTGAGTTTCTCTGCGGTAATAACATTTGTCTTCCCGGGATATCTTCAATCACTTAGAAGAATTAAGTTCATCAAGTTTACTCGCGTTTAGATGCTTGTCTCCTTTCCCATTTCTGGTTTTGACACTTCAGAATTAGCAACATAGTGTAAGCCCAAATACTTGAAATCTTTATGAGAAGAACACTTGAACTCTTGTGAGAATCAACTTGCTGAAGACTCTCTCGACTATTTATTTTATCAACCCTTATGTAGATAATTTGAAGTGACCATCAAGAAGAAAACCCGATATACCATACTTGAAACCAAGTCAACTTCCCACATTTGTATCTTAAGCTTGCACCTAATGATGGAAGAACGGTGTCGAGAATTTATGCTTCAAGCAAATCTCTAAGTACTCACTACTCAAGCAAAGTATGAGACATTAACACCTCTTGCGATTATCCACACCGTCATATGCGTGTGACAATCGAGTAAAACAAAGTAACTCCTAATAGTGATAGTTAACGTGTCTTCAACCATCCACCTCGATCGCTGGTAACTAGATAAACCAAGTCTTCAACTCAAATTCTTAAGCCGAGCAAGTTATCAAATAAGAACACGCCTTTGTGAAAGTCAACTTCAATCTCAAATAAGTGATAAATGATTAACTCAAGTAATCAACTTGTGTCAAATGTCCAACACGTGAATAAATGTACAACCGGATGTACATTGACCCACTTAATGAACCGGAACAAATGATTCCTCAACATCAATTCCATCTTCCTAAAGATATACATATAGAGACCGATCCGAAGATTCACCAATAATGTCTTCAAGCGGATGAGGTAGTCATTTTCCTTAATGTTCATGTGGTTGATTCTGAGTGCACAATAATCCGTGAAGATTTGGTAAAGGAATACCAAAGAGCGATCATTTTCATGAACAATAATCCGTGAGGATTTGGCAAAAGAATACCAAAGAGCGGATTATTATTCAATAGTGCAACCGCAATATTACAATAGTCAATATCAACGCCCCATAAACCGACAATAACTGTTTGATAAATGCCCAGATTAAGAAGAAATATTTAGATAATCAAATGCAACTCGCCTTTAGTCTTCTAACATGTAGCGTAGAATGTACAACCGATCAGAGACTCGAGCTTCTTCAAGATTGTCCGAATGGGAATAGATAGTTAACATCTTCAACTCACACCAAAAAGCATCTCACCAAAAAGCATCCCAATTAACTTACATCTTGCAAATCCCTTAACTAAAATCTCTCCCAATCAAACAAGAACGTAAAGATGTTCATCAAGGAAATCAACAATTAGGCAACGAACACACAAGATGGTAACGCCAAACTACCAATCACATCAAACAAGAACAGAGAGATTGTTCGGAATCATCATGTTGATGTATACGTGAAGCATTAACCGGAAGCACTTTGTCGATAAACTCATCAATCCAAGTGAAGATGTCAACCAACGGCTCTTAGAAGAGAAAAACTCCATGTGAAGATGACCCAATAAGAAGAAGCTCGGTTCTTACATGAGTTTAGAGCCGTATGACCATTTAAATTCTCAAATATCAATCAACAATGCAAAAAATTCACACTTCTTCTCCCCCTCAAGAATTGCATACGGAGATGCCATTCTTGATTAAATAAGTGAAATCATCCAAAAGTATTCTATTCACACTTCTCCCCCACAAAATTAACACATGATGTCGCCATCGTCATTATAGTTGAGCAAGTGGAATAAGAAAATAATCAATGGTAGCCCGGTTCACTTGATGACTGAAGTGCATGGAAAAAGTATGAAGCATGTTGATGAGAATGGTCATTAATAAGAATATTTCTCTTCTTCAGAAGATAAAGCGCACTAAAACGTACACTTTTCTTTTCTTTAGAGAACGAGGCATGAACTGTTGAGTTCATACGTCATAAGAAGATTTCTCTTCTTCGAAGATAATGCGCATCAAACGCACACATTTCTTTTCTTTGAGAACGAGGCTTGAACTCGCGTGTTCAAACGTCATTATCTCTCTTTTCATCCTCTTTGGCAAACTTATAATCAACCCCATTATCATTCAAGAGGGCTCTTTGTAGTGACGGTGATGGAGAAAACCCAATATGATGAATATGACCAAAGTAAACTAACCCGAACTCGTGACTTAAACTTGCACATATGTAACAAAGAGCGGTGCCGATTTCCATTAGCATCTCTAAGTACTCTCAATGTACTCTATACTCTTCAACCAACCAACCATCAAGTATAAGACGTACATTACCTCTTGAAAATCCACAATTGAATGTGACACTGAGGCACTACAACGTAACTCCTTAAAGTGATAGTTATTTTGTAGTGGTATGAGCCCAATTCCCCCAAGTGGTAAAAGAAAAGGTAAAATACACCCAACAATAACTAGATTTCCAAGTCTTCATTTTTGAAAATAAGCTCGAACAAGGATCTTGAAGAATCTTCATCCAACCATCCCCGATACCTTTAGATACTAAGTACACTCGCCCGTGATATTTTACTTCAACCTCAAATAGATAATACTGAATTAACCCCATTGTCACATCTTCTGGTTAAAAGCTCAACTCTAGCCTCCTTTGACGTTTTAAGTGAACTCTGATAATGGTTTCATCTCGACCATGGTTAAAAGCACATAACCCCGTAAAACCATGTAATAACCAAACCGCCATGACGATATCCAATCACACATCCAATTCATGAAGTGCACCCTTTATCCTTCTTCAAGTAAATCGTAGCACCAAAGATCGAAAAGATCCCAAATACACTTTCCTTTTCTCCGGATGGTTCCATCATTACGGGATTTTACAACTCTCTGGTTTAAACCGAAAATAGTTTCTTTCATGGATTTTACAAAACCAAGAGTAAACCGTAAGATAGATCCGAAATGCATTTTACAATTACCGTGATGTTTCCATTGTCACGGGATTTTACAAGTCTATGACTTAAACCGAGAAATAGTTTCTTTTCATGATTTTACAAAATTAAGACAAAACCGTAAACAATGTCGCCTTGAATGTGTTATGACAACTTTGGTTCGTGAATATCCGCTTTAGGGGAACATGCAATGTTCATCAATGGTTCATTATCCAACATCATCAACATCATCAACCATCCAATCAACACTTTGGTAAACACATCATTCACGCAACTGTTTGGCTTATTGTAGTGACCACATGGAGAAGTAACCCGATATATCAAACTTGATCATGAAGTAGAATTCCCCAGATTTGTTACTTAACCTTGTACTAATCCTTGTGAAGAAGAAACGGTGTACCAAATGTACAAAACCTCTTGACATTCTTAACTGAGTGAGACACTGAAGTGATAGCTACGTTGTGGGTTAATCGAGAAAGAATCACAACCATAACTAAATAGCCAAGTCTTTATCACACTCTGTAAATGTCCAAACAAGTCATCTTCGCGGAAAGGTTGAAAGAAAGAAGACGAAATAAACAAACACGCCCGGAAAATCTCACTTCAAAGCCAAATAAAAGATACCGTCCAAACACCCCGTAGTCAACATTATCAAGAAACACTTCAAGCTGTGACACAATATTCTTGGTGAAAATGTATACATCAAAGTATCAAATTGCATAACCCAACGAGTCTCATCATCAAATCACATCATACACCAAATCTCATTATCAAATCTCATCATCATCAAATCTTACATAAGTCAAATCTCGAAAAGCCCATCTGACCCAATCATGTGTGCAGACCAAACTTGGTTACTTGTAAAAATCAAGGCCCGGTCTATGAAAAACAATCCAATCGTCCAAGTGGAGCCTTTAGAACATTAAACTCAATACCAAATTAGTAACACCGGTCAAGAAGCTCAAGCCCATGTTTTTCAAATATTAGATTAAGCCGTGAATTAGTGAAACCTCCATGAAAATTAGCATACCAATAATACCACTCTTAACCATATGATAAACAAAAATTAGTATCCAATATTTTAGCCATAAGATATCACACACGTAATATCCCTCGTGAATGAGTCCATGATATGAAGCCCATCATATAAGTCCAACTTAATATAAACATCACCAGCCCAAACGTTAGTATATCGTAGTTAGACCTCGTGAAAAATTCTATGCCTCATGAATGAGTTAATGTATTATCCCTCGTGAAAAATTTTATGCCCAAATAGAGCCTAAAAGCACTATGTCTCACCTTAGACCCACGTTTTATCTCAAAAAGCCCAAGCACTGTCCAAACTAATTTACCCTAAAATTAGGAAGTATAAAACGCCTCTTTCTACACATTCATACCCTAATATCACATAAGAGAAAAACAATCCGCCTCTTTCTTCCCAGTATACCATCAACGCAGCATAAAATAGTCCCAAATATTTCACAAACAAAAACCAACAATCCATCAAATCTCACATAACAAAGACGCTCTTTTTCATTCGAAGTGACCTCGCCACAGGGTTGGCTAGAGGTGTGGACATGGATCCAAACATGTATGCCATAGGGATGGCTCGAGCCATGCATCAGTCCAAGAGTTTCAAGGTAGGTATTTATGACATAAGCTTAGTTGAAAATCTTGTATTTTTACTTTTGAGTTTTTGAGATTGTTTCATAAGTAAAGATCGATGATGACAATTTCTTGCTTTCGTTTGCAAGACCTTTAAGAAGGTTTGCTTGTTGTTGAGCACATGAAAGAAGATGTTTTGAGATCAAACCAATATTAGATTTTTTCCGTTTTGATTTCCAATTTAAACGAATCAAAGGATGAGTATAACACACATGTTATAACTCAATCTTTTATAATTTCGGATATGAAAAGAAGCCTAGCTTCAAAGAGGATCAATGATGGTTATGTTCCGACGAAAACAAAAATCTTTAAAAGATTTGAGGTAACGTTAGAACAATACTGAGATTCACACGAGTTTTTAATTTACGATTTTAACCGAGGTTGATTGGTGATGAGTTAGGATCTGTTGATATGATTTAGTTGAAGTTTGTTTATGTTTTCGGATCTGTTGTTACAACATCAGTACATCTCGATTTATTAACTTGAAAAAACCATGGACCAGTGATGGCTTAAACTGAAACTGAGGTCAAGGTTGAGTTGGTATTTGGTTGATGTGATTGTCACTCTAGTCGCTTCATCATTTTGCATAAACGACTCGCATCTTTAGATATCTTTGACAACTCGCATACCATTTGCAACTTAGACAACACGCACAGTATTTTGACTCAAAAATCAAAACTTACAACTCGCATATGGCAAGTCGCTTAGCACATGACACACACAAATCGCTTTTGAAATTGTAAAAGAACAACTCGCATGTATGGTTATTATTGTCAGCAACTCGCATGTTTTTTCAAAGACTTTAGTAACAACTTGCATTCAAGAATGCTAGTAGACAACTCGCACCAGGTTCAAAGAATCTGGACGTTTTATCAGTCAACTCGCATTCAATAATGCGCTAACTCGCAACCAAGAAAGACCAACTCGCATTAAAAAATATGACCAGTAATAGACCCAGAAATAGTCCTAACTCGATACTGCAGCAACTTGCTCAAAAGCAAATGCAACTCGCATTCAGGAGCATACAACAACTCGCATCGAAGAATATCATGATGTGTACACAAACTGTCACACACAAACGTTATTTCCAGACTCGTCGAAACGTTTAGAACATTTAGACACATAAAACCAGTTATAGTACCAAAATCAGCACCATTTAGAACATTCAAACGATGACACATAAAACCAGTTATAGTACCAAAAACCAGTTAGAACATTTAGACACATAAAAATCAGTTAACAACCAAAAACATGCTGTTTTAGAAGATATGACTTAAAACCAGTATTAAACAACATTAAACCATGAACAAAAACCATTTAAAATCAGCTCATAACAACATATTCAACAACAACATCCAAAACATCAACCAAACCGCATACACGAACCACATCAAAAACCATGAATCGAACCACGAATCAAAACAAACAACAAAACCTAGGCTCTTATGCCAATTGTAGGATCGTGAATATTATGTTGTTTGATGATTCGGGTGGTCTAGGACAATGATTAAATAAGAAAGCCATTAGAGAGATGAAGAGAGTAGAGAGGAGGTTCTTGAAAGAGAGTTGCTTAATAAAAGTGAAAGGTTAGATTCAAAAAAGCCACACCCCTTCCATGGATGGAAGGGGTATTTATACTTACAAATTACACGACCTCCTATCGGCCTGTGGATCAGGCATACAGTGGGTAAAGACCCGTTCTTCCTCCACGATGTTGCTCTAAACTAAACTACGCTACAAACTAACTAATAAACTACTAAATAACGTAAACAACGACAAATCTACGAGCTAACATATGCTAGACCATTATTGGGGTGACCGACTCTTTAACATGGAATTTTCAATTCCTAACATGGATTAATAGGGAAGTAGAACATTTCTAGGTGGCCACGTTACTTTGTATATGTGCATGCAATTTCAAGATAGTTATCCATTACGAATTCCCAAATTGCCTTTTGTTTTTCAACGATCTAGCAATCCGCCCAGTGTGCCTTTGCCCAAAGGGAGTTGAAACGACAAAAGATAATGTAGGGGATTGAGAAGGGTTCACTAAGTTGAAATTCCATACATACCTACAAACTAACGCGGCCACATTGGTATGTTCAACTTTCTTTTGAATCCGCAACTATATCATATTGTTCCTTAACTTTTTGCAAGAATCTAGCGAAACTATAATTATGTTTGTTCAACAATGTAGCAAATCCCCTGGTGTGTGTATACATAAGGTGTGTGTGTGTGTGTGTATGAGGCTGTGACGACATGTATCTTATTAAATCACGCATGTGATGCGATATTCCGTATCTTGGCATGGCTATTCTATAGTTTATTCTATTGCAGCCATGGCGGTTATATCCTGATGTTTTGTAAATTATTGATTTATATGATCGAGCCGCATTCAAATGTTTAAAAGTTGTCTAAAATTGGGCCATTGTTTATTTGGTGTGAGTATGATACAAATAATTCATTTGTTAAATATGATTGCGATTAGGAAGTCGATATCGCTTTTTATTGATTGTAGTTGTCGTAAGATACTTGTTAATTGATGTTAACTTGTTTTTTCTTCTAAGGAATACGAAGCCAATGTCATCGTTAGAGCAAATTGAAATACTTTTCAATAATTAAATAAAAGCTGAATGATACTCAAGGAAATTGTTTAGGACAACCTGTTTTGGAGGGTGGCTGGATATGTTCTTTTTTGACCATGAACCACATATGTTAGATTATGTTTTACAAAAACAGGGTTTTGTGGATAAAACAAGCTATGACATGCCCCTTATATATACTTTTGATGGTCGTAGTCTACATTTTGGTCGACCCGAGTTTTGTCTTGTAACAGGCTTTCATTTTGGGACAACAAGTTTTGATTTATATAGTTCAGTGGATTTAACATTTAAGTTGAGGGTATTTCCAAAAATTAGGGTAAAACTTTCCAACTTAGATCTTCTTGGTGTTATTGAGGATGAAGAGTTGTTCAAGAATTAACGGATGAAGACGCAGACGTGTGTGTCTATTATTATCGTTAGAGGTTATTTTTATGGGTCGCTTATTGGTTGAAGAGGTGGATGATTCACTCCTTCGCTTGGTCGAAGACCTAGAAGCATGGAATTCTTTCCATGGGGGAGCACATTTGGAGGCACTTATGCGACTGGATACTAGACGTTGTATCAAACCACAAGTGGGAACACCTAAAGGGTCCGGAAAGATCACGGAAGTATGTTCCAACATACACGGTTCTTTGGATTTGTTTGGGCATTCAAGGTTATTCCTATTTATATTATCTTTTATTAGTATTATTATTGAACCCAAGGTATGAGTAATGCATCTTTATTATTGTATATATGGATTCTTGATTCGTTTAAAAAAGCGATCGTTGGTGGAATAAAGTCCCGTATGTCATACCAAGGGCGAGGCGTGGTCAAGGAAAGTAATGTTTACAAGATCGGATTATGGATTGCTATTTGGCAAGGTAAAACACATTCAAATGTTTCAATGCATTAGGCGAGCACCACGATGATTTCCTTGTTGTTGATGATGTTATTTAGGACTCAAGATAATTTATGATCCGAAACCAACATTAGACGAGCACCGATCTGAGTGGTATATTCAATTTATGGAATTTTACGGCACTACATACCAAGGAGTCTTCCAACAAAATTACCGCATGATTACGATGTGTATCTACGAAGTTGGCTCTTTGCACTAAACGTGGTAGGACAGAAAAAGTATTTACCGATTGTGTCTCAGGCATGCACTAAGAGTGGTCTTGTAAATCACCTTAAGGATTGTGTCATTCAAGAGTTGAATTCTCGTGTTTTCAAACTCGAGGCTATTATTCGAGTTATTTACTAGTCAATGTTAAATAATAACTATACGCTTATATTAGAATTATTGTTAAGGATAATACCCTTTATTACTTTGTAGGTCCTTGCATGTGAAAGAACTTGCGGATTTTGGGTAGGCAGTTCATCGATATATTATCTTTATTTCTTTAAACTATCCGTTTGTTTTACAATGAAATTTATTTCGCTACAGGATAAATTGACTTTCTCGCATCCTTTTCCCACCTCGGCTATGAGTTTCGAGACCAACTAAATCGTGAATTCTACAATTGGTTGACTCTCTTATTTCTAGTGATCGCTCGAGCCGGTGATTGTGATGATGAGGATGATGTAGTTCGGTAATGTGATTTCCATATGTACACTTTGCCATAGTATAGTATTAAATGTATTTTAAATGCATCACTGTTACTCGAGTATCTTGGAAAGGAATTAAGGTTGAGGAAAGAAGAGGAAGAACGGTGAAGGATGGAAGAACAAAAGATGATGGAAAAGGATTTTCTCATGGCGATGATAGAGAGAAGAATCGAGGTTGCAAAAGGCAAAGTTGTTGAAGATTGAGAAGGAAAAGAAAAGAGGTCTATAGCTTTCTATAATTCGCACCATTGGAAAGAGCCAAGGCGAGACATAACACCGACATGAGGAGTAAAAAGATGGTGTTAAGTCGTCTTTTTCCGGGTCAAAAGATTTGTGGAATCGAAAATAATCGAACACCGGGTGCGGGATCCGATATGACCGTACAGCTTACAAAATGTTAAACCTTGGGTTGAGGTATGAAAACAACTTTTAACATTTATATTTTTTAAACTGCTTTTAATTTACGTGTTAGTAACAACGTGTGTGTAGGTTCTTTCCCAAGGAACAAGGCTATCGATAAAGTACATCTTCTCGATGAGTACGACGAATTTCTTGGAAGCGAGGGCCCTTCGATGTATGTTTCCTTGGTCTAAAGAAGTTCGTGTGGATCGAGGTTTTGGGAATCCTTAGTGTGTTTAGACCCTCCTAAGAAAGGTTGGCTTATGGACGAGGTAACATCGCGCATATCTTTCAATCCGATAGTACATTCATTTTATATTGTTGCTTTTATACCCTAATCATTTTATATTGTTGCTTTATAGCACATAGAGTTGTGGGTGGAATACATGTTGCATTTCGGACCGATGGCGGTGATTGGCTATGGTTATCGCATACTTTGTTCACCGCTTTACAAGACTCCATCCCATTTGGTATGTTAACGGGAAAAGTACAAACTCAATGGGCTGATGTTGAGCAGTAATAGTTGTGTTAATTCCTTTATACATATATTGGTATGTGTTTTGTTAACTCGGCCTTTGGTATTATACTGACGGTTTATATGCCTATCAATGAAAAGGAAAACATTGGTTTCTCGGTGGTTTCCATATTAGGACGGGGTTGTAACATTTTATGATGAAAGGCTATAAGCCCGGTTTAGTGGCGCCCTTGGTACAAGGAGATGCGGGCATGTTTACAGTACCATTGCTTTAAGTTCTTAATTGATAAATGTTTGTCAAACTAGTTATTGACTAAGTTGCCTATCAATGAAAAGGAACAACAGTTTTGTAACTAGTAGTTACAAACAAACTATTTATTGACTAAGTTGCCCATGCGTCATAGTTGCCCAACTATAATAAATTATAGAACATACACTTTCAAGTGTATATGAACCTGCCCATTGTACTTGTTCATTAATTTGATGGTAGTATTAAGCACAAGCCAACTCTTTAAACTCCAACTTAACTGTTTAACCATTTAATACAAGTACTATTTCTTAAATGCATATCTTATTGGTTGGTCCCTATATATGAATGCTCTAATTGTTCTATTTATAATACTCTTCACCGTCCATACAACACTAAACACATACTTACAGCTTCATAGTTGCCCACAAAATTCTTGTGAAAGTTGCCCATCTTAATTGATTTCACAGGTTGCCCATTAAAATTTCACGATGTCGACACCATTCCAATTGAAGTTCAAATGGACATAGTTAATAGGCTCTCGGTGAAGTGTGGCTCAATGCCACAAATGTCTGCAAGGCTTGAAGTCTTGCATAGACAACATGCATTTCACCGTCCGTTGTGGTGTTCGAATCACTTCACTAGTTTCATACCTTTTGCTGTACAAGCAGAGTCTTAAAGGTTATGTTGGTTTGGTAGATCAAAATTTTGACTTGAACCCTCTTTCCTCAAACATTTATTTTTCTGACGTCAAACCAATTGGTTGGTCACATGGAGTTTGGGGTTTTACCTATGGACCAATTGTCCATGATACCATGGCGGTCGTTTGGAACCCATCCATCAACCGATCGATCGTACGCTTGTCCCTATTTGAACACATCACAGGAGTATGAAACACGCTTTTTGGCTTTTGGGATTCGTCTTGACAATTTTGATCCGACCTTCCTAAAAATTTCATACCCATTCAATCCAACACAGCCATGCACTGTTTTAATTTTCACACTCTCAAAACAATGGGCGGCGTTAGGTCAACATTGCTTGCTTCCTAACACAATCAAAATCGAAAAAGCAAGTCAAGCAAATGTTGGGGTTATATCTATTGGTGTGGTTATCAACGGTTGTGTGCTAACGATGGTACCACATTCGATGTACTATTTGATTGTTTCTTTTGACTTGCTCACCCATCGCTTCCAACTCTGGACATACCGATGAATTAATAGGCAAACTTCCTTTACCGTTCTATGTTTCAAACCTAAGAGACAATCTTGTGGTATCTGGAAACATTCATGGGGATGTTAGTTCTGCTTTTCTCTATATGGGTTATAACGGTTGTTGGTGGAACGATAGCATCTCGCTACACTTCTTAGCATCACCACTCCAATAGCACTCAAATTAATTGGTTTTGACGACAACGCGACCATACTTGAAGTTGGAAACCAAGAAGGATTTAAGGCAACCATTGTACTTTACAAGCTTGCTACTGGGAACTTCCAGCACATGGGCATCGAGGGAGATGTTGGCTCCTTTTTGTTCAAACCGTTACGTGAATCACTTATTTTGTAGACTCATCGTAATATGGTGGCTTATTAGGATTTCTGGTTTCATTGTAGTTTGGTGTAGTTTACGTTTTCAGTGTATGTTGTAGCTTCAGTGTGTCAGATGTAAACATTTAAGTTGTTATGTATTGTGTTAAGTAGGTATGTAAAATAACAAAATATGTTTGGATGTATATCTGATTGGACTACCGATTGTTCTAGAAAGCCGTGTCTTCCGAAGAAAGGTATAAATCCGACAACATATGCAATTACCTTCAAGAATGCACCCAACGCTCGGATCGGGGACTACTTTGGTGATTGTGGTATCTGGTATGCATATTCTTATACTGATCGTCACATGGGAAGTCATTGGCGTCGATAACCTCAGATAGCCGCCTTGCATATCGTGAGCATATGGCTAATTTTTTTAAAACACAGTATGTGTTTGGTAGACATGTTGTTGTCATATTTGGTTGTAATTGTAATCGCTTGTAACAAGGGATGAATTTTGTATTAGGGTATGTAGTAGTGTAACACCCCGCCTTATCGACCACAATATTGTCCGCTTTGCCTGTAGGCTCACGGCTTTGTTTTGTGGCCTCATTTGAAGACTTCCGTCAGTCACCCAAGCCAAGATTACTACTCACATGAGCACGCTTAACCGCCGCCTAAGAACTCCACCGCGATGAGACCACAAAACGTTGTGTCATTGTAAGGCGAATGTTATCTTATGAGTCCAAAGATCTCTCGTGCCACACCGATGTGGGATTTGCCTAGGTGTCACAATCACCCCTTAGGGACTCATCGCCCTCGATGAGGTTTGCCCACCATCCCGAACGGCTCAGAGTGGCTCGATACCACTTAACACCCGCCTTATCTCGACCACAATATTGTCCGCTTTGCCTGTAGGCTCACGCTTTGTTTTGTGGCCTCATTTGAAGACTTCCGTGAGTCACCCAAGCCGATTACTACTCACATGAGCACGCTTAACCGCCAGGTTCTAAGAACTCCACCTGCAGAGACCACAAAACGCGTTGTGTCATTGTAAGGCGAATGTTATCTTATGAGCCAAAGATCTCTCCACGCCACAACCGGCGCGGATTTGCCTAGGGTGTCACAAGTAGCTAAACCGATGTATCAACTACTTGAATTAATGTTAACCCCAAACAGGATGTATTATTTTGTTAATATCGTTGTCATTAATAGTGTTCGCATGGTTGCGCTTTTTGTATCGAGCTCTATTTAAAGAATTTATCGGAAGGAATGCTTCTCATTTTGCGGATAAGTTCCCTTTTCATGGTGGCCTTTTATTACAACTTATTAATGTTCTTGTTAAGTTATCTTTAAATAATGAAAAGCTTTTCATTTTGCTGTATGTTGCTGTATCCGCTACCTGTTCAGACGAAACAACTGCCATTCAAGCAGCTTATTTTGCTTCTATCATGGGCATATCTACTTTGGTCATTCTTTGTGTATGTATAATCAATTGTAGTAACTATTGGAATGATAAATCTGTAAATATCCAAAATGTTTTGTGAATGTTTGTAAATATTATTAGTTGATATTAGTATTGCTTGTTTAAATGATAATAATCACTACTCAAAACTTATTACATATAAATTATAATAATACATTTAAACCAGCTTCCAATCTTCTAAACTAGCCGTGGTTTCTTCTCAACTAGCCGTGGTTTCAACAGCCTTATAGCCGTGGTTTTGATAATACTAGACGTGGTATCTTCTCAACTAGCCGTGGTTTCAACAGTTCTTATAGCCGTGGTTTTGATCATACTAGACGTGGTATCTTCTCAACTAGCCGTGGTTTCAATAGTTCTTCTAGCCGTGGTTTCATCATACTTGTCGTGGTTCCAACAGCAGGTCAATCCATGGTTTGACCCACCAGCCTCCTCAGCCTTCTTATTAGATACACCACCCATTCTACTTAACCTTCCTTGAGAGTTTTATTGCCCAAGGACCTTGTACACCAGCAATCTTCTGAATCTTCAAGAGCAATTGATCTATCATTGGATTTGTTGATATGGTTCCTTGTGGATCAGCGTCGCCCAACATTTTCACGGCAACATTTTGGACAATGGATAGTGGTTATCAATAAACATGAAAAACTTATCCTTAGTAGATTGTACAAGATGTACTTTGGAATGCTCATAAAGCATCCATTCAACTACTTCAAATTCTTTCCAAAATTTGTCCATTTGGATTAGGTTGACACATGTTTTTCACCGATGTCCACACGAACCTTGCTAATCCTCCGCTTGGCCCATGCTTTCCATATCTAAAATCAATGACTTTCCATAACTATTCCAAATCCTCTTTTGATAGAAAGAACAACAAGGTTCCAAAATCTACGTATGTACTACGCATCCATCCGCTCTTGTTATTTCAATCACTTCTACCATTTTCAGTGATTATTTTCAAATCATGAACTGGTTGAGTTGCACTTAGTGGTGTAGGATTAATCTGCTATTGTCTATCACTCACCTTAAGATACACATCCATTCTTTCTTCCCTCTCCATCCCTTCATCCAATTTATGTTTCTTAGAACGCACATTCTCCATAATTTCTGCTTTTCGCTTTTCTTCGTTCTTGATCCACTCAGCTTCTTTCTCAGAATTCATAGGATTGAAATCATCATTCATTCTTATCCAACGTTCATACAGCTTTTCAATCTCTTCGTACGTGCATTTTTTCAAATCCTTGCCTTTGCAAAACTCCACGTGCTTGAGAATCTTGATCATTACATTTCTCATTTGAGCCCTAGTAGGAGGTTTCTTATTCTTACTATTATATTCTACGACACTTCTTTCCTTCTGCATTTGTCTCGCCCTCGCAGCCAGAACCTTTGACCTTGAAGGAACATCTAATAGTGCCCATTCTTCAGTACTCCATTCCAACTTTAGCATTTCAGAAGCCTGAAGAAATGCTTGTTCCTTGTTCCATCGTTCAATCACTCTCATACTAGCTTCTTCTTGTTCTTTTTTTTTTCAAAAGCAAGATCTTCAGCCTTAAATTTTTCATCCAAGTGTATTGATAATTCATGATCATGTGAAATCTGATCCTCCTTACTATCAAATTCAAGTTCTTCTTCTTCGTGTTCGAAATAGCTTCACCCTTTCCTATGTCTCGTTGATCTACTACTTTATTAACGGCTCCCATTCTTCAAACTATTAGCCAATGGTTTATTTCCAGTAGGTTCAATTACAATGGGAACAGGCGCAATAATGTAATCGTGAATTGCTAAGGTTCTACATAAGTTCAGCAGTGTACCTGCAACCTTCTTCTCAACTTCCTTCACCTTCGATGGTGGTGTTACATCGAGTTGTGATAATCGTACCATCGATGGTTGTAGTAGCAATATGTGTATCTCAAGTAACTGTCGATGAATTTACCTCGAGGTTACAAAGAAGGTATCATTTGTAGTATCACTAGATAGAGCACGCACAACTTCTTCCTCTTCGCCTTCAACCGCAACATTAAAAGGTTCTACCACTTGTTCTTTTCCTTCCTCTACCAATTCTTTTTCAACCTTCAAACCTTTAGCCAAAGGTTTAGCCAAGGGTTTAGGACCGGTGGGTTTAAGTATAATAGGAAGCTGTGCAAGACCCGATCCAAATCCGACCGGGTAAGGTTTTACATAAGTTCATCAGGGTACTAGCAACCTCTTTGTCAACTTCCTTAGAATTGGGTGGTTGTGTGACCGTGGTTGTCATTAAGGTGGCATCAGTGATTTCATTTGTACTACCAGGGGATTCAGGAACAATAGGAGTGGTTGTTTCCTGCCCCACTTCTTCCTCTTCGTTTTCAACTACAACCTTTAAAGCTTCAAGCACGGATTCTTTTCCTTCCTTGTCAATAACCATATAGTCACCACCATGATCTCCACTATCGAAATCCATCTCAACATCCATGTTTACCTCCTCCCCTGAATCAATGATTTTGCTCCTCCCCTTTGAGGACCTGCTTTCTTAGTCATCTTCATCACTCTATTACATGCAAAGAAACCTTGGTCTTCTTACTCTCCAACACGAAACCCCGTGCTTCAACCTTCTTATTGTATTTTCCATTTGTGTACATTTAGCCTTCAATTCATTCACTACTTCTATAATATTCTCACCATATGTGGTACCCGTGGGATCGAATCACTGGCATTGGGTTGAGCGTCAGTGGTAGCAGTGGGATCATCATCATTGGTTTGGGTGTTTTGTGAGTCAGGTAAAGGTAATGGTTTAGCAGTGGATTCAGTTGGGTTAGCAGTGTGTTCAAGAGTGGTAGGAGTGGGTTGAGCATCATTGCTTTGGTTGGGTTGGGATTCAAGTACCTCCTCATTATCAGGAATGTCTGGCAAGTTAAGCATATTAGGGAATAAAGGTGTAAGCTTTCCTGAGAACTTTTCATTCTTTTTTCTCAAGTGTGTAAACACCCTAGAGACATATGATGTACCTCATACTCCCTTTATGATTAATGGGTGCCGTGATCTGCTTCTCCACTATTAATTGAACAAACCTAGGATATAAGTAGTATTTACCCTTTCTTTAAGGTTTTTCATAAACCCTCAAAGATCATCCTAGACCGCTTAAACACCTCCCCGTGATAAACATATGACATCGGTTGCTATTTTTGATGGAAACTCATCAAAGCCAATGGTCTTATTGCTTAGACACATAAGCAAAGTATGTATTAAAAACTTCCATTGGGGTGAGAACATACCTTTATGATACTTAATTCTTTCCACATTTTTCTCATAACCCAATCTTTTCAACCCCTTAACAATATCATCATCAGACAAATTGACAACCCCATCAGCATCCTCCAGCTTCAAAACATCCCTAATCACATCCTCTTTGACTATTATCTCGTTCTTATCAACAACACTCCTAATAACCTCTGCTCCATCTCGTTCTTGAATTTATGCCTTCAACCAAAATTGATGAATGTAGGCTTTAAGAATGATAGGTTGTACACTTATTGCATAGTGAATTGGTGTGTGTTTCAGAAAAGCAATCATCTCATGTAACCCTTCAGTATGATTGTTCTCGGTTAGGTATGCAACGACGTTGTGTGTGGTGGGATATTCTTTTGGCAGTTGTGTGATTTGGATGTAGAAGACGTTTAATTATCGCTTTGGGAGTTGTTAGGGTTTGTGTAGGCGCCAATTTCAAGTGTTTAAAGATCAATTATTTGATAGCTTGATGATTTGGGGATTATATACTTATAGATCAACATGTTACATAATGACCCCTTGAGATTCCATTTTCATCAAACCGCACTAGCGGTGCTTCAAATATACTAGCCGTGAGTTGCCCACACACAGGGGTGGTTAGAAAGATACTACCCGTGGGTTGCCCACGGCTATCCGTGGTTACAATTGCACTAGCAGTGGGTTGCCCAGTTCCTGCGGTGGTTAGGAATGCACTAGCGTTGGGATGCCCACAACCATCTCAGCTTATAGTAAGTGCTAAACACCAAGTCAAATAGTCAATGACTTCATTTACTACACAACAACTCACACCTTCTACCCATTTAACACATTGAATGCTTTTTAACTCTATTTAATAACATATCATCCATAAACCACACATATCTCTCTTGTATCCCCAAAACATTTTAGTCAACATGAGTGGGTCACAAAAACATCCTCTGGAAATCTCTTCAGATTCATATTCTTCTGATAGTTCATGCTCAAGCAATACTTGGGAGAACTATTTTCCTCCAATAAAAACATCCCTCACGTTTATGAGGACAAAGCATGTTCCTGCTGGACCCTCTTCTATCCAAACAGAACCACTTAGATCTCCACCTCTTGAAGCACTTGCATCTCAGCCACAACCAGCTGGTCCTTCCTCATCAGGACCCCCCAAACGAGAGCTAGTGAGGGGACTTGCTTGCCCAAAACTGTGGGCTGTTATTGGGGGACAAGGAGTTCAACAGAAGATGCCAGCATGGGCCATAGCAAAGAGGCCATAGATGGTTTAGGTGGTTATGTTGATGTAGTAGTCTTTTGATAGTAGTCCTTACTGGATAACTCTTGATGTACTTATTAGATGATTGTATGAATAGGAAGCATCTAGCACTGCATCCGTTGATGCAGTTTTATAAATTAATGAATAATTTCCAAGTGTATAAGCCAACAAAAGTACAAACATGCAAGTCTGGAAAGTGAAATATATGAACTTTAAAGAAGTCAATTACATGTTTATTTAAACTAAGATTAAGTTTAGGAAAGAAACATACAAGTCTGCAGGCTGATAATCTAACTTTAACTAAATCTATCCTTCATTTTGACTGTCCAAGGTGACCTTACTCTATTTTACGAAACAGATCCTCCTGTTCCCAGGTCTTGCCGCATTCTCTCTTCCATTTCTCTTCAACCCTATCTTGTTCGGCTAGTTGTTCCATTATTGCTTCATCTTCATGTCGCTTAGTAATCGACTTCTCACCATCAACATTTCCATTTATTTTGTTGTGCTCATCTTTATTCTTGTCACCTATTTCCTTGATAATAACGACCTTTTCACCACATCCTTCTTAGATCTTTTGTTAAGTTGTTTCCTATATATTTCATGAAGCATGTCATCACATGCTCGCTCCACTTCAAAGACAAACGCTTACGCACAATTCCTGTTAATTATGTAAAAAAAAATAATTAAAAAAAAAAGTAAGGATCCTAAATATATTACTAAAACTAGTTATAGCATACTAACATAGTAATGAATTTTTACCGTTTGACATTACTACAAATATGAAATTGATATTACTTAAAGAATCTATATGTAGTTGGGATAAGTTACAAGTTTCATCCAGTGGGCAGTTGGCAAGTTTAGGCAACTTAATAAATTTTTCACATAACAAAAATAAATGTGTATCTTAGTAAATCTTAGGCAGTTGGCACAAGTACAACATTAATAATAAACAATCACAAATGGGTGGTTCATACTTAACACACTCATTAAAGTGTATCTATATTGATACACTAATTTTGGGCAACCTTAGAAAGTTTACATTGTTGGGCAACCTAAGTAAATGCAAAAGTACAAAGGGCTGGTAATTTGCACTTGGCTTACTTAAAAGAGTTTACTGTAAAGTCCAAGAATTATTTCCACCTAAATTTGTTAAAAACACAACCATGGATTACGATGACAATTCTAAGTTTAAGGTTTATTTAGTGCATCCTTCATCTAAACATGGAGTTAAACTACCTAAAAATATCACTTTCAATAAACTAGTGGCGTATGTGAAGAAAAAGGTTGACGGTGTCAAAGACACACCAAATGATAGAGTCAGGTTATCTTACAAAGATGGTTCTATGGAATTGGACGTTGTTGATGATGAAGACGTCCAATTCTTCATTCATGAACTATGTTGTAAGAATGAGCAAACTCAATCTCTATTAATTTCAACAAAAGAACCAGCACCTTCAGAGGTAAAATCATCTTCGGCTTCTAATCATTTTTCATTAGACCTGAATTTTCTGCTGATTCACAATGATAGTTATCATGACAAACCAAAGGTCGAGGATACCTTTTTCACCAACCCGATCATTCACTTACTCCGTCAAGCAAAGAGACTCATTTAAAAATATGCCCACGCCACCAACTGCACCACAACCGTAATTAAAAACATCGATTCCCAAAAACGGATACCTTTTTTTCAAACATAAAGAATTTTATAATAAAGCGAGAATGCATGTTTACTATTGAAAGAAATCATTACTTGAGCGCTTTGAATACAAAGTTATTAAATCGATCCCACGAGGTACAACTTGAAATGTATAAATGAAGGTCGCTCATGGAACATATACACCGTAAAAAAAAGCGGATAGCACATTCTTTGTTTCTAGCATCAACAATGTCCACACATGTTCAAGAACCGAATTACATCCTAATCATCGTAATGCGACAATGAAATTACTTAGTCGAGTTGCTAATCGAAAAATTGAAAGATACTCGGAGGGTATATCTTGGAAAGGACATACAAAGAGATCCGAGTCTTGAATGGAAAGTAAACGTTTCTTACAAACGAGCTTGGGGGTAGGAATTTGGCATTTGAGGTGTTGAGCGGTAAACATGAACAATCGTTTGAGCGATTAGCTTTATATTGTCATAACCTAAAGCTAAAAACAAGGGGGCTTATAACACATCGATACGCATTTGTTGGAAGATTTAAGATGGTTTTGTAGCATTTGGTTTTGCGGTAAGTTTCGGGCACATTTATATTAATTGTTAGTATTATTCTTATACACATCTTATTATTATTATTATTATTATTATTATTATTATTATTATTATTATTATTATTATTATTATTATTATTATTATTATTATTATTATTATTATTATTATTATTATTATTATTATTATTATTAGTATATTGCTTTAACGATACTAAGCACTAATATATACTTAACGATACTAGATTCGAGTTTTATAGCCTTCATGCGCCATTGATTATAATTGATGTTGCGATCCGAAAGGAAGTATCTAGGAACCAACATGCTTGCTTTGTTGGTATGGACGAAATAATCGATTATTCCAATCGCTACCGGGTCGCACAGGTGAGACCGTTGAAGCTGGACATTGTTTTGGGGTGGTTGAAAGAATGCATTGGTGAAGTGCCTAATCGGCGATTATTTCGGACATGCATCATTCAATAACAAAAGCTTGTGACACGCTTTTTCCAAATTGCTTTCATGGTTATTGTTGTCGTCACTTGATGATGAATTGCAATATCTCCGTAAAAGCATAAGGCTTTGTCTTTGGAAGGTGTGCAAAAGCTATACAATGAAGATTTTGATAATGCAATTTCCGAGCTTCGTGCAAAAAATCGAAGCCGTCAAAAAAAACTTGAAGACGCCGGTGCGAAAAGTGGTCAAGGGCATATTGCGGTGGAAAAAGATACAATTATTTGACGTCAAACGGTCGGAGTCAATAAATTCATTAACAAGGCACGTTCGAAAGGTACCAATAACTATGCTCTTGAGTACTACGACGTCTTCTACAAGATTGGTATTTCGAACGTCGCGAAAAATACTACGGTATAACTATATATTCGCCGTCTCACATTTTACTTTTTCGATAAATGTTACCTGATGTATGCTTATTTTGCAGACGCACTGGAATTTGAACTTACAAAATGGGCAACTAGGAAGGTTGAGCAAAGAATGTGGAAGAGTGCAAATTGGGAAGTAAGAGGCATTGCCATGTGTGATGTGTACCAAGTTATAGACAATCGTCATAGTCATATTGTTGATTTCGTAAAGAATGAATGCAGTTGCAGGTACCTGCAATATATAGGTTGTCAATTACGGTAAATGTTGTTTATTCGTGTATGGTTTTTGATTACGAAGAACGTGCGAGAAATGGCAACTTCGGGACTACCATGTGGTCATGTGTGTCTGTGTGTAGAAAGAAAAATTGACTAATCAGTAACAAATGGGCGGAAACATGGTTTACAAAAGCGCACTCAAAGGCACATATCATGAAATGGTGTATCCTTTGGAAATAGAGTCGAATGGCATGATCCGGTAACTTGCAAAAGGTTAAACCGCCGTTGATGGACAAGAGGCAGGGAAGACCTAAAACAAAGATCGCTTCTCATCAAAAATGAGGAGCCAAAAGTTAGAAAATGTGGGAGGTGTGGTACCGTTGGGCATACCCGTGCAGCATGCATGGAACCATTGGCCAGAAAACAGGTAAACTAGGTTGTTCATTCAAATGTATATCTAATATTGTTTTTTAGTATTCTGACAAGATAGGTTGTATATGTTGTCAGAAAAAAACGAATAGCAGGACAGACAATGGCAAAGAAGTTATGCAAGAGATGGCACCTGAACAGGGAAAGCGTAAACGTAGGTCAGGTACTCATTTTCAATTGAAAGATGACCCACAATCGCAAGTGGACGACGAGTATTTTCAAAATGGGAGAATTTACCAGGATTGGGATGCCGTACGTTGGGATGGTGAACCAAGTAACAACGGTTGGGAGGGTTACGTAGATAATTCTGGCATTAACCTAAATTCACTCCGTGAATCATCAAATACATATCACTTGGATGATTTCAATAACATGGATAATTACTAGGTCAATGTTCTCTTTATTTAACTAATGTAATAGCTGCTAAATGGTTGTGTAAGGCTAAGTATGTGTATGCTTAAAGTTAAACACTACTGCATATGCTTGTGTGGTTTGATTGTGGTTCCAAGATTAACTTACTGTATCATTGATTGGTGTGTTGAACTTTGATAAGTGTTAGAAGTAATAGTTTTAACAAACTATTTGTATTTTGTCATGAATAAAACATTGTGTTTGTGTATGAGTGTTTCTTTAGATTTTATGTTCAAGGGCATGGTAAATAATTGTGAAAGGTTAGTCAATGCAAAGGCGAAAGGCAAAAGCGGATAGAATTTGTCTGTTTTGGATGTTTGTTCGAAATAGTAAATCTTGTGAGCATGTGTAAGTGAAAAAAACAAATATAGTGACAATATGTGGATGGGGTTTAAAGCATTTGAAAGGTCAGTATTTTTTTGGATGTTATTCAATAATATGGGAGCATTTGTGCATCATGTGACAAATGTTATATGAGGACATGGATTGGTGTCATGATAATACAAATCTGATTAACGATGTGTATGTATTTGCTGCTTGCCTATTTAAAGACAGCAAACCCACCTTGTTAGTTAACCAGTTTATTTTTTTTTAATTTGTGATAAACTATTGGGATAAGGAAATGTCTAGATTTCCTAGGTGTGATAAGCTTAGAGCCGATGCAAATTCTAACAACTGGCCTGATATGTTAGTCTTCTATTGCTACCAAGCCTCTGCGAAGATGTTCGTATGGCACAACAATTGAATGCGCTTGGGAAGATTGCTTCAAATCATCGAGAAAGGCTTAGCTTCATTCAAGAATTGGAGAGTGTTGAAGCAGCATGCTAAAAAATAGAGAATATTTGAGGGGGGTAAATGGTAAAGATGATCAAAAGATCATGCAGATGCGTATCCTTTCACGGAACTGGAGCTAAATGCTGCGAACAATGGCATCTTTATCGAGAAACTCAGGGGCTTGATGGATCTCTAAGTGTGTGTCTTTTCAGTGTGTTCTATGTTGTATGTGTCCGTTATCTTATTATGAGTGTTCTTGTAGTGCTTGTGTGTGACCCATGAAATGCGATTGTAAGATATTGAATTGAATAAAATGGGTTGTTAAATTTGTATGAATTAAAATTTTTTCCCTTCGCACTTTTAGTTTAAATTGTATTTTGAAGTGGTTATCATAACAGTGTGTGTATATTAAGTATTGTTGGATAGAATTACCTCAGAAGAACTAGTTGCAGTGGTTTGTGTTAAAATAGCCGTGGTTTCTTCTGAACTAGCCGCAGTTTCGTGGTATCTTGTCAACTAGCCGTGGTTTCTTCTGAACTAGCCGTGGTTTCTTCTAAACTAGCCGTGGTTTCTTCTCAACTAGCCGTGGTTTCTTCTCAAGTAACCGTGGTTTCTTCTCAACTAGCAGTGGAACCACGGCTATAAGCATTCTTGAAACCACGGCTAGAAGGATCAAACCACAACTTGTAATAAATATAGTCAATGACCAGCATACTCAACCTTGTATTTCCATAGGTACTCAAACATTCTTTCGCGATAGGCAAGAGCTGTTTCTGCAGGATCGTCAGACTTTAATGGCATGTTATGACTCAGCCTATATAGGTTAATGCAAGCCCATATTCAGCAGTCACCGTATTGACCTGTTTGGTTGGGGACATCAACACATTTTTGAAAGCTAATCTGATAAGCGTTGATATCTATGCCTTTTGCTGCAAACACTCCCGTTTCGTCTAGTAATTTTGGCAGCCAATAGTGAAATTTTGCAGGCATGGTATCCTTCCACCAAATTCGTTTGTTTGTAAAGGCTGGAAACGAATCATACAATGTCAAAACACCCGTGCTGATATGCAGCTCTCCTACCGCCCAGTGCTTGTCAGGTTCGTTTATTGGAAATAGTACCTACATCATTTACGACATCAGCATAACGCACCCGATGAACAATCTATACGTATGGCCATATGGAAAGAAATAAATACCTTTTCGACATCAGCCCAAGGCACCGGGTACTTTACACCATTTGCCCAATAGGTTCGTACGAAGTCATTAACTACTTGAGGTGTGAAAAAGGGACCCACCATAGCCCAGTCGGCATCTGATGGTCGGAAATGCCACATCAAATCTACCCATAGGTCAAGGTGCTGTTTACACATTTGGGCACATTATTAAAAACAAGTGGGAATCACAAAGAAACAATTATGGTACAATACTAACAACTGATTTTATACGCACCTCGTCCCTCAACCATCCATCCTTGTTACCACCCGTTGCCAATAAACAGTCCCAAAACCGGCGATCAGCAATTGTGTCTTCATTGCCCCATGGGAAAATAAACCTAGTACCATTATTCTCTTTCAAAAATTTTTGAACGGAACATGGCACAGTTACCTTTTTGTTTTTTCTTCCCGCCCAGCTTCTCGATGATTCTAAGTTAGAACAAATTACCTCTTTAGTGAATGTTTGTATTACAAAGTAAGAGACATATAAGTTGACATACCAAATACCTCCACAAACGGTTCCAATGTATCATCAAAATGGAGCGTTAGGAGGGATGGGGTTTGACAATTAATCCGTGTTGAACGCCTTCTCTTTGGAGTAGTGGTGGTGGAGTAGTATAAGGTGATGTGCAATATCTCCACGGCTTCCTCTTCCGTTTGAGCGAGTTGAAAACTAATCGATATTTGCACCTAAAAATAAAAACGATTCATCTTTTAACAAACATCTCGCCTATCCAACAATTAAATAACTTCAATACTCAATGAAGTTAAGTGGAAATGTGATATTCTATGGCATAAGATATTTTTAGTCATGACTAAGCATGTGGTGTCTATTTTAAGGACATGTACAACAAATCATGTGTTTGTACATTTTCTTTATTATTTTCAAAAGTAAATCCTCTGCAAAGTTGACTATGTATGTTTAACTGTTTACATGTGACTTAGCACGTGGTGTCTATTTAATAGCGAAACCATGATCTAATTGTTCACCATATTTCCATCAAATATTTGCTCCTATTCATTTTCAGTTTCATAACCATATTTCCATCACATTAATTGATTTATGTCGAGTTCTAAGAGAGTTAGCTTTGAGAAAAAACACGATGAAAGGGAGTGGTCGATAAAGGTAGCAAGAGAGGTAATGTTTCCTGAGATATATGAATTATATGGACCAAATGCTGAAGCTAGTTACCGATTACCAGCTGAAGTGCTAGAAGACATAAGAAGAGAGATATACGGTATTGATAAAAAAGAAGTTATAGAACCAACTGTCGGTGGTAACTCTAAGCAATCACAAAGGTTGGGACCCAATGCGCAAGATGTTGGTCCTAGTAGCCGTAAAACTAATGTTCGGAAGCAATCGAATACGAATGAGACTCAAACAGTCAAGTCAACCATATTGCAAGTGTAATGATATTTCCTAGTTTGTAAAAGTGATGTATTAATGTATTAATGTATTAAATACAAATAAGTGAAAAGCAAATTTTATATTTTAATAATTATATCAATGTAGCAAATTGTAAAGATAAGATAAGATTCTTTACACAAAGTGTAAAAGATAAGTATTGGTACTTGGTTATACAATTTACTTTTGACAAGATACTTTGAGACAATATTTTATTCTAACTCAAGTAAACACAATGTAAAAGATAAGATTCTTGTTACCGCTTATATAATGTACTCACAACTCTCACTTTATTCTCTTATTCTCACTCAAGAACAATGGCGGACCAAATGGAAACTTTCAAAATGATGAAGAAGAGTATGAGTTTGTCTTAAACAACTATTTGCTTTTTGACGCAGTGTTAGATGCTTTTGGGGAAGAACCAATGTCAGAATATGGTTCATATAGGCAAGTGAGTGTGTGGATGAGGACAAATATCCTTACTTGGCTGCGTCGCCAAGACTTCTACTGGGATGAGATTTATGGACTTGATGGGGAAGAGGAGGAAGAAGATGAAGATGAGGAAGATCTAGAGAATGAGGAGGAGGCTGAAAGTGAGGTGGTGCGAAGCGTGAAATGGTGCGGCAAGGTCGGATAGTCTTGAAAAATGAGGTAGAGGAAGAGTTTCAAAGTGAGGTGATGCAACAAAGGGAGGTGGTGCAACAAACCGGGAAGATGATATAAATGAGTGGAGCAACATGTGAATAATCCTACATTATTTGAAAATATTTATAATTTGGAAAATAGGATTAGTAGTCTTGAAATCTTGTTTCAACGACTCAAAGCAAATAAGAAAAGCAAGGAGAGAGCTCGAAACTAAAATGTAGATTATGATGATGGTCATTTATGTTTTTAGTATCATATTAGTTTTTAGTTGTCGAAACTGTTTTAATGTGTGTTTATGTGCTATCTATGCAAATGTATTAATGTATTAATGCAGTAGACTTCTTTATGGCATATGAGTTTAAGTTAAGTTATGTGTAAAACTAATGCATCATAGTATTAAAATCTATGTCTTACTAAATCTAATCATATAGTAATAAATGTATTAATGTATTAACCAGCAGAGACTTGTTTGTTGCTAATAATGTCTTTGTCAAGTTATTTTTGTCTTGAGTTATGTACTATATTATGCATGCATTGTTGTTAACAAATGATAAGATAAATAAATGTACCTTGACAACATCCCGCCCATCCTCATAATCAAGGCATATCACTTCAACAGTTGTGTATCGCCCCTTCCATAGCCGTTCCTCAACCTCCATATCCAATGTGTCTACTTGTGCAAGACCTTGCAGCAGGATCATAAACGTTGTCTCACCAGAAAGCCCCTGCTCCATATGCGGTTCTAACAATTTAAGAGTAAATCGACAAACCATTCCCACCAAAGAGGTGGACGCCACACAACAATTTCTTTACCCTTCGTGACCGTCATTTTCTTTTTCCGCACCATTCACATCCATCGATTCCTAGATAAAGGGTATGTGGGTTTAATATTGAAATAGAAAAAAAGAAGGGAAAAAAAAAATATATATATATATATATATATATATATATATATATATGCGTCAACAGAGTTGGATCAAACCCATCATAAGCAATGTCGAGAACTCATCATTCAAATTTGGTAAGGCAACACAATCAAATTTGTTATCCACATGCATTATATTGTTGGAATGATGAGCATCTTCAGACCTCCCGATAAAGCGACTTTCATAACTTGGGTCATAGGCGGTAAACTCCTCGAATCCGTATACAACGACTTATGCTTGTCATCGGATCCTACATTGGTCTGATGGGGTGTGTTCATCGACTTACCAACGGTTTGTTGGCATCAACACTTAATTACCACAATTCAACTAACTTAGGCACTCAAAGTTACCATTTTGGTGGAATGAAGTAACAAAAATTCAAATAACAGCTTGTTACCTTAATCTCACCAACATCATCTTGTGACTTTATTCCTAAAGCTTCCTCAATTACCACAATTCTCTTTTGTACGCTGTGTAACTCACATAAGAGCTGTGATACAGCAACTTCTCCTACACGTTCTTCTATACTACCAACCCTGGACTTAAGGGATAGAAGCTCGGCACGAATGTGATCTTTATCTAAGGTATGTGACGCTTCCGCTTTGTCACATTTGATCCCATCTGGAACCTCAACATTACCGACTACAACATCTTAACCTTCTCAGGCTCATTCATATTCAACATTTCACCAAACCCAACAACAATCTTTCTTCATCGACTTTGTCATTGACACTAGACGTTTGACCTTCTGTAACAACTTCATCGGCGTCACATAAAGGAACATTTAAATCGGCTTGAATTCCACCGCATACATCCACATCAACCATAGCTTCCTCTTCTTCCACCATCAGTTGGTCAGCCAACTCTTCTCTTCTTTCAACAAGTTGGGAATCAAGTTCACGGATGTACTCCATACTGCGAATGTACCACCGACAACTCAGCTCGGCATTTGTTGGTACAATCTTCTGTAATGGTCTGAAAGCCTAAATAACAAAGGAGATAACGATATGATAAATGCAATAAAACATACAACAATTAACTAATTTTGGGTTTTACTTACCGGATCAAATAAAATTGTGTAATGCTTTTTTCAAAGTTTTAACTTTTGACCAAGCTAGACAACGTGGGATCTTCTCTCGGTCTTTGGTCCAAAACTGGAGTCGTTTGGGAATGTCTCCATAATCCAAATCTGAAAAAACAAATACATCAAATTAAGAGTTAGTGGTTGTGATTATAGTGGTTGTGATTATGGTTGCAGTGGTTAGGATAGCAGTGGGTGTATATGTAGTAACAGGGGATACAATTACATAACGTGTTGTTGCAGCAGTGGGTTCTTCTGAACTAGCAGTGGATGAAGAGACATTGTCAGTGGTTTGAACCAACCGTTTACAAATCGTTTCTATGTATTTATCTAGTGCGAAACCATCAACCATAACATCCTTAAATCTACACAAACACTTACACTTACTACAGAACAATGCCTAGGGAACAAAGCCAATGCCTAAGGAACAATGACAACGGCTGAATGACTATTACATCTATGTTTCTCAAATATAACAATGAACACATTATTTAGATTAACCATCACAATATATACAAGCACAAATAATGTATGTTACAAGTAAAATCTAACCTTCAACACCCATGTAAATCCATACAGAGTGTATGTTTGTTCTTTTTTTGGATCTTTTGGAACGGGCTTCTTTGATTCTGCCTCAAGATGCCTAGGAACAACATTCACCGTTCTTTTATACAGATGAGCCCACATGTATTCACCCCATGGATACTCATTCCATACACAAAAATCCTCAACATTCTTTAGCAAATGGTCAGGAACATTAAACCTTCCTTCCCGACCAATAAATACAAATGTTGCAATCACCAACAAAGCAACCCTCACAGCATCTTCATCGGATAACGAATCCCACCTTTCCGCCGACTTTACCAACGCCAAAAGGTCATCACCCTTAACTTTTTTGTTCTTAGTTTTTTTTTATCGGGAAACAACCGATCAAAAAAAGGACTATCTGTTAAACCCTTAACAACATGGCCGTGGTCACTTTCTCTTTTATCTACTGGTCCTAAACGAAACCCAGTTAGAAGACTAAATTGTTCACGGCCAAAATCAAAAACATTATCACCTAGTACAAAAGTTAAAGGTGGACAACAATCACTAACTTTTGACACCTCAACTGCATTTTGATATAAATAATGGTATAAGTGGTTGTCAGGGGAATACTTAGGAAAATCTAACCAAGGGCCAAACACAGTTTCTCTAAACAATTTGGTTCTATTCACATTCAATGCACCTTTAATTGTAGCAATATGTTCTAATCTAGATCTGACCGTTAGCTTTGCATCAAACATGTTCGTCGTTGGATTCTTGAGATGTTGAAGAACAGCGATTTGATTGTACGATTAGGGCTTCCGCTTTGCAATGGTGGAACGAGCCGAGCCTAAAAGCTCGTAGGAAGAAGAACTAATGAGGAGTAGGATTAGGCTCGTTGGATTTTCACCCCAAATGAGGGGTAGGATTAGGCCGTTGGATTTGAGTTTGAGAGGGAAGGATATCTGTTTCAAGTTGCAGGTGAATTTTTGCCTTTGAGAGGGAAGGTGTGTGTGGGGTAAGCAGTAGTGTGTGTGGGATGATTTGGGTATTTTGGGTTTTGTATTTAATGAAATAGGTGTATTAGGATAATAAATAATTTTTTGGGAGGTATAATTTGGTTTATTAAAGGTGTATTTGTATGGTATAGAGTGGTATTTATAGAGAGTTGCCCAAAAGTACATATGTGTGGGGCCAAGTTGCCCAACTTATTTGTATTTAAAAATTATAAAAGGTACATTTTTCTTTTTCACTAAAAGACAAAAAATGTCAGTTTCCTAATATAATAGGTCAAAGTTGCCCAACAGACCAAGTGTTATATTTGTACTTTGTAAGTACAATGTGGGCCCAAATATATGATAGAGTTGCCCATGGGAGAGTTGCCCATGGGGCATCAAGGGAAGTGAAAAAAAAATGAGGCATTTGGGGTAATATTGTTGGGCAACTGGGGCAATTTGAAAATTTTCCCTAAAATAAATTACCCGCAATAAATGAGTGTAATAATTGCATTTGAACTTCTGTGATCCACTTTTCATGTGCCAGCTTTGCAACCAACGGCTACATTCTCGGGAAGGGTGAACATTCTTTCAACATTTAAAGTTTGAATTAAGCTTGTTCTTTATCCAATCGCTGACATATGGATAAATCACGACCTTCAACAGAGGCCCTATAAACAGTTTCCTTAGGGAAAAACCCTAAAATTGCTTTCGCCTTTTCACTCGCAATCTTTTCACAACTGCTTTCTCCATCCTTCGAAACACTAGCAAGGTAAATCGTTTTAATCCCTTCCGTCATAAGCATGGATGCCAAACATAGCATTTTGATTCAAACATGTTGAAAAACATGCGTTTTTAAGGGGTCGTTTAACCTCTGTTGGAATCACTCCTAAACCTAAATCAAGTGTTAGTGATTCATATGTAATAGTTAGTTTTATTATGGCCTTTATGTTTGTTATCAGCCTTAAGCTTATGTAGAAGGTCCATGAGTTTAGGCCCAAGCCCATAGAAGAAAGAAAGGGACTAGGAAGTGTTGCCCTAGCTTTCCTCATATAAATACTATGTAATAACCCTCACTTGAGGGTTGGTTGTTCAATTTATTTCTTTTACACATACTCTACGCATAACCATCCAAGTATTTCGTGTGTGTGTGTGTTTGGTTTATTGTTCAATCGCCTTTATCTCTTTCTATTAAGCTTGTGTTGTAAAACTAGTGACCTAACAGTGGTATCAATCGCCTAATAGTTGGGTGAACATTTTTTGGTCCTACGCGTAGAAAATACGTCTCGTCTTTGATACTTTAGTTAGCTTAAAAACACGTTTTTTTCCATTTTTTTAATCCAAGATTCTTGTCCTTTCAATGTTTTAAGGTGTTAAAATACTTGTTTTTGGCAAAAAGTTTCAAAGTTTACGCGTGGATCTACGTTTTTAAACTAGTTTTTGTACGAGGGTTTCATCCTACGCGTAACAGTTTTAGAAGTTTTGGTTCATCAAGTTTCACACTTTTGTGTTATTTTGGTGATATTGAAGCTTTCTCATCACAAAAATCTGGTTTAGAAACATCTTTGGGCAAAATCATTTCTACGAGTAAAGCTACACGTATCAAAACCCTAAATTTACGCGTAACTTTATCCGTGGTTTGATCTTCAATTAGTAGGTTTACTCCGTGTTTTCTTGCTTGGATAAGCCTCAAAATACGTCGACTTTGGATATCTTTTGCACCGTGATAGTGTAAAAGATCACTTGGATAAAACCTAAACTTACGCATAAGCATAATCTCACGGCGTGAAAATCCTACGCATAAGATTCATCTTACGCTAAGCCTAGTCTTACGCATAAGGTAATCCCACGCCTAACTTTGTATCTACACATAACTTTAGTGTCTTTTCCTACTTACGTAAGCTAAACCTACAGCAGAACTCTTGATTGTTACGCGTAACTTTGGTGTTTTTACGCATAAGTGCTACTTGGTTTATTGTGATTTCTACGCCTAAGAATACTTCATCAACAAAGGTTCATTCGACTACATAGATCCATTTTTACCAACACAAGTTTTCAACATGTCACAACCACCATACTCTAACTATTTCCCTTACACTTATTCTCAACGACAACAACAACTAAGTCCACAACATCAACAATGGAATCAACAACAAGCAATTTATCAACAACAATTTAATCAACAACATACTCCACAACTTGGAGCAATTCCTCCACCACAAATGGTTCAAACACCACCAAGTCTTCAAGTTCAACCCTACACAAATGAATTCAATGGAAAGTTCTTAAAGAAGCCACATGGATGATAAGGTTCTTTAGGTTTTGTGATCTGAAGAAGCCACATGGAAAGTTCTTAAAGAAGGTTATCTTGGAGGGTCCATTTCAGATGCCTAATGTCATTGTACCCGGAGATCCAAATGCTAATCCACCAAGAGATGAACAAACGAACATTGCTCTGCAAGCGAGACTTGAATCCGTAAGAACTTCTACACTATGAAGTCGATGAGCTTGCAATGCAATATATCCTTTTAGGATTGCCAACCCCAATTCTTGAAGTGTTGATGCTCAAAGATCGCAAAGAAAATGTGGGAACACATTCATCTACTTATGGAAGGATCTGCACTCAATCGAGGATATGGAATCCAAAATTTACTTGGCTTATGAATACTTCATGATTGAACCCGAGAGACACTAGAGTCTTATCATCATCGATTCTACGACATCATCAATGATTTGGATAAACACAACATCATCATGCCAAGAATTGAGTTAATACTAAGTTCTGAGTAGTCTTGGTCCCGAATGGGAGAAGTATGTCATTTTCTCCGCAAGCGAAGAACATGCATCATTCTACATACGGATTGTTGTATGATTACTTGAAGCCTCATGAAAAGGAAGTTGATAGGGAAAGGATTCTCCGTGCTCAAATTGCTTCAACGACAACTCGAAAATCAACAACTTGCCTTGTATGCTCAAAGCAGTTATTCTCCTCAACCAAGAACTCAACCAACTCTACAATCACACCATATGATCCTTCACAAAGAACAATCTCAACAAAATCAATTGGTTCCATACAACAACAACAATGCTCAAGCACTTGTCGAAGCTAATGAGAATCGATCCGATTCAAGCATTGCAACAAGGATTTGTTATGATTGCTAATGCTTTTAGCCGTTATACCAATAAATCCAACAATCTTATTCGTTCCTCATCTAACACACGGAATCAAGTTGTGAACAATGGACGAGTTGAAGTTCGAATCGTGGTTATGGTCGCCGATGGGCGGTGGTCAAGGGTTTAATGTCATGGTAGGAATAACATGTAGCTCAACCGTGGAATAGGAAATGCTCGTAATGGGTTGAATGGTCTTCGATGCTACAACCGCAATGAGAAGGGACACCGCTAATGCATGCCTAAAGCCGAGGACTAGGGCGGTGCTTACCACAAAGAGGCTCTTCTTTCGGCTCTTAAGGATGAAGTGGTGGAACTCTCATAGACAAAGAACAAAGTTTTATGGCGTATGCGCACTGAGATGATGATATGGAGGACTTGCGCCAATGCAACCGTTATTATGTTGATGGCTAATATGCATGAGTTACACATGAGTGACACAGCCCAGCAGTATGACACGATGGCTTGTCTCAGTGCCCGACAAACCATATTTATCTACGATCTAATATCTCCGCCAACATCCGAATCCGCAAGACTCGTAGAATGTTCAAAATGAGTCATTTACATCTCATTCCGACGATTTTCAATTAGACCCGTAGTTACATTTGACGATCAAGATGACATTATGGTTTCCTTTGTTAATCAAATTGACTCGTGGTTATACTTGAGGATCTAAATAATGATCATGTTGTGACTCCGTTGAACAAGCGAACTTTTCCTCATCCAGATCTTGCTCTTTACCTAAAGACCAAGAATCCCAAATTGAAGAATGTTGTGCATTAAATCGGACCTTAAAAAGTAAAAATGCACTTATTAACCAAGGATTTTGGATGTTTACAAAAGCAACTCAACTTTTCAAAACTCAAGAAAATGTGAAAAGGTTTTGAAGCGACTTTACTAAATCTCATCAAAGCGAAAATATTTAGAGACGGATGCGTGATCTAGCAGCTTGAAGAATGCTTTGTTGTGCGAAATAGAACAATCAAATATGAACATAAAAAGCAAATTAACGCTCTCACCTTGGAAAATCAAAAGCTAAAGGCGAGTTGTTAACTTGTCAAAAGCAGTTTCTGATACAAAAAGTATTCAATGAAATGAATAGATGATCATCTTGAAGAAATTATTGGCTTGCAAAACAAACTTAAAGAGTTTAAAATCATTGTTTACAAACATGGTGAGTCAAGAATCGCCATTGAAAAGTTTACTTTAAAACCCAATCCAAATGGATATGGACCAAATCTTGCGATTATAAACCTAAGCTTTCAACCAAAGCATTCAAACCAAATCACAAGTTTCAAAGTAATATAAAATTGATAATTTTGTTATGAGTGTTGTTGAATATCATCGCCAAGAGGAATTAGATCACGAAGATGAGAGTCGATCAAAATTAGAAACTGTTATTTACAACAAACCTTTTAATTATTCAAAACCGGTCACTTTCGTCACATCAACGGATTCTTCTAACACACCAAGGGTTATCATAAAAGCGTTTGAGTCTTCTAAGGTTAATCCCCAACGGATTATGCACAAATTTATGGTCCTTTACCTTCCATTAGTGAAGTAAACTCAAAACACGAAAATCGAAAATTCTTAGATATTTTGACATTTTCATGGTCGACCTCAAAACTTTACAACATGAGATAGAATATCATTAGAAATCAAAGTTCAACATTTTCAATCGCCTCTGCGCGAGAACAAAGAGACATTTTTCGTAAAAATCTTTTACCAAATGTTAAAAATTTGAAAAATTGTGCATTATCTTGGGGAATGACTTTCATAAGGAACTTGGAGTGATGAAAATCGTTTTCAAGAAAGCGAAACATCTATTACCAATACTAAGCGTAAAAAGAAAATGTTGAGAAAAGATGTTGATCGACTCTTGAATGATGTTATCTGTCTTGATATCCATAATGTTGTGTTATTGAATTACGGTCATATGCATCCGATTATATCTCTGTTGATCTTGTTGACTCTGTGGTAGCTGTTGCGAATCTTGATAATGTGCTTCAGATCGAGTCTTTAAAAGTTGAAAGCGAGCGTCTCTTAAACGAGCTTTCAAATGCAAAACGCCGTCTACAATGGTGTCAAAAGATTGTCAAAATCGTGAACTTGCTTTGCAAAACAAAATCCACCAGCTTGCAATCACACAATCTTAATCCAAAATCGAAACAACCTGGATGATCAAAAGCGTGTCTTTGAAAAGTCAAATCTCAAAATATGAACAAGAACTTGTAAAAGTTAAACTGAAATATGGTGTCATATTTGATTTACTCAATAAGACTAGTCAAGAAGCATCAAGCGAACTTGACTAATATCTTGCACACACTAGAGAAGTAATGAATTTTCTTTGGTAATATTCGCTCTAAAAATCAAGATTTGATTCACACTATCTTTAAGTTAAGAGAAATGTTAGGAAAGTATGAACTACTTCCGCTACCGTGATTAAGAGAATAGCACTAGTAACACTTAGTAATCGTGAACCTAGAATCCCTACCGCCAAATCACAAGTTGCTAACGTGCTTCCGTCTCTTGAAAGCAGAATAGTTGCATCTTTTCCAAACGTCCGCACTTCACTTAGGAGCACTACATCAAGAATAGGAAGTTGCGACCTAAGAAAAGATCAATAAGGAATGCTAAAGTAGAAGAACACCCTAGGACTATGAATAAGACTCACGTTGCTTCCACTATAGATATTAAGTCACGGAAAATGTAATAGAAATAGTCATGTAACTAATGCTAAACCTTTAAGTACTTTTGATATTCATGCGATGCACCTTGTGTTATTTGTCGAAAGTATAAATTCGATTGTCATGACAAATGTGTTGCTAAAGCTATAATCTCGCTTACGAATCCTAAGAATCGGAATACCTCTATGCCCACTAATCATTCTAAGTCTGTGCTTGGTAGACCGCTTCTTTAGATTCTAAGGCAAACATTGTTGTCCTCATAGCTCCGCCACTCCAAAGAATGTAGTACCACCTAGTGCATTCACTAAGACTAAAGCAAATAGTAGTTATAGATGGCGAAATGGATATATAACACACTAGGATTTAAATGGATGCCAAAAGTTTTGATGTGTATGTTCACCATAAGCGCTCCTAAACCTATAACATTTCGAGTTCCATCTACTTCTATTCCATCCGTGTCGTCTGTGTGTAATGCGGGTGATACAAATCATTCTCTGGATTGTTGATAGTGGATGTTCCCGACACATGACAAGCAACCTTAAATCTTGTTATCAAACTTTATTGCAAAATTCATTGCAATCAGATTCGGGAATGATCACTTCCACAAATATCATGAGCTACGGAGACTATATCAATGGGAACATCAAAATTAGCGAGGGTTTATTATGTGGAAGGCCTCGGTCGCAATCTGTTTTCGATAGGTGGGCCTTACATGATGGAGATTTGGAGGTTGCTTTGGAGAAATCTTGTTTCATTCGTGATCTACAAGGAAGCGACCTTATGTCCGCTCGCGTAACTCAAGTCTTTACACTATCTCTATACAAGACATGGTTGCTTCATCTCCCATACGCTACTTTCAAAGGCAACATCAACAAAATCTGGCTATGGCAAGTCGTCTCTCACATTTAAACTTTCAAACTATAACCAATCTTGCTCGACACAAACTTGTTGAAGGTCTCCACGATTCCGTATTCTAAAGATCACCTTTGCTCGACCTATGAACAAGGGAAAAGCACTCGTGATCATTTTCCTTCAAAGGTGGAACATGTACTCTCGACATGTGCTTCATCTTCTTCATGGATTGTGTGGCCCGATGCGTGCAAGCGATCAATGGCAAACGCTATATCTTAGTAATTGTTGATGACTATTCACGATGGACTTGGGTCTACTTTCTTGAAGCAAAGACCAAGCTCCGCGGATGATCATCACCTTTCTCAAAAATCATGAGTTCGGCTCGAAACAATCGGACAAATCGAGCGGACAAAGGCTTGAATTTGTTAACCAAACCTTCGTGAATTTTATGAGAAAGTGGAATTGACATCAGACATCTATTGCGTACACCGTAACAAAACGGAGTTGTTGAAAGACGAAACCAACGTTAGTGGGCTGCAAGAACAATGTTAATCAATGCTAAACTTCCATATTACTTTTCTTGGTCAGATTATCTGCATGCTATACTCAAACCGCTGTATGATTACTAAACGCTACAACAAAACACCGTTTGAGCTTCTCCACAACCATAAACCGAATCTCAAACACTTTCATGTATTTGGCTCCACTTTGCTATCCGAATAATGACCGTGATGATTTTGAAAGCTCAAAGCCAAAGCGACATTGAGTCTTCATTGGATATTGTGAGAACTCTAAAGGTTACTGGATCCGAATCGTCGCGCAAAAGCGAAGTTATGGAAACGATTCATGTTCATTTTGATGAACTTACGGAATGGCTTCGAGTGTAATAGCTTAGAACCCGGCCACAACCGCTTAAACTTCCTCAACCCCCATCATCACCGAACAAAGCCCCGACTCACCGTCAACAAATGGAAAGGTTATTTGCTCCATTGTTCGGACGATATTGATGAATGTGCTCAAGGTGTATCCGATGTTTCCATTGCTCAACCTCGATACTACTCTTTACCCGATACACTGCCACAACAACTACTATTGAAGAAGCACCACCGATTGACTCCACCACAACAGCTTGAACAAACCGCTTCAAAAATGATGAACCGGTGATGATATTCTCAATGAAGTACCCCACCGCAGATTTTGATCCAATCGCGTTCTTTAACCCGCTTGCTAATGAGATCGCGCACTGATGTCGCGGAATCTTCAACAAGCCATTTGAATCCTCGAAATCGCACAATGTATACCAACATCAACCTCTACACATCGATGGACAAGAGACCATCCTCATCAAATATTATTGGCAACTCAATCAACCAACGATTCTGAGACAACGTCTTCACACGTGATGGTGAACATTGCATTTATGCACTCACCGCCTCGCAACTGAGCCTAAAAACATTAAAGACGAATGACAAAAGACAATGGATTGAATCCATGCAAGAAGAACTCAACCAATTCAAACGCCTTGAAGTATGGAATCGGTTGAACGACCACTGTGTGTCTATGTCATTGGTCTCAAATGGATTGGAAAAACAAATTGGATGTCAAGGAACGTAATCCGAAATAAGTCACGCCTAGTTGCTAAGGGTTATCGTCGGAAAGAGGTATTTACTTTGAAGAATCTTTTGTCCGGTTGCTCGCCTTGAGGCCGCTCGGATATTTCTCGTTCGCGCTCATATGAATATGACGGTCTTTCGGATGGATGTCAAAGCTGCGTTTCTCAACGGACAACCGAAAGAAACGGTTTATGTCACCAACCGTAAGGATTCGTTGATCCCGAGTTCCCGAACCATGTCTACAAACCGAACAAAACTCTTTATGGTCTCAAACAAGCTCCTCCGGCATGGTACGATAAGCTATCATCTTTCCTCATTGCTAATAATTTCACCAAAGGTTCGGTTGACCTACTCTTTTTATACAATATCACGGGCACATATCTTAATTGTTCAAATTTACGTGGATGACATCATTTTGGGTCTACACATAAAAAGTACTCAATCGCTTTTGCAAAACTAATGAAGAAAATTTTGAAATGTCCATGATGGGTGAACTTACGTTCTTTCTAGGACTCGCAAGTTCATCAATCACCCCGTGGTATTTTTTTGAGTCACCAAATATGCCCTTGAATTGTTAAACAAATTTGGAATGAAAACCTGTGACACTTATGCCACACCAATGACTCATACCAAGAAGCTAGACGATTTAAATGGGAAACTAGTAGACCCTACAAAATACCGCTGTATTATTGGGTCTCTAATGTACCTGTGCCTAGCAGGGCGATATTGTCTTTATCGCTTATCTATGCTCCGCTATTAGTCAAGACCAATCGAAACCACCTCTGCGAGGCTAAAAGAATCCTCCGATACATCAAGGGAACCATTAACTTGGGATCGGTATCCGGCGATTCGGTTTTGACTAATCGCTTTTGAGGATCGATCACGCAGGATGTTTAGATTCACGAAAAAGTACTTCAGAGCACTACAATTTCTTGGTGATAAACGGTGTCTGGAAATCGAAGCGAGATTGTACATCGCCGTCATCAACCGGGCGGTAATATGTAGCCATGTCGGTGTTGTGCTCAAGTCATCTGGATGAGAACACAACTCAAAGACTATGGTTACGATTTGATGTAATCCGATGTCTTGCGACAATCTGAGTGCCATTGCGATCTCGCAACTCGATTCGGCATTCAAATCAAAGCACATCGATCTTCGCTTTCATTTCATCAAGGACGCGTGGAGCAGGTGCATTGAATTATACTTGCATTGGGTACATAATACCATTGGCGATCTACTCACCAAAGCCTTGCCTCCCGCTAGGTTTAATGAGTTGGTCCACCGGATTGGTATGCGTTGTTTCCTCAGAGGAATTGGATGATCTCCTAAAACAGCCTTTAAAACCCATCAAACACCAAAATCTCTTTTGTAAATATTTTTCAAAACAAAATACAAAAATATAAAACCTGATAAAACAACAAAAATATTCTTCTATCTATTTTTCTTTCAACATTTCAAGTACCTTTCTTCGCCAACACTCTAATCCTTCAAACTTCATTTTTTCCGATCAAGTGTTGAGGGGAGAAAATCAATATAATCAAGCTTCAAATAACATTGTACTTGCATGTTATACTATACCGTTGTTTCTTTAAATTGGTGGTCACATTTCGGTTCACCGACACTCCTCGGACTAAAATTTATAACCTTTCATTATTTCTTAAGTCGAGGGGGAGTTTCGTCAAAGTTATTTCCAAATATTCATCATTTGGTAACCAAAATGGAAGTTATAAGGCTTTGGATGAAAATGGAAAAGGTGGAGGGACCAAAACTGCCAAAAGCTTAAAGTTACTTTTAATAAAACTCCTCCACCTAAATATTTCACCTCACATTTATTACACAAACCTGACTAATCCTACGCATACAAATCGTTCAAGAAATCTGTGTTTTTTATCATCAAAGTGTAAGTGTTTTCATAGTCTTAACATAATTACAAGCAAAGGTTTTGATTTTTATGCAAATCTAACGGCTAAATTATGAGATATGAGTGATTATGTGTTCTACGCATAAGCGTATGAACATACAATCATTGGTATGTGTTTGTGGTTAAAATAAGAATGTCAAAATGTTTTAAAACATCAATGATACTATGTTTATCCTCAAAATCCACCCAGAAACACGAATTGATTGATTTTCAAAATTAGGGTTTATGCGTTAATTTGGGTGTTTTTCAAATGAGAACGTTTTTTGGTGATAAAGATTGTTGTATGAGGTTGTTTTCAAGTTGAATTGAGCATATTTAAACCCAGAAATCACCCAGAAACACTAATGCTTCATAAATTGAAATTTAGGGTTCTAGTTCATACGAATTGGGTATTTTTGATTCATGGCTTATCTGATGTTAAAACTTGGATAAACATTCTCCATATGCTTCTTAGACCTCCCAGAAACACTTTGGTGCAAATCCTATGGCTAGATTTCATACGTGTAACTCTTGAATTTTTAGGGTTTTAGGCTACGCATAAGTAATCTTACGCGTAAACTGTTTGATGAATATACATGCCATGATCTATTATAAGATGAATGTATGTGTCAAAATTGATGCTATGATGATTTTATTTCAGGCTTGCTACGCATAAAACTCAGAATCAAGGTCATTGAAACTCTACGCATAAGGATCACCTTACGCGTAGAAAGTTATGCGTAAGAGAAATCTTCACCGTAACTATTACGTGTAGGTTCTACAAAGGGACTACTGGCGTATCCCGTGAAGGATATCGTAAACAATGACCTCTACGCATAAGGTCTATTCTTCACGAGTAAGCCTTTACGCGTAAGGTTTTATATACGCCACGCCGTAAGCTTTACGCATAAGGTTCCCTTTCCTCGCCAGAATATTTCTTCGCGTGAAGAAAGGATCCCACGACAAGCTTACATCTACGCCAGATACTTCTTTGTTTACGCATAAGCTACCATTTCTCGCATAAGCCTTGATCAAACCTTCATTATGAATTGTTACGCGTGCAAACTTGTAAATAAATAAATCATAACGTCACGAAACCAATAATGTCAGCGATAAGCTTAAACGTTTAATATGTTGTGTTAAATAAGTGATAACATAAACTTTAAAACTTAAAGTTAACTAACTCACGAAACTTATCACGGCGTCATTGGACTATTGAACAAACAAGTGACTTTGGACTCGTAACTTTCATTGACATTGCACATTCAATAATTAGACAATAAAACCTTCATTGACTAACATTATGTCTTTCAATATGTTGGTTCTTTTGGCTAATGTTATTTCGATCACGACATGGTCACGCTCAAATGAATGTGGATGCACCGATGTTCTCACAATGGCCGATATCTTCCCTAATGGCTATCCGAGGAAGATTGAAAGAACAATCTCGAGTTGACTTTGATACCCTCACCGCTTCGAGAATCTTCCGCTTGATTGCTATGGATATTCTCAAGAATCATCCCTACCGAACATGCTCTCATTACGCTACAAGATCTGAGATCTACATACAACAATTCGGAATACAATGCGAGGGTCAAGGTCAAAGTGTAGTGACAAATGCGGCTCAATCATATACAAGTCACCATCACACATGCAAAGCTTCGACTGTATTTCTCATCCACGACATCGAGTCAACCGATTTCTATGCCACACCCATCAAGAGACGGCTTTGCAATTCTTGATTGATATTGGCTATGATGAAGCTTGAAATTATCACTAAGCATTCTCATGTGGAGCTTAAGAACATTCCTCAACAATGGAGAACACTCTACATCATCATCACCAAATCTGTCTCGGTCGAGATAGCGGCTATGAGCATCCCAAGCTCATGGAATCGCAAATCTTTGGTCATTAATCAACATGAAGCACATCGAACTGAAGCTACGATATGGGATGACATGATGTCATTTCTCAAAAGCTTAGCTCAAAGATTCCTATGTCGGATACACTAAACTGATCCGAAGAGCACTTGGTCTTCATCCTGATATTCCCAAGAGGCTCAATGACCCCGACAATCACGACATGTTAATCGAGCCTATTTTAAATGTCGGAATCAAGGAATGCGTCAACAAAGAAACATGGTGTTGTGTTACACGATCACCTTCGCATCTAACGAAATCAAAAGCTTGAGACATACAAAAGGTATCTAGTTGCGGTGAAAGAAGGCAAAGTTGGACATCTTGATGTGAAACCTTCGGGACACCTACACGGAGAACTAGAAGAGGCAGCGGTCACGAGTCTTAAGCATCGAGAGTCGAGGAAGCTTCCAAAAGGAATCCTCCACGTAAAAGGATTGCTCCCGCTAAGGAAGCTATACCTATTCCCATTCCAAATCTAAACCGACGCAAGAGAGCTTGTGAATGAAGCTCAAGATACACAATCGATGAAGAGATCTTCTTCTCTCAAACCGCAACCGACATTAATCCTTCAAGAGCCAGAACCTCCTAGTCCTCAAGGTGACCAAGGAAAGGAAGACTCCGAGACTTGTGCCTTATGAAGAAAGCTCAAGCTCAAATGAAGTGGCCTGGATACATCATACGGAAGAAATTCAAATTTGTTAGACTCCAACACGTTGTGGAGGAATTTGCCAAAGATCAAATGGGTGGCCCTGGGAGGTCAAGTGGTGATGTTGAACCTTCACCGATCCTCGATGCGTTAATCGACCCGATAAGGGAACCGTGACACCACTTTGGAGCAACAACATAAGCAACAGGAGGAGTCTATTAAGTTTGACATTGAGGAACCAGATCTCAAAAGTCTGAGAAAATAAAGTCGATGAAGAAGCTAAGCACGAAATGATGAAGATGTTGATTATGAAAAGTATCTTCTTATAAGTCCGTCACGGTCTAAGGAGAAAACATCTCGAACCTCCTAAGGACCGGAGTCTCCTCACATCTCATCTTCATCGGATTCATCTTCTCATTCCTCACCACCACCATCTAAAAGATCAACCAAATCAACATCCAAATCAAGAAGAAGCTAACTCGATCTAGGATTTCTCATACTCATAAAGGAATTGTGAATCTTTGTCAAACAAGTCGAAAGAAAGACATGCTCTCTGTGAAGATGAATTTCTTCGCTAATCAAATACAATATCTTCATGACGAGAATGACGAGATGAAAGTTGAAAGGGGTATGTCCGTAAGCTCATGAAGATGATCTTCAAGGAAAATGGATGAGATGATCAAAGGATACACTCACAAGTTCCTTCTTGACGTCGTTCCTAAACCGACAAAGGAGATGTATACTAGACAACTTTATCCAAATCTCTTACATCCGTAAAGAAAACCATGAAATCAACTCCAATGAATGAACATCAATCCGGTTGAACCCAGGTCTTTTCGGATGATGAATTGGTGAACCACTAGTAGCTCAAATGTCAAACGCCTGCAACGCTTGCCTCCACGAAGCTAAATTGTTTGAAGCATTCTTTGAATACCAACTCAGTCAAGATCTGAGAAGAAAGCGTAAGGCCTAAACGCTCAAGAGATCAGCGAAGACAACGATAAGGATAAGGATAACGAGCCCAAACGCCCAAGAAGTCCGATGCATCATCTTCTATGCAACCTCCTCCCCACGGACTCCGCTCAACAAAGGTCTCCTCGCTCTTCCACCGATAAACCTCGGGATTCTTCAATTACCACGGACTTAGAAACCGGTGATCATTTTGAGTATACGGTGGTGATGATGAGAAGTCCGTGAGCCCTACAACAACCCAACTCTCTCAAACAAGTTAAGAAACCAGAATCTTCATCTAGGCCTAAGAAAAAGAAGAAGGCGCTACTCTGGACGTCGTATCATGGCTAGATGAAGATAACACAGAGGAATTTGAATGGTTTCTACACTTGTTAATTCCACCCACTATCCAAATTGAAGGTCAAGATCCGTGAGCGGTAATACATTGGAGCATGCTAAGATACTGCAAGAAAATTCGAGTAAAGAAGATGACGAACTGGTTGGTGGCGAATTAAGAATGAAGCTTTTCAAGCTGTTAAAGATAGCTCGGGAAGTGCCATCGAGGTCGAATATCACCTGAAAACATTGCTCGAGCTATGTCTAACAACATGGATTGGCTCAACCCAAGCAAACATCGACTTCACCAAACGGGATAACCCTCCATATTACACCGATCGTCTAAACCTCTACCAACAATTGGCCAACCAGATGAGCCTCGGTTCCATTCCGATATTTCTTCAACAAAGACATGGAATTTCTCCTACACGACATTGATGATTCAAGTAAATATGCTACATCTCCGACACTTCCGTTCCCGCAGCCATATACTCAAACCGCATAGCCATCGAGGAAAAGGCTACCCACATGTTTTCTAACAATGTGGAATTGTATGACCATGAGGCAATGTATGGGATTCACCATTGGCGGGCGAACTATTTAATCTACTACAGTGTCGCCAAGTTCGTAAGTCTCAAAATGAAGTGTTCAAGACTAAAGGAATCATTCTTTGTTAAACATGTTGATCTTTCGTCTAAATGGGACTACACGTTTCTCAAGAATATCATGGTTAAAAGACAAGGCGAAAGAGATTATGCATTCATGAAGCGGACTTTTAAATTTGTCTCTCAACGACATTGAAGATCCAGATCTTGTCAAGCGAGGGCGCATGAGACAATTCTCGACTAAAGTACAACGTGAATACATCAAGTCCTTGCTAATATTCATCGAAGCATAGTCATACGAGGAATGTGTAGAAGATCTCCGACTTGCGGTTGAATCATATCGCACCGTGTCAACTTCACTCCACCTCGCTAGATCTTCCCGACATCAACCAACTTCCACATACACACTAGTCAACAAACCATTCGGCGTCGTTTATCGCAGTGAACTTCAACGAAATTGCTTGATGGCGTGTAGAGATCTTCACAAGTTTGGGGATCACACTTTGAAGATGGTTAGGGACGGATTGGCTTATAGGTTGAAGGATATACATCAAAAGATTGGGTCTCCTAAGCGATGGAATTCTCAGGATCTAAGGGATGTGAAGAGGATTATCACGATGATTGATGAACGGTTGTTTCGATGGGATCAGTTCAGAACATTGGAAAGCTTTGTTGGTGGTCGACTCGGGATTAACATCACCGCTATCAGCGCCCGGTTTTGCACTCCCGCAACATCACCGGACTTCTGGTACCCTTGAATGTTTTTTCATTATTACACTTGGATGTGTGATTATATATGTCTATGGCTTGTGCACACATAACGTTGTACAACCCGCAATTTGCAAGAAAGGACCACGTAGTGCGATTTAGTGCAACAATCCTTATAAAAGGAGCAAAGCTTCTTTTTGAGTAAAACCTATCAAACCTTTCATTTTTCAAGGTTTTGCTCAAAGAACAAGTACTTCCGTATGATTTTCAAAACCTCAACCGTTTATATCACTTGTTGAGGGGAGTACTTGAATTAAAACTTGTTCACAAATTGTTCACAGTGGTCATCTTCCCGCAACACTCGAAATGGTCATATTTATTCTAAACTTTTCAAAATAACATTTTATATGCCATTTTTGAGGGAGAAAATTATGTGATAAGAAATATGTTGTATAAATGCAAATGAATCTTTGTGCTATAGACTTAACCAACGAATTGATTATAGCTATTAGTAACTCGAAAAGACTTGTCCGGGCGGGTAATAATTTCAAGCTAGTTTGCTAGGAATGTAAACGTGTCATGCAAAGGACTTGTCCGAGCGTAATGTACCATTCGAGAAACTCTTGGTAGACATGAACTCGACGGGTTTGACAACCTTTGAGGTTTGTCTACACCTTCAAGGTAGTTATTAGAGCTAGTTGTCACCCAAAAGGCGACAATGTAACTCTTTAACTATGCAGCGAACCGTGTCTCATGGGATTGTCTTTCTTGAGTTGATCAATTCATAAAGTGGCGCTCTTTCCTAACTGCATGCGATTTCGTAAAACTCTTAAGCACATATGGAGGGGTATTTACGCAAAGATCAAACTCTTACAATGGTACAAAATGTTTTACAATCATAACCATTGTGAGAGATTTTCTTAAAATTGGTTTTATGGCAACATAGGTTAGTCATGGAGTTATAAGGTGACTAAGGTTAGGAATAACCGTCCTATGATCCACAGAGCCGGAGGATCTACCCAAGGACATCACAAATAGTTAGTACTTAGAAGTCCTTAGATGCGATTATAAAAGGAGAAAATGAGAATCGGAGAAAGAAGGAGTTGAAGAATTAAAAGAAATGCAAAGAAAAGGTGAATAGAAATAGCCCTCCAAATTATTCAACTTAGGGTGGAATCGGGTTCAATTCTTAAGCTCTTGATTGTCACTTAGTGGCCCGGTATTGAAGATTAAAGTCGTCATGGACCCGGTGGCGCATGCACTAAACCTTCTTAGCCACTCAAGTTTCTCTCAAAAGAGCTTGTTTCATTCACACAGGAACCCTACATAATCTATCGGCTTTCTCTTAGAGATAGGCGGTATTGAAGAAGGAGACCCTCCCTAGTCTCCGCTCGGAAAACCAAAATGTACCATTGAGTCTAGAGCCACGAGATTAATCAAAAGATCTCTTAGGTACACTTGACATTTCATCACTTGATGTTCAACAATAAGAACATCGATGAGTGCGTTATCGAGTCCTTCATGGATCTTAGCAATCTGTCGAGAACATTTATGAGAGGTTCACATCCGTGATCCTCGGTGATTGAATGGAAACTCCCGCGGGGTCAACATCAAACAGCCACGGCGGAGGTCACTTCGGTAACTCCCGTGGATTACGCTTAGTGTGTCTCAAAGCGGTCTGATCGTGGGTGATGATTCGGTGTACCTCAAATGACTCATATGAGCTAAGAGGTGTACTTGGTGCATCGCGTTATCTCACTTGTGGGACTCCAGTTCGAGAGCGGCCTTTGTAAGAATTAGAGTTGTGTTTTCACACTATCTTGTTAACACTCTCAAGTTCAAACTTGTAAGTCTGGAATCCGCTTATTACTTACCGTTTTCATGTTTACTTTATGGAAGCTCGGAGCGGAATGATCGTGCTGATTCTTCACATGCTCATGCCAACATCATCACTAATTAAAGTTCTATCACAAAGCAACACAAAGTCGAATGATTCTTTCAAGCCAAAGAATCTACAAAGTTAAAGACTTAAAGAACTTCATCGATCTCTGAAATCCAACGTCAAAGGCGTGTGAGCATGTTGAAGAATGGCGTGGACACCTTGGCAACAAGGCAACTGAAAGCGGACTGATCACGGACAACAACAACATACTATCACTACCATCACAAAGAAAAATAATCAAAGAACAAAGTTAAAGATGACATCAAAGCAAAGCTGTTTAAAGAAAACAATTTCTACCTTTGGGGAGATTGTTCGAATCAAGGCAACTCTTCTCACAAGAAAGAAGAATGTCAGAAGACGTCAAAGCTACTATTACATCAAAGCCTTCACCGTTCATATTCATTCATCACCAACACTTAGGGGGAGATTGTTAGACTCACTCCTAAACCTAAATCAAGTGTAACACCCCAACCCGGCAAGGGTAGAAGTGTCACATTCTGGTGTCATATCAGAACATACAAATGAAATATTTACAAATGGAAACCATAAAACTGAAGTATCAAAACATATACACAATTGACTGACAAGAAAATACAATATCCAGAATGAATTAAAATCCCAAACAAAAGTTCTTCAAAATAAGTCCCAAAGTAATAAGGTGCTAGGGTTGGTCCACTCGGATACTCTAACTCTCACCCATCAAAGCCCATCTTCAAACCTAAAACCGCCGCAGAAAAGAAATGCGGTGAGCTTAAAAAGCCAGCCCAAGCATGATATAACAAAACGAAAGCTAAATAAATCAGAAATGCTAAATGGAATAATTAAAATTGATAACAAAGTCGCAGCGAAATGAGGACAATGAGTCAATGAGGATCCTGCAGAACACAATTATACATATATCCAAATGAAACAGATAACAAGGAGAACTAAGCAAAGCAAAGCACCGAAGACATATATACAAGCACATACAAACCAGGCATACAAGTACTGAAACATAAGCAAGCATAGCAGACGTTGCATCCACACAACATATATGTCATACAATCAAATCAGGAAATTAGAAGACATACAAGCCAAACAAATATCTACAGGAAAACGGAAGCAATTAATTAATAAGTGAGCATGACAATTCACATAGGTCAAAACCCTTAGTTGAAAACATAACCATATCATAACAAAGTACTATCAAAACATGGTAGTCACACGTAATAAATAGGAATATAGTATAAGCGATATAATTAAATGAATTAAAGACATAGCGGGGCAACTAAACAAATTAACAAGCGTATCGTCACAAGTTGAACCATTTACCTAATCAAACCGTAGCATAGATGAAATGTAAACATGGCGGGTAAACAATAGCGAGATAAGGACACAACGAATAGTCATAGTCCACGGAATTAAGCGAGCAAGTACACATAATAAGCAGACAAAACTAACGATTACACATTAGCATGGTCACCGGACAATTCGAGGGTCACATAACGGTGAGATCACATATCATCGATGAAAGCAGGTAACTTAGATAATCGTATATTAATTATATCGCAGCAGAGTAATCGGTAGTCACATAACACATGAAAAGCATAATCAAATCCAATAACATATAATAACCCTGCGTGAATGGAGCGATAGTCCGAAATAACGGAATGAAAGTGTGACGATCAATGAAAAGGAGTATCTATATCTTGGTAAGAGTGAGTCATATAAAGTACGAGTAATGAACAATTAATCTGATTATGGTGCGTTGGGAAATATAGAAAGTACAGATAGGCATATCAAAAGTGTAAGGGTTTCGAAATCTATCACGAGCCGGAAACATATCATATCATATCATAATAAGTAGCCATTGTATTCAGAGGGTGACCTCGGAATACCATATATAATAGGAGGAGACCTCAAGTAACCAATGGAGTAGCTAGCTTCCAGCATCGTGAAGACGCGTGATTGCATCGACATCATTCACCGACAAATCATGTCATATCGGATAACGAGCGGATCTAGGATGCATCCATACGCCCACCTCACATATACAAAATATGATCCACCACCGGGACGTGGCGTAACATCACTCTATCGCCCTAGAGTCATGCCGAGGTGCATCATCGACACGGCCATGTTACCTTCATGGCTAGGGAAAACATATTTGGCTCGGGTATCAAACGGAAGGGTCAAAGCATAATCATATCATAAGGATTCATATCAAAGTTCATATCAAAGTTCCATAACATAAGTTCATAATCAAAAGTTCATATCAATGGCTCATAATCGAAAGGTTCGTAGTCATAAGGTTCACAATCGGAAGGTTCATAATCGAAAGGTTCATAATCGAGTTCATAACAAAGGGTGCATAGCATAGTCATAGGGAAGCCCTAAATAGAAGGCTCGAGCAAAGTATAACAGTTCAAATCTAATATCGAAGATGTAAATGAATCATGAGAAACCTTAAGAGATAAGGTCGTAATATATGTACCTTAGCAACGAAATGAAAACAAACGGAAAAGTAACACCGGAAGCAACGTCGTATCTTCACAACTAATCTACACGAATTGATATCATATATTATTTATATACTCATTTTATAAGCTTCTTATGCATTTGTACGTGTTTTACTTACTGATATCCTCTTTTTATCTTTCATTTTCTTAAGTTCACATTTGGACCAGAATTTAGTGATTTTTATAAAATACTTACTTAGCTCAAATAAAATCAAGTAAAATCCCATGGGTTCCCATATGAGTTAAAAGACTCTCCAAAAATTGGGGGGGTTCTAATTCCAAGTATAATGTCCTATAGAAAATCACAAGACCAGACCTGTCCAGAAAGTGGTCAGAAAATACACCTTAAAAGTTCACGCTTATTGGACCTGTTTAGACCCCTTGGAAAAATTCCCAAAACTCCCAAAATTCATTTATATCCTAAATGTAACTCCTGTAAAGGAGAGCTCCCAATTCATTATGGTTTGAAAATGAAAATCAAACAATCCAACCAAATTTCACACCCGTTTTCTCGACTTTGACACTTTTTGTAAAATTTAAAATACGACTTAGACAAATCCAAATTTGACAAAACCAATTGGAAAACTTAATTAATACATTAAACTAAGTTTAAAACCAAAAATACCGAATTAAACACTTATGTAACTCAGTTTAGCAAGCATACACATTCGACCTATAAACCTGCCCATGTCAAAAATTCGTTTTAAAGCCATCATATAACAAGTATTAACCATTCTAATACACAAGAGACTTATATATTTTGATTTTAACGTGACTTAGGCTCATTTACAGCCCTTACAATGAACACACCCAAAGCACCATACGACCCATCACAAGACCATATGCAACCCTTTTTGTTCGACACACATTAGATCAATTTTTACACGCTTCTTTTAGCCTTGTTTCAACTAATTCTTATTAACATGAACATATGTATGTGTCGCATATCATAGAGATCAAAACAGATTCGAATGAAGGTTCACAGTCGATAATCCATTCGATATAAATTAAGACTAGGTCATGATTTCATGTGACATTAGTTATCATTTTATGTGCTTTGTTATAATGTATGCGTTCAAATGGGAGAACCAAAACACACGTCCAAAAGTGAAAAGAAGGTAACGAGATGGATATATTAGAGGTTACCCTTGTGAGATGTGAACAAGAACGAGAACCCTAAGGGTCAGAACCCCACGATAGCAAGCACATCTTGACCCATAAGCCCATGATGAAAAATGGAGCACCCACGACAACACCCATGACCAAGAGCAAGCCAAACCCCCGCCAAGGCTAGCACCCACGACCAGCCACCCTTTTGAACTAGGAACCACGATCACAGCAACCCATGCCTTCGACTCACGTTCAGAAGAACTTTGCCGTCACTTTTGGTGGAGGTAGAGATTAGGGTTTCTTTGTGTTCACATATGGAGCGTATAACAAAAAAAAAGAAGGGGGGACACTGTTTCTTGCATTAGACGAGCCAAAGGAAGGAGTATGGGCCAAGTCCAATCTCCAACTTATTACATAGATGGGCCTTTACTTTTAAGTTAATAAGTATTTTTATAACTTATGAAATTTTGACTCGTCAAACATATAGGCGCGTAATATGCATAGACGTGAAGTGTCAGAAAATCTCATTTATTTTGTACATTAGGTTTTACAACTCTAACCTTTACGAGTTAGGTTACATTTCACGTTTAAGGAGCTTGATGAATTTTACGTATTTTATAAATATTAAATAGAGGGCAAAATAGTCATTTTACATGCTTGAGATTTTTAGGGTTTTACATCAAGTGTTAGTGATTCATATGTAATAGTTAGTTTTATTATGGCCTTTATGTTTGTTATCAGCCTTAAGCTTATGTAGAAGGCCCATGAGCTTAGGCCCAAGCCCATAGGAGAAAGGAAGGGACTAGGAGTGTTGCCTAGCTTCCTCCTATAAATACTATGTAATAACCCTCACTTGAGGTTGGTTGTTCAATTTATTTCTTTCACACATACTCACGCACAACCATCCAAGTATTTCGTGTGTGTGTGTTTGGTTTATTGTTCAATCGCCTTTATCTCTTTCTATTAAGCTTGTGTTGTAAAACTAGTGACCTAACAACCTCTAAACTCGTAAATATTTGATCAAATTATTAACCTAAATCGTTTCTTTTCGAGTTTGAGGTACTTTGAAGCGAATGTCGGAAAAAGCGAGTTTTGGCTAATTTGGACAAGAAAAGCGAAGAAAATGACCAAGTCACAAAACGTCATGAAAAGGAGACTGATTTAAATCACAATAACAAAATGACAGTTAGAACCAAGAAAACAATTTATGACGACATCACAATCCATAAGGTGACGTCGCATCCTGCAACATACTGACTAAGGACGAAACCATAATGACAGCGAGCTGCCGGCGTTACACCTATAAAGTGACGCCGTCACAAATGTAAATCTATATACACTTTTCGTTTATTTTTCATTCAATGTAACATCTTGGAGAGGTATCTTGGGAACACTTTGGGTGACGAATTTTACAAATCTTGTAAGGGTTTTTAGCCCCCGAACTCCAGGTTTTTTTGAAAATAAGTTATTTCTCTTTAATCAATTCAATATGTATATATGTTGTTTGATTAAATGTGTATCTCTTCTATTTAACATGCTTGGCTAAATTATCTCTTTCGTTTGCCTATGATTGAATAACACCTAGTTATTGATCATTGATTGTCGCCTCTCTTGTTTAATTAGTTGTATCGCGTTAGGAGTAGGAAAAGTGGGTTTATCATTAGTATATTAGCATGAAGGTTTGACTAAGCGCTTCTTCACTAGAGTGCACTAGTTTTTTTTATTCGTTGTATCTATTGCATGAATTTGGATGTTGATATTAAAAGTCTTAACGAGATCGCGTAATTGCAGATTGGTGACATTATGATTTCTTAACAGATTGTAACACCCCAATTTCATGATATGCAATGGAATTCAAACTGGGTGTTACTCGACCTACTTGATCATAATAATTTCAAGCTAGTTTGCTAGTAATGTAAACGTGTCTCGAAGGACTTGTCAGAGTAGAATGTACCATTCGAGAAACTCTTGTAGACATGAACTCGACGGGTTTGACAACCTTTCGAGGTTTGTCTACACCTTCAAGGTAGTTATTAGAGCTAGTTGTCACCTAAAAGTCGACAATGTAACTCTTTAACTATGCAACGAACCGTGTCTCGCTGGGGATTGTTTTTCTTGAGTTGATCAATTCATAAAGTGCGCTCTTTCCTCCTTTGCGCATTTCCGTAAAAACTCTTAAGCACATGTGGAGGAGTATTTCTACAAAGATCAAACTCTTACAATGGTACAAAATGTTTTACAATCATAACCGTTGTGAGAGATTTTCTTAAAAATTGGTTTTATGGCAACATAGGTTAGTCATGGAGTTATAAGGTGACTAAGGTTAGGAATAACTGTCCTATGATCCACAGTGAGGAGGAGGATCTACCCAAGGACATCACAAATAGTTAGTACTTAGAAGTCCTTAGGTACGATTATAAAGCAGGAGAAAATGAGAATCGGATAAAGAAGGGTTGAAGAATTAAAAGAAATGCAAAGAAAAGGGTGAATAAAATAGCCCTCCAAATTATTCAACTTAGGGCGGACAATCGGGTTCAATTCATAAGCTCTTGATTGTCACTTAGTATTGGTATTGAAGATTAAAAGTCGTCATGGACCCAAAGGCGCATGCACTAAACCTTCTTAGCCACTCAAGTTTCTCTCAAAAAAGCTTGTTTCATTCTCACGGGAACCCTACATAATCTATCGGCTTTCTCTTAGAGATAGTCGGTATTGAAGAAGGAGACCTCTCCCTAGTCTCCGCCTCAGAAAACCAAAACGCACCATTGAGTCTAGAGCCACGAGATTCATCAAAGATCTCTTAGGTACACTGACATTTCATCACTTGATGTTCAACAATAAGAACATCGGAGTACGTTATCAAGTCCTTGAAAGATCTTAGCAATCACATCGAGAACATTTATGAGAGGTTCGTGATCCGTGATCCTCGGTGATTGAATGGAAACTCCGCCAGGGTCAACATCAAATGACCCCGACAGAGGTCGCGTCGGTAACTACCGTGGATTACGCTTAGTGTGTCTCAAACGGTCTACAATCGTGAGGTGATGATTCGTGTACCTCAATGACTCATATGAGCTGTAGGTGTACTTGCACATCGCGTTATCTCACTTGTGAGACTCCGGTTCGAGAACGGCCTTTGTAAGAATTAGAGTTGTGTTTTCACACTATCTTTATTAACACTCGAAGTTCAAACTTGTAAGTGCGTAATCGCTTATTACTTACCGTTTTCATGTTTACTTCTTATTGAAGCTCGGGCGGAGCGATCGTCAGATTCTTCACATGCTCATGCCAACATCATCACTAATGAAAGTTCTATCACAAAGCAACACAAAAGTCGTAATGATTCTTCGTGAAGCCAAAGAATCTACAAAGTTAAAGACTTAAAGAACTTCATCGATCTGAAATCCAACGTCAAAGGCGTGTGAGCATGTTGAAGAATGACGTGGAGACATCGGAGCGTGAAGGCGAACACGAAGCGATCTGATGCGAGATAACAACAACATACTATCACTACCATCACAAGAACAATAATCAAAGAACAAAGTTAAAGATGGCGTCAAAGCAAAACTGCTTAAAGAAAACAATTTCTACACTTTGGGAGATTGTTCAATCAAGGCAACCCTTCTCAAATGAAAGAAGAATGTCAAGACGTCAAAGCTATTATTACATCAAAGCCTTTACCGTTCATATTCATTCATCACCAACACTTAGGGAGATTGTTGGAATCACTCCTAAACCTAAATCAAGTGTAACACCCCAACCCGATAAGGGTAGAAGTGTCACGATTCGGTGTCATATCGTAACATACAAATGAAATATTTACAAATGGAAACCTTAAAAATGAAGTATCAAAACATATACACAATTGATCGACAAGAAAATACAATATCCGAATGAATTAAAATCCAAACAAAAGTTCTTCAAAATAAGTCCCAAAGTAATAAGGTGCTAGGTTGGTCCACTCGGATACTCTAACTCTCACCCCATCAAAGCCCATCTTCAACCTAACACCGCCGCAGAAAAGAAATGCGCCGAGCTTAAAAGCCGAGTGAAACAGATATAACAAAGCGAAGCTAAATAAATAAGAAATGCGAAATGGAATAATTAAAATTGATAACAAAGTCGCAGTGAAATGAGGACAATGAGTCAATGAGGATCCTGCAGAACACAATTATCTGAGATATCAAACGAAATGATAACAAGGAGAACTAAGCAAAGCAAAGCACCCGATGACATATATACAAGCACATACAAACTAGGCATACAAGCATCAAACATAAGCAAGCATAGCGGACGTTGCATCCACACAACATATATGTCATACAATCAAATCAGAAATCGAAGACATACAAGCCAAACAGATATCTACAGAAAACGGAAGCAATAAATTAATAAGTGAGCATGACAATTCACACAGTCAAAACCCTTAGTTGAAAACATAACCAAGATTATCATATAAGAATCAAATCATGGCAATCGCACGTAATAAATAAGAATATAGTATAAACGATATAATTAAATGAATTAAAGACACAATAGGGCAACTAAACAAATTAACAAGCCGGATGTCACAAGTCGAACCATTTACCTAATCAAACCGTAGCATAGATGTAAATGTAAACATGGCGTAAACAATAAGCAACTAAGGACACAACGAACGATGAGTGTGTAAATACTCATCATTTTGTACAAATTAGACTACAAAACATCCGAAAACACTCGAAATGCATCAAAATGATAAAATATCACAAATAAGTGTTTTATGTGTTTTAAATGCAAAATATCAAAATCGGTGAAAACGATCAAGTTTGCATAATTGGCGCTTTAGTCCCCAAGTTTGAAAAATTGTCAAAACAAATCCTGGTAAATCCAAATAAAGAAAAATATCATTTTAAGTCCTTAGGATTCAAAAGTTGTCAAAATTGGTCCTTGAGATTCAAATTTACAAAATTACAACTTTAGTCCTCGAACTTTGAAATTGGCAAAATAGTCCTTTGAAAATGTGAAATGTCAAAATAGTCCTTGCACTATTAAAGTTTGTCAAATTCAGTCCTTATGGTAACTTTGGAGTATTGGCGCTTTGGTCCTCAAGATTGGAGTATTTGCGCTTTGGTCCTTGTCATTATTAACTAATCCTAAGCCTTGTCAAATTAATATTGACCCCTGCCATTATCTCCTTTTGACAAAACCCTTTAGCCTATTTTGACCCTTGGTCAAACAAAGTCAAAAGCAGAGAAAAGGCGCCCACACTGCTTATCCTTCCACCTCCCTCTCGCACCACTTGCCTGCAAGCCCCAGTCACCATCACCTCACCTTTTCCCCTTTCCTCCACCCTCATCATCACTAGCCCCCACAATTAATGCCACCCCCTAGTTGATAAAACAGAGCCCTACAAGTCAAAATCCCATTTCCCGCCAAAATGAGCATACACTCAAAACTCAACCATTGGTCATGATAAGAGGGATCCGCCGTAAGGCCACGTGGATGATATTTGAAGCATAAAAGAGGAGGAAGAGTCAACAGAGAAGCCGTGAGTTAATTTCTAGTTTTCATATATTTCGCTTTTAATACCAATGTCTTAATTTAGCTTCAAAGTTGTAATTTTCGGTTTAACTACATCAATATTAAGTTAAGAAATCATTTTATCAAGTTTTTAAGTGTTAATGCAAGCTTATGTTGAGAATTCTAATTTCAAGCTTATCGTTTCAAATTGCAATGTTCAATCATAAATCCAAGCTTCAACAAGCTTAATTTCAAATTCAAATAAGCTCATTGAAGCTTATTATAGCTTTTGAGTGAGTTTATCAAGGTGTTCAATCAATATTTGGGTTTGGTCAATGAAGTCAACTATAAGCTCAAGCGGTTGGAAATGGTTTATGGGTGTTGCGAGAGTTGATTTGGGTTGGAAATGGATTAAAATGGTGATGTATGGTTTGGTTTAAGCTACAAAACCACCGGACCTTTGTGAGCCTTTACTCTCATTTTCATTTTTTTGTTGCGCTTTGTACTTGTACTTGTATCTCGTGATCATAAATGGTTTAAACATGTTTAAATAGTAGTAATTAGTTTAACTTAAGTTATATTAATCGATGGTTTGTGCTAGTTAAGTAGTTTGGTCATTTAAAATTACATAGCAGCTTAATAAAGGGTGTTTGGTTAATAGCTTAAATCTATACTATAGGTGTATTCATGAGTTGAAATCATTGGCTCATGTTTGTTTAGTCCATGTATACTCATTTGAGTCATTAAATTGACCTCGCAAACCATAAAAGTCAAACTTACTCTAAATCATCTTAAGTCTATAATCATATGATTTTAAAGTTCAAATCTCATCAAAGTAGCTTGCAACTTAGTAATCTAGCTTAAGTTAGTCTTATTATAGCTTAAAACAACTTATTCAAATTTCATGGAATTAGTTACAATCTCATAAAAGTCAAACTCAGATGTGTCATTAAAAGTCAAAATTTTCCCCAGGTACGTAATTGGTAGCCAAGTTCATAAGCTCTTAGAGATTATTAGTGATCATTAGCTGTGTAATTTGGCTTTTGAGAAGCCAACCTAGCTGCCTCAAGGTTCCAAGTGTCATTTTTCCATTTTCGACTTATTTGATAAGCCCGCAAGTGCTACTTATTTCGTCAAAATCAAAGATTCAGAGTCTTGACTCGTTGATTTTTCCTGCTTTTTAAAAGCTTCTCAAGAGTTCATTAATATAAGCCAATCTTTGCAAGTTAGTTTTTAGAAAGCTCATTTGGTCAACTTGTTAGTCATAAGCTTTGTTTTCAATTCTTAGCTTATTATAGTGCTTAAAAGTAGCTAGAAAATAGTTAGAAAACCATAGTGTCATGTGTACTAGCTTAACTGTGTGCTTATTTAAAGCTTATTCAAGGCTTATTTTTAAGTGTTTGTGCTCTTTCGCTTTCATACTAGCTTATTATCGCCTTTTGCTTATTCTCATTCTCATTTTGCTTATTTTCTAGCTTATAAGCCATTTGGCATTAATCTTTTGCTCATTTCTCTTTATTGCTTATCGTTGAGAAAATAAGCTCAAACCGAGCTTATTAGTCATTTTCATAAAAAGTCACAGCTTGTGAAAAGTGCTTATCTTCATGTGCTTAATGAGTTTGTAAAAGAAAAGTTCAAAAAAATGTTTTTGCAAAAGGGTGGAGGCGTGCTCGAACACGAGACCTCCAAATTTGTGAGAGAGTGACAAGAGGGTACCGGAACCATTGCGCCTTGGGTCTTTGATCGCTAGAGTTTGCACAAAGTACTCTCTTATACACGCTTTATTAGTTTAGCTTATTAAGTGTAGTTAGCTTATTTCGAGCTTATTTTAAGTAGCTTTTCAAGTTTTTTATTTTTCATAAATCAGAATAATGTAAAGTATTTTTACAAAAGTTTCGATTTTCTCGTTATTTTAGTATTTTAAACATTTAATTAGTGTTTTATAGTAATTAAATCATAATAAAAATATAAAAGTCAAAAAATATAAATCTTTTTCTAAAAATTTCTTTTATCATATAGTAAGTAAAAAATTAGTTTTACACTCGTAGGCCTTTTATTTCATAAATTTTACGTTTTGTCTTGCGCCCAAACAGTAATTTTTGCAAATAACGACGCTTCCATTTTAAGTAACGTTTTAGATAATTTAAGGTTACGCTTTAGTTAAGATAGTTTATTTAAGTTATTTAGTTTTATAAAACCCAAAACATCATTGTAAAATTAGTGATAGCGTTTATTTAATAGATTTTAACTTTTAATTTCCTTTAATCTCCGTCAGTTTATAAAACTCAAAATACCTTACCGATCACTATCCTTAGTGGTTATTCGACCTCGATTGTGTTAAACACCAATTCATCCTCCGTGGGACTTAACGACCCGGAATCCACCGATTCTCCTCGATCTAAATTGCATTTGGTGTGAGAACTGTTTTGAGTTCCTTACTACCGGTCATTCACAAGTGATCAGCTTATGTGAGATAACTTGACGGTTCAAGCACCGATCAAATTTTGGCGCCACGGGAGGTCAGAAGCGTGTTCTCAACATTTTCGCACCCGTGATTTGCACATATACCACAGCTTTGTAAAAGTTTTACGTAAAGTTATAACAAAATCAAAAGTTCATTAACACTTTTCCTAAAGTGTTAAAAACACCAAACAAAATATAAAACAACAAAACAATCGTAACGCTTTCTAGCTTGTGTTTCTTTTAAGGTGATTCTTAAAGAAATACGATTTGGTTAAACGAGACGATAACAAAAATATTGTCCAAAAGTTTTAAACCCATCAAGACAAATCTATACCTACGCCTTTTCAAAGGATACTTAATATACATAAAATCAACCACCGCAAATCAAGGCAAAGGCACTACCTAACTGGGGTGCGACCATAATAAGTTCCCGAACATCGATTTAAAACTTGCCTTTGTGTCCTTGTGATTTGGTGTACCTTTTTCAAAGAAGCCATTTCACTTGTGATTATTGGTTAAGTTCACTTGTCGCTTTGCCTCGCATTTGTTTTGAAAACCGATTTTTATACTTAGTGCATGCGCACTCGCTCTTCCAGCTCTACAAGTCCATTGTCGAACTTGAAAGATTCCTCGAGACGAGGACGCTCGCTCCTTCACCGTGATCGAGGAACGCCTACCACCACCACCACCGCCGTAATGGCGTAAGACAAGCCGATGAATGAGCTTCTCCAAGCACCCATCGAGGGTTACGGAGATGCTATTGTTGTCCCACCCATCGTGGTCGACACTTTTGAGCTCAAAACCGGGTTACTTAACTGCAACCCAAAGCCAATTCTATGGTTTTGAGCGGATGATCCTCATGCACACATTCGATGGTTTAACAAGATCGCATCTACCATCAAGTATAAGAATGTCCCACATGAAGCTATCAAGCTTCTTCTGCTCCCATTTTCTGTAGGACAAGCCCGAATTGGCTTGAGAAACAACCCCTCGCTCCATTGAGACATGGGAAGATCTTGTCACAAAGTTTGTGAACGAATTCTATCCTCCATCCCGAACTACAAGTCTTAAGAATGAGATAATGAAATTCTCTCAAAGATTTGATGAATCATTCGGGAGGCATGGGATCGTTATAAAGAATTGCTCCGTAAGTGTCCGCATCATGGTTTTTCCGAGTTAATGCAAATGGATACTTTCTACAATGGTCTCGAACCGTGCAAATCAAGACTCTCTAAATGCCTCCGCTGGAGGTAATTTCTTGAGCAAGACCACAAAAGAAGCCTTGCAAATCATTGAAAACAAGTCCTGTGTCCGCCCTTTCCGCACAAAGACATATCATACCGAGTCTAATGCGGACCTTCTATTTCATCTCCCGTGAGTACATCTAGCACCGATGCTAAGATTGACAAACTCACGGATATTGTTCGAGCTTTGGTTCTTGCTAACCAAAGAAAGTCACTTTCACACAAGCACCATCATATGGTGAAGTGAAGAAAGTTGAAGTTTGTGTTACTTGTGGTGGTCCTCATGCATACTACAACTGTCAGATCGCCACCGATGGTAGTCCGTTTGAAGCTAATGCTATAGCCGGTACTTCAAATCAAGGAGGTAATCAATACCGTCCTCAAAATGAACCAAACTACCGAGCTAACACTTATCGTGCACCACCGGTTTCAACCGTAATCCTAACCGAATCGAACCAACAAAGAATGAACCAAGGTTATCAAAACCAAGGTAATTTCTATTCGGACCCAACCAAGGTTTCCAACAACAAGGAAATCTTAATCAAAACACTTACAATCGAGGGAATCAATTTCGGGAATATGAACCCTAATCAAGGGAATTCGCTATAACCGTAACATACGGCCTCAAATTGTTCCTCCTCCTCCTCCCGTGTCAACATCCGATGAGCTTTTAAACAATTCATGAAGACTCAAGAGGAGACAAATAGGTTGTTGGTCACCGATCATTGAATTGAAGAAGTCTTTAAATGATCGACCGGCTCGTGTACTTTACCTAGCAACACGATCGCTAATCCGAGGGGCGATGCAAAGGCGATCACAACCGAAGTGGTGTTTCATATGATGGACCCGCTATTCCTACTACCTCTTCTTCTTCTCCCGAAGGTAGTGGAAAGTGAACCCGAGGCGACAAAGGACAAGGAACTTCCTACTAATAACGGAAGTACCAATAATGTCCATCCTCGTTGTCCGAAACCAAAATCCAACCCAGAGTTGTTTTGAACCTCCTGTAGCTCCCATTGAAAATCCAAATCTTCTATTCCTTACCCATCACGCTTACATGAGCAAAGCTCCGCGAGAAAGCCGGTCAACAAATGGAAAAATTCTTTCAAATTTTCCAAGAACTTCATTTTGACATAAGCTTCATGGATGCTATCATGTTGATGCCCAAGTTTGCATCAACTCTCAAACACATGTTAAGCAATAAGGAAAAGTGTTTGAAATGGCTAAAACTCCTCTCAATGAGAACTCGCTCTGCAGCTTATCTTGAAGAAGCTTCCCGAAAGCTTGGAGATCCCGGAAAGTTCTCCTACCTTGTGTATTTCCGTGAATGGTTGAATGCTTTGCCTTAGCCGATCTTGGTGCAAGTATAAACCCGATGCCTCACTCAAGATGGAAGAAACTTTCTTCCTGATCTTACTCCTACATGCATGACTCTCGAGCTTGCAGATCGACAATATCCCGTCCTCTTGGAATTGCCTAGGACGATTTGTGAAAGTAGGAAAGTTTCATTTTCCACCGACTTTGTAGTTGTTGATTTCGATGTCGATCCACGGGTTCCTCTCATTGTTGGAAGAGGATTCACGAGAACGGGCCGGCTCTCATTGATGTATTTGAGCAAGAAATCACATTACGTGTTGGTAATGAAGTCATCACTTTAACCTTGATCAAACTTCGAGGTACTCCGCAAACTATGATTCCGAGTCGGTTAACCGAATCGATATCATTGATGTTGCTTCAAGAGTACTCTCAAGAAGTTCTTGGTTATGCTCATAATTCGTGAGTGGAATCCCACCACATCTTCTCAACCTATCATAGCCAATTCTACTCCTTCTCTCACTCCGCTTGAGGGAAGCGACTTCATCTTGGAAGAGATTGAAGCATACTTGGCTAGTGATTCTGCTCCATGGGAAATTGATCACGCCCAATTGACATCGAGGGGACATACTTCTCATTGAGAAAATGCTTAAAGATGATCATTCATCAACCCCTCACATCGTGATGCAATTCCGTAAGAGATTAATCACCATGAGATTAATCCGAGGGAGATATTCTTACTCTTGAGAAGTTGTTAAATCAGACACTTCTCCTCCTCTCCTCCCGTCAAACTTCATAACAAGGAAGTCAAATCATTGAGAAAATCAAGAATTTCCCGAGGTTGAACTTAAGGACTTACCACCTCATCTTGAGTATGCATTTCTTGAGGGTGATGATAAATTACCCGTCATTATTGCTCGAGATTTGAGTAAAGATGAAAAGATCGCTCTCATAAAGGTCTTGAAGTCACATAAGCAAGCAATTGCTTGGAAACTCTCCGACATTAAGGTATCAACCCCGAATTTTGTACTCACAAAATCTTGATGGAGGATGACTTCAAACCAGCGATTCAACATCGAGAAGAGTAAATCCAAAATCCATGATGTTATCAAACAGAGGTTATCAAACTTCTTGATGCAGATTGATTTACCCTATCTCGTATAGTCCTTGGGTTAGCCCGATTCATCGTGTTCCAAAAAGGGTGGCATAATCGTTGTCACGAATGAAGAAAACGAGTTAATTCCAACTCGATTGGTTACGGATGGCGTGTCTCAGATTGACTATCGTAAGTTGAATGACGCCACCAGTAAAGACCATTTTCCTCTACCCTTCATGGATCGGATGCTTGAGAGATTAGCGGAAATGAGTACTATTGTTTCCTTGATGGTTTCTCGTGTTACTTTCAGATCCCCATTGATCCACGGGATCAAGAGAAGACCACATTCACCGCCCATGCGGAACTTTTGCCTACAAACGTATGCCTTTTGGCTTATGTAACGCTCCCGCACGCTCCAACGATGTATGATGGCCATATTCCACGACATGATCGGGAAACAATGGAGGTGTTTATGGATGACTTCTCGGTCATCGGGGATTCATTTCGACTTGTCTCTCCCATTTAGACAAAATGCTTAAAAGGTGTGAAGACACCAATCTATGTCTAAACCGGGAGAAGAGTCACTTTATAGTCAAAGAAGGCATAGTCCTTGGCCATAAGATTTCAAAAACGGATTGAGGTCGATAGAGCAAAAGTTGATGTTATTGCTAACCGCCTCATCCTACTACCGTCAAAGGTATTAGGAGTTTTCTTGGTCATGCCGGGTTTTATCGAGATTCATACAGATTTTTCTAAAATCGCCGCCTATGACCCATCTTCTTGAAAAGAAGCTCCTTTTATCTTCTCTCCCGAGTGCGTCGAAGCTTTTGAAACACTAAAGAAAAAGCTTACGGAAGCACCCATTCTAGTTGCCCCGATCGGATTTACCCTTCGAGCTCATGTGCGATGCAAGTGATTTTGCTATCGGTGCGCCTTGGGGCAACAAAAACAAAGCATTTTCACCTATCCACTACGCAAGTAAAACTATGATCAAGCTCAAACCCATTACACCACTACGTAAAAAGAACTATTAGTCGTGGTGTATGCGTTTGAGAAATTTCGCCATACCTCATCTTGACTAAATGCGTGGTGTATACGGATCACTCGGCTCTCAAATACCTCTTTGCAAAACAAGATGCAAAGCCGAGATTGCTCCGTTGGGTTCTCCTCCTCCGTGAATTTGATATCATTATACGTGATAAAAAGGAGCCGAGAACCTAGTCACGATCATCTATCCCGATTAGAGAACCCTCACCAGATGTGTTTGAGAAGAAGGAAATAAATGAAACATTTCCTCTCGAAACACTCAATGCGGTTTCTTTTCGTGGAGACTCTTCTACCCCATGGTTTGTCGACTTCGCAAATTACCATGCGGGTAACTTCATAGTGAAAGGGATGTCATCCCAACGTAAGAACAAATTCTTCAAAGATGTTAAACATTACTCGGGACGACCCTACTTGTTTAAAATTTGCGCGGATCAAGTCATCGGCGATGTGTATATGGTCGAAGCTATTGACATTCTCAAAGCTTGCCATGATGGACCCACTTGGGGACATCATAGCCCCAACTACACCGCCAAGAAGGTGTTTGATTCCGGATTCTATTGGCCCACTATCTACAAGGATGCCCACGAATTTGTCAAAGCTCGTGACGCTTGTCAACGCCACGGAATATCTCACAAAGGAATGAAATGCCACAAAACGCCATTCAAGTGTGTGAGATCTTTGACATCCGGGCATTGACTTTATGGGCCATTTCCTTCTTCTCGCGGTAATAAGTACATACTCGTGGCGTTGACTACTTGTCAAAATGGGTTGAAGCTAAGGCTTTGCATACCAATGATGCCCGAGTTGTTGTGAAATTCTTGAAATCTCTTTTGCTAGGTTTGGAACTCCACGAGCCATAATCGGTGATCGTGGCACGCATTTCTGCAATGACCGCTTGAAAGAGTCATGCGTAAGTATGGTGTAACTCACCGCCTCTCATCGCTGTACCACCCCAAACAAGTGGGCAAGTGGAAGTTTCAAACCGAGGATTAAAGAATTCGGAGAGGACGGTTGGCGAAAACCGTGCCTCTTGGTCGGATAAGCTAGATGACGACTGGGCCTTCCGTACATCTTACAAAACACCCATCGGGTGCACTCCATACAAGCTTGGTGTACGGAAGGCATGTCATCCGCTGTTGAGTTAGAGCACAAGGCATACGGGCCTTGAAGCATGCCAACTTCGATATTCGAGACGGTGGTGATCACGTAAAAGTTCAAATGAATGAATTAAATGAACTCCGTGATCAAGCATACGAGAACTCTTTGATCTATAAAGAAAAGACAAAGAAGGTTCATGACTCTAAAATCAAGAACCGCGTTTTCAACGCTGGTGATCGAGTCCTTCTTTTCAATTCAAGATTAAAGATTTTCTGGGAAGCTTAAATCCACCGGTCCGGACCATTCACTATCACTAAGGTTTATCCTTATGGCACCATTGAGTTATCTCAACCCGATGGTCCAAATTTTAAAGTAAATGGTCATCGGTGAAGCATTACTTTGGAGAGGACATTCCCCCGTGGTTGTCCCGGATCTACAAACCTTCCCATGAACCAATGAATGCGGAGATCGAGTCAAGCTAGCGACTCGTAATCAAAACAAGAGCATGCCATATGGGTTATCACCCATATTTACGAAATTGTCTGTTTTGTTACAGCCATTCACAAGTGGCTAGCTTGTGTGATAAAACTTGACAGTGTTCTTCTTTCTACTTTCTACCACCCTAGTGGGGGTTGCCCACATGTTGTGTATATAAGAATGTTCCAAAAAAAAAAAAAAAAAAAAAAAAAAAAATCCTTGCTAAATAATGGCCTTAGTATTTCCCTTTTACGTTCTATGTTTCGCATAACATGCGGTACTTTGAATATTGAGGGCAATATTCATTTCTAAGTGTGGGGAATTCTCACGAATTTTATCATGTAATTATACCGCCTAATTCCCGTTTTGGCCAAATTTTTTTTTTGGAGTAAGTATTCTACACTTACTCATTTGGTTATCATCCGCTTTGTCTAATAAACAAAAGGATTGGCTAATCCAGAGCAAACGGCTCTTGGTAAAGATATCTCAAATTGTTGACGGCTTGCAATTTGCCCAAAATTGTATGGTATTCACTCACCATATCCTTAAAAGTGAAGAGTTGGCTAGCCCACAAGTTTATGGCTTGTGGTAAAGGCAATGGAAAACCATAATTGGTAATCACTCACCAAAGATATTTTATCTAAGAGTTATTAGTCCGTAGCAAACGGCTTCGTAAAGACAAATCAAACCCGTTGGAAGTCGGTGATTTGCTCAAAATCATTTGGTTATCGGTGTACCAAGGTTCTTACTTGAACTGAAACATTTGGCTACTCCGTAGTAATGGCTTTTGGTAAAGAGATGAAATCCATTAATTTTTCTCAAAACATTGCTAGGGACTAGCAATATCTTAGTGTGGGGATTGATGAGTGTGTAAATACTCATCATTTTTGTACAAATTAGACTACAAAACATCCGAAAACACTCGAAATGCATCAAAATGATAAAATATCACAAATAAGTGTTTTATGTGTTTTAAATGCAAAATATCAAAATCGGTGAAAACGATCAAGTTTGCATAATTGGCGCTTTAGTCCCCAAGTTTGAAAAGTTGTCAAAAAGCCCCCTGTAAATCCAAATAAAGAAAAATATCATTTTAAGTCCGTAGGATTCAAAAGTTGTCAAAATTGGTCCTTGAGATTCAAATTTACAAAATTACAACTTTAGTCCCCGAACTTTGAAATTGGCAAAATAGTCCTTGAAAATGTGAAAATGTCAAAATAGTCCTTGCACTATTAAAGTTTGTCAAATTCAGTCCTTATGGTAACTTTGGAGTATTGGCGGATTGGTCCTTCAAGATTGGAGTATTTGCGCTTTAGTCCTTGTCATATTAACTAATCCTAAGCTTGTCAAATAATATTGACCCCGCCATTATCTCCTTTTGACCCCTCAAAACCCTTGACCTATTTTGACCCCTTGGTCAAACAAAGTCAAAAAAGCAGAAAACGCGCCCCACACTGTTTATCCCTTCCACCTCCCCTCTGCACCACTTGCCTGCAAGCCCCAGCCACAATCACCTCACCTTTTCCCCTTTCCTCCACCTCTCATCATCACTAGCCCCCCACAATTAATGCCACCCCCCCTAGTTGATAAAACAGAGCCCTACAAGTCAAAATCCCATTTCCCGCCAAAATGAGCATACACTCAAAACTCAACCATTGGTCATGATAAGAGGTGGGATCTGCTCAGAAGGCCACGTGGATGATATTTGAAGCATAAAAGAGGAGGAAGAGTCAACAGAGAAGCCAGTAGTTAATTTCTAGTTTTCATATATTTCGTTTTTAATACCAATGTCTTAATTTAGCTTCAAAGTTGTAATTTTCAGTTTAACTACATCAATATTAAGTTAAGAAATCATTTTATCAAGTTTTTAAGTGTTAATGCAAGCTTATGTTGAGAATTCTAATTTCAAGCTAATCGTTTCAAATTGCAATGTTCAATGCTAAATCCAAGCTTCAACAAGCTTAATTTCAATTTCAAATAAGCTCATTGAAGCTTATTATAGCTTTTGTGAGTTTATCAAGGTGTTCAATCAATATTTGGGTTTGGTCAATGAAGTCAACTATAAGCTCAAGCGGGTTGGAAATGGTTTATGGGTGTTGCGAGAGAGTTGATTTGGGTTGGAAATGGATTAAAATGGTGATGTATGGTTTGGTTTAAGCTACAAAACCAATTTGGACCTTTGTGAGCCTTTACTCTCATTTTCATTTTTTTGTTGCGGTTTGTACTTGTACTTGTATCCGTGATCATAAATGGTTTAAACATGTTTAAATAGTAGTAATTAGTTTAACTTAAGTTATATTAATCGATGGTCCATGCTAGTTAAGTAGTTTGGTCATTTAAAAATTACATAGCGCTTAATAAAGGGTGTTTGGTTAATAGCTTAAATCAGTACTATAGGTGTATTCATGAGTTGAAATCATTGGCTCATGTTTGTTTAGTCCATGTATACTCATTTGAGTCATTAAATTGACCTCGCAAACCATAAAAGTCAAACTTACTCTAAATCATCTTAAGTCTATAAGCTGTTATGATTTTAAAGTTCAAATCTCATCAAAGTAGCTTGCAACTTAGTAATCTAGCTTAAGTTAGTCTTATTATAGCTTAAAACAACTTATTCAAATCATGGAATTAGTTACAATCTCATAAAAGTCAAACCAGTATGTGTCATTAAAAGTCAAAATTTTCCCACAATGCACGTAATTGGTAGCCAAGTTCATAAGCTCTTAGAGAGCTTATTAGTGATCATTAGCTTGTGTAATTTGGCTTTTGAGAAGCCAACCTAGCTGCCTCAAGGTTCCAAGTGTCATTTTCCATTTTCACTTATTTGATAAGCTCGCAAGTGCTACTTATTTCATCCAAAACTCAAGATTCACCGAGTCTTGACTCGATGATTTTCCTGCTTTTTAAAAGCTTCTCAAGAGTTCATTAATATAAGCCAATCTTTGCAAGTTAGTTTTTAGAAAGCTCATTTGGTCAACTTGTTAGTCGCAGTCTTTGTTTTCAATTCTTAGCTTATTATAGTGCTTAAAAGTAGCTAGAAAATAGTTAGAAAACCATAGTGTCCTCGTGTACTAGCTTAACGTGTGCTTATTTAAAGCTTATTCAAGGCTTATTTTTAAGTGTTTGTGCTCTTTCGGTTTCATACTAGCTTATTATCGCCTTTTGCTTATTCTCATTCTCATTTTGCTTATTTTCTAGCTTATAAGCCATTTGGCATTAATCTTTGCTCATTTCTCTTTTATTGCTTATCGTTGAGAAAATAAGCTCAAACCGAGCTTATTAGTCATTTTCATAAAAGTCACAGTTGTGAAAAGTGCTTATCTTCATGTGCTTAATGAGTTTGTAAAAGAAAAGTTCAAAAAAAAAAAATGTTTTTGCAAAAGGGTGGAGGCAGCTCGAACACGAGACCTCCACCTTGTGAGAGTGACAAGAGGGTACACGGAACCATTGCGCCCTTGGGTCTTTGATCGCTAGAGTTTGCACAAAATACTCTCTTATACACGCTTTATTAGTTTAGCTTATTAAGTGTAGTTAGCTTATTTCGAGCTTATTTTAAGTAGCTTTTTCAAGTTTTTATTTTTCATAAATCTGTAATAATGTAAAGTATTTTTACAAAAGTTTGATTTTTCTCGTTATTTTTAGTATTTTTAAACATTTAATTAGTGTTTTATAGTAATTAAATCATAATAAAAATATAAAAGTCAAAAAATATAAATCTTTTTCTAAAAATTTCTTTTATCATATAGTAAGTAAAAATTAGTTTTACACTCGTAGGCCTTTTATTTCATAAATTTTACGCTTTGTCTTGCGCCCAACAGTAATTTTTGCAAATAACGACGTTTCCATTTTAAGTAACGTTTTAGATAATTTAAGGTTACGCTTTTAGTTAAGATAGTTTATTTAAGTTATTTAGTTTTATAAAACCCAAAACATCGCTTTAAAATTAGTGATAGCGTTTATTTAATAGATTTTAACTTTTAATTTCCTTTAATCTCCATTAATTTATAAAACTCAAAATACCTTACCGATCACTATCCTTAGTGGTTATTCGACCTCTCGATTGTGTTAAACACCAATTCATCCTCCGTGGGACTTAACGACCGGAATCCACTATATTCTCCCGATCTAAATTGCATTGGTGTGTGAACTGTTTTAAGTTCCTTACTAGCTTGCGTGAGATAACTTGGTCATTCACAAGTGAACATCACTCTCGCGCCTAGAGTCATGCCAGAGGTGCATCATCGACACGGCCATGTTACCTTCATGGCTAGGAAAACATATTTGGCTCGGGTATCAAAATCAAGGGTCAAAGCATAATCATATCATAAGGATTCATATCAAAAGTTCATATCAAAGTTCCATAACATAAGTTCATAATCAAAAGTTCATATCAATGGCTCATAATCGTAAAGGTTCGTAGTCATAAGGTTCACAATCGTAAGGTTCATAATCGTAAAGGTTCATAATCGAGTTCATAACAAAGGGTGCATATCGAGTCATAGGGAAGCCCTAAATAGAAGGCTCAGAGCAAAGTATAACAGTTCAAATCTAATATCGAAAGATGTAAACGAATCATGAGAAACCTTAAGAGATAATGTCAGAATATCTGTACCTTAGCAACGAAATGAAAACAAACGGAAAAGTAACACCGGGAAGCAACGTCGTATCTTCGTCAACGAATCTACACGAATTGATATCATATATTATTTATATACTCATTTTATAAGCTTCTTATGCATTTGTACGTGTTTTACTTACTGATATCCTCTTTTTATCTTTCATTTTCTTAAGTTCACATTTGGACCAGAATTTAGCGATTTTTATAAAATACTTACTTAGCTCAAATAAAATCAAGTAAAATCCTGTGGGTTCCCATATGAGTTAAAAGACTCTCCAAAAATTGGGGGTTCTAATTCCAAGTAAAATGTCCTATAGAAAATCACAAGACCAGACACATCCGTAAAGTGGTCGAAAAATACACCTTAAAAGTTCACGCTTATTGGACCTGTTTAGACCCCTTGGAAAAATTCCCAAAACTCCCAGAAATTCATTTATATCCTAAATGTAACTCCTGTAAAAGGAGAGCTCCCATCTCATTATGGTTTGAAAATGAAAAATCAAACAATCCAACCAAATTTCAGACCCGTTTTCTCAGATTTGACACTCGATTTTGTAAAATTTAAAAATACGACTTAGACAAATCCAAATTTGACCAAACCACTTGGAAAACTTAACTAATACATTAAACTAAGTTTAAAACCAAAAATACCGAATTAAACGCTTATGTAACTCAGTTTAGCAAGCATACACATTCGACCTATAAACCTGCCCATGTCAAAAATTCGTTTTAAAGCCATCATATAACAAGTATTAACCATTATAATACACAAGAGACTTATATATTTTGATTTTAACGTGACTTAGGCTCATTTACAGCCCTTACAATGAACACACCCAAAGCACCATACGACGCATCACAAGACCATATGAAACCCTTTTTGTTCGACACACATTAGATCAATTTTTACATGCTTCTTTTAGCCTTGTTTCAACTAATTCTTATTAACATGAACATATGTATGTGTCGCATATCATAGAGATCAAAACAGATTCGAACTAAGGTTCACAGTCGATAATCCATTCGATATAAATTAAGACTAGGTCATGATTTCATGTGACATTAGTTATCATTTTATGTGCTTTGTTATAATGTATGCGTTCAAATGGGAGAACCAAAACACACGTCCAAAAGTGAAAAGAAGGTAACGAGATGGATATATTAGAGGTTACCCTTGTGAGATGTGAACAAGAATGAGAACCCTAAGGGCTGTAACCCCCACGATAGCAGCAGCATCTTCGACCCATAAGCCCATGACAGAAAAATGGAGCACCCACGACAACACCCATGACCAAGAGCAAGCCAAAACAAATTTCACCTTCAGTGCTAGCACCTACGACCACCACCCTTTTGAACTAGGAACCACGATCACAGCAACCCATGCCTTCGACTCACGTTCAGAAGAACTTTGCCATCACTTTTGGTGGAGGTAGAGATTAGGGTTTCTTTGTGTTCACATATGGAGTGTATAACAAAAAAAAAAGAAGGGGGGACACTGGTTCTTGCATTAGACGAGCCAAAGGAAGGAGTATGGGCCAAGTCCAATCTCCAACTTGTTACATAGATGGGCCTTTACTTTTAAGTTAATAAGTATTTTTATAACTTATGAAATTTTGACTCGTGTAACATATAGGCGCGTAATATGCATAGACGTGAAGTGTCAGAAAATCTCATTTATTTTGTACATTAGGTTTTACAACTCTAACCTTTACGAGTTAGGTTACATTTCACGCTTAAGGAGCTTGATGAATTTTACGTATTTTATAAATATTAAATAGAGGCAAAATAGTCATTTTACATGCTTGAGATTTTAGGTTTTACATCAAGTGTTAGTGATTCATATGTAATAGTTAGTTTTATTATGGCCTTTATGTTTGTTATCAGCCTTAAGCTTATGTAGAAGGCCCATGAGCTTAGGCCCAAGCCCATAGGAGAAAGGAAGGGACTAGGAAGTGTTGCCCTAGCTTCCCTCCTATAAATACTATGTAATAACCCTCACTTGAGGGTTGGTTGTTCAATTTATTTCTTTCACACATACTCTACGCATAACCATCCAAGTATTTCGTGTGTGTGTGTTTGGTTTATTGTTCAATCGCCTTTATCTCTTTCTATTAAGCTTGTGTTGTAAAACTAGTGACCTAACAACCTCTAAACTCGTAAATATTTGATTAAATTATTAACCTAAATCGTTTCTTTTCGAGTTTGAGGTACTTTGGAAGCGAATGTCGGAAAAGAGCGAGTTTTTGGCTAATTTGGACAAGAAAACGAAGAAAATGACCAAGTCACGAAAACGTCATGAAAAGGAGACCTGGCGAAATCACAATAACAAAATGACATGTTAGAACCAAGAAAACAATTTATGACGACATCACAATCCATAAGGTGACGTCGTCACAACGGCGACACAGCTAAGGACGAAACCATAATGACAGCGTGCTGCCGACGTTACACCTATAAAGTGACGCCGTCACAAATGTAAATCTATATACACTTTTCGTTTATTTTTCATTCAATGTAACATCTTGGAGAGGTATCTTGGGAACACTTTGGGTGACGAATTTTACAAATCTTGTAAGGGTTTTTAGCCCCCGAACTCCAGGTTTTATTGAAAATAAGTTATTTCTCTTTAATCAATTCAATATGTATATATGTTGTTTGATTAAATGTGTATCTCTTCTATTTAACATGCTTGGCTAAATTATCTACTGTTTGCCTATGATTGAATAACACCTAGTTATTGATCATTGATTGTCGTCTCTTGTTTAATTAGTTGTATCGCGTTAGGAGTAGGAAAAGTGGGTTTATCATTAGTATATTAGCATGAAGGTTTGACTAAACGCTTCTTCACTAGAGTGCACTAGTTTTTTTTTATTCGTTGTATCTATTGCATGAATTTCAGATGTTGATATTAAAAAGTCTTAACGAGACTGCGTAATTGCAGATTGGTGACATTATGATTTCTTAACGAGATTGTAACACCCCCAATTTCATGATATGCAACGGAATTCAAACTGGGTGTTACTCGACGGCACAACAGTCATAATAATAGAAAACGATCTCTAAAGGAGTCGTTTTAAAAAGGATTTATCATTCAAATTATTTAAATATATCAGAGTTTATAAAATAGGTCTCAGTTGGTTCTATTGTTTACAAAATGCATCAATGTAAAGTCTTTTGATGTCTTTCTTGAATGATAAAATAATTATAGCCTTCTTGATCTAGTCTTTGCTCTTCCGTGCCAGCTTCTGACATCATGGACCTGAAATACATGCTTAAAACTGTCAACACAAAGGTTGAGTGAAATTCATAGAGTTTGTTTGATGGTTGAACACATTATGTTGGTAGTGTGAGTTAATTTGACTCACACAAATGGTTTGAAACAAAACAGTTATTATATGTACGGCTGCCTCAAGTATGTGATACTTGAGCACGCTTTTGTTTGATACGGCTGCCTCAAGTATGTGATACTTGAGCCAGCTTTTGTATTTCACTAAGCTCATGCAACCAAGGCGTTAACGTGTTCCAACATTAATTGGTGAAATTGTTGGTACCTGCCCTAATAGGTAAATTTTCCGTTTTTACATAATGTTACTCAAATATAGTGCGTTTGTTTGCCTTTAACGGGGCCAAAACAAACGGGATTCATAAATCTCAATAGATCTATTCACAATATTCGTGCTCACTTTCTCTTGTAATTAATGGTTCATGATTTAGGGACTTATGTTTGGCAAATGCGGTAACTTAGTGCTAATAAAACAATCAGATAAGCATACAGGTTTAAAATAAAGCATGTATCTCCCCCCAAGGGTTTATAAAACAATTAAGTAATAGAAAGTGGGGCTATGAACTCACTGTAGTGATCAGCAGCGGAGTGTAACGATATAATGTTTATCAATGGTAGAGTATGACAAGATAAAGATCTTTAACGATTACCTACGAAGGCATAGTATTCTTATTTTAGTATACTGTACGATATAAGTGTACAAGTATATGTAGTTTGTTGGCTTTCAATATGATGTTGTACATGAATCCTTAAGTGTTGTTTGGCTTATAGCCCTTTTATAAATAACCTCGTACCATCGTTCGGGCTATCAAGATTAAGAGGTCGTGAAGTAGTTTAACATGACATATGGTCATTTACTTAGTTTGTCAAAGTCTAGTGAATAAGTTTTAAAAACAAGTTTCGGTCATTAGACTTATACTAGCAGTGCGGCTAAGTTATGGTTAAGAAATAATAATCAAGACCATATTAAGGATGTCTCTAAGTTAGAAAACCTCAAGACAACAATCTTGACTTAATCTTGGCTTTATATTAGCCTTGAATGATCAATATATCACTTAAAGTTTCTCACTAAGGTTGTTTTCTAGTCAACAACAGGTCATTTTAGTTTTTGTAGTTTTTAGCATTTTTTGTTCACTTTCTGCTTATGTGCTCTTGACTTATTGTAGAAAAAGTCATTCTGAGCAACTTTTGTGCTTTACACTTTTGCTGATTCGGACAAGAAAAGGGTCAAAATTGTGATTTAAAATCGTATCAGCAAGCTTTTGTTCCAACACTATATTTTCATCTAGTAAAACTTAACTAGGCATACCTTTTTAACCACAAGTCCTTTTTAAGTGATTCAAAAGCTCAAATTCTAGTTTTTATATTCTCTAACAGCTTCTTAAGCTTAATCAAGATCAAGTTCCAAATTTTACTTATATCAATAGTCTAATTACAAGTATATACTTATATTTCATTGCAGAAAGTTTGGCTGCACATTCAGTCCTGCCAAAACGACCATAAGTTGAGTTGTACAACTTTTTTTGACACGTGGCTTTTGCCAAACTTCAATTTTAGGTCTTGGCTACATTTCATAAAACTGAGTCGACTTCCAGAAATGAACGGAACCATGGGCTTTTCTTAAATGAAATCTGGTGTGCAGATTTTGACATGTTTTGTCATTTTGGCTCTCATTTACTCATCGGGGGTGAGTTATGAGGTGCGCCACCCGGCGAAACAACCGTAAGACATATTTATAAAAGCCAATCTTACTGAATTAACCTCAAGGTTTACTGAGATGATCAGTTTAATCAAACTTTGGGACTGTTGCAGAATTCAAGTTCATAAAACTTACCTAGGACTTGTTTTAGCTTGTTTTCATGGTCACAACCTCATGTACAACATGAATTAAGCCATATTACATATAATAATTATATCAAATTACATCAAATAATTATAGATATTTTTAAAACCATATTGAATGACAAGAAAATAAACTCAAATCTTAAAAGGATTAGGATGACAAGTTACTAGTACAGCAAGAACAATTCAACCCTTAACCCTTCTAATCTCTAATCCTTGTCTTGAATCTTCAACCCACTTGATTCTAACCCTTGTTAATCACCAAATAATCCCCTTTATCTCAGCCCCTAACACCTTGAATAACTCCAAATCTAACCATGGAATCACTAAAACAACACTTGGACTATGTAGAGCTCACTTAAGCCTTCATCTTTATTGTGTAACTTATTGTGTGAATCAAAGTGGGTGATGGTGAAGTGGTGGTGAGGGATGAACGACCATGAGGGGAAGAGGAGAGGGGTTTTGGTTAGTTTTGCATGTAAAAGTGATGATAATGAGAATATATCATCAAGTGGGGTACAAGGTATGGCTAGGTGGAGAGTTATAAGACCATGAGGTCTTAAATCTTGCCACTTGGTCTTGTGGTTTTTCGCCACCTCACACATGAGGTGGTAGTGTGTGTATTTTGTTGATAGTATTTAGTTTATGAGGTATAGTTTGGTCCCGGTAATTACTAATGCTAAGCCCTTAAGTCACGAAACTTAAAACCGGGCAATGTAAAAATATAATACTTACAAAAATATTAAAAATTATCAATATACTCCAACTAGATATATTAAAAGTATGATAAGTCTAATAGGGTGATTTTATGTTGTTAAAACCTAATAACGTAGGTTCGGGCACGCGTATTACGTAAAGGGTAAAATATTTACTCAAAAATAACAAAGTGGCAATAGTTCATATAAAATATGACTAAGTAGAGTATTTTAAACATATAGACTTATCATAGTCTTATGTTGGTCACAATGAAAATTACCAGTTACTACCGGTTATCGTATTTGCTTTTACGTTACGGTAAAAGTCAAATAGTCAAAAGTCAAAGGTCAACTTTAAAAAGTCAAAGGGTAAAATAGTTATTTTACCTTATGAAAAATTACGGGTTGCTACAGAGACTGTGACAACTGGTAATTTAGGGAGCTCTTTTAAATTCCGCATTACGTTAATTAAAACGAATAACGAACTTTTAGAAATTATCTTGGAATCATGTTGAATTATATTCGTATCGTTGGTTAGACTTCAAGGATTATTATGATGATGGAATGATTTATGATATGTTGATGGTATGTTTATATTAGGCACTATACGAGTCAGCACAATAGAAACCTAATAATGCGAGAAATATTAATGTGGGACTCGTTAAACGAAAATAGACGGTCACATCTAATATATTTTACGAGCCTTTAGTCGTGTTTCAAGAAAGTTCAAACAAAATTTCGCCAATGGTCCTTGTGGTTATAAAACCGGCGCCCCCTTAATGTTTCCAAACAATTACATGAAAGGTCCCTTGTGGATATAACCCTAGCATCACACCATTTCATCCTCATTTCCACCTAAACCCTAAAATACACTCCCTCTCTTTCTCTCCTTATAGCCGTCGCCGGCCAAACTCCAACCACCATCACCGCCGGTCACCACACTACACCACCACCACCAAAACACTCAACACACTCTCCTTATTACCCCTAGAAACCATACGCGTCAAGAAGCACCACCACCGCCACCTTTTCCACAACACACGCCACCCACTTTAATTATCCTTGTTATGTACGAGTAGATCGAGAAGAAAAGGTAGGAAAAACACGAGTTACACTCGTTGGTGAATCGGTGTGAGTCGGCTCGTGACTCACAGAGTCACATTTTTTTACACATTTGGTTCGGGTTTTAGGTTAAATGAATGGGATAACATTTTAACAATCTAAAAACTAATAAAAGTCGTTTGGTATTGTGTTTGTGTGTCGTGTGTGTCGCGTTTGGGTCGAGCCGTGAGCATAAGCTCGCGGTTGTCATTGTTGTTGTTAGTATTGTGTTTGTTATTATTTTTATTGTCGTTGGAGAGAAGCCGAGACCAAAGGGTCCGTTTGGTTTTGTTTGTGTGGAGCCGAGGGTAAGCCGAGACCAAAAAGGGTCCGTTTGGTTTGTTTGGTTGTAGCCGAGAGTAGACCGAGACCACAAGGGTCTCGGTTTTGGGGTTTTGGATTATTGTTGAAATTGGATGATGTTGTTGATTGATGTGCTCTCCGTGTGTACAAGTTTTAAAATTTATAAACACGATTTATCCGACAATTACTATAAACACATACGAGCAAGTATACTCGTTCGCGATAGCAAAGGTGGGTAAGTCGAGATCGTCCTAAGAGATTTGCGTTTTAATTTGTCTAAAATATTCGAAAAAGGAAAGCTTGTCAAGGCTTCCTCAAAGTTGTGGTTTAGTAAAAATTAAATTTAAGAAACATATACTTGTGTTAAGTCTATAGGCAATTATAGAGAGTGTTCATGAAGGCTTGGTGTAAACTCTTGATGTGATGCACAAATCATAAGCAAATGATTTCCAACCCATGGTTTATGTTTTGTAAAATCATTTTAAGAACAATAACATTTAGGTAATCCTTTCGGTCCTTATCCTAATGATTACTCTTTAGAAAATCCATTTGTTTGTAAAAGGTTCTCATTAAACTTGTTCCTACGAATCTTTCGACCTTTCGTGATGAAAATGTTTCTAGTCTTGTTTCAATAAGTAAACATGGTGAGTGTCAATCACCATATCCCCATACTAGTTTGTTACTTAACTTTTTGAAATTAAACATAAGAGAAATCCTTTTGGTCCTTTTTCTTAAACATGTTTTACCGGAAAATCAAACAAGACTAGTAGTTTTTCCAACAAACTCATTTAAACAAGATCATTTACATGCATCACATATAAGAACACTATTACAATTTCCTACATCCTTACACACAAGTATATTTAAGAATTACTCCATGACAATCATAACAAAACACAAGTAGTAACAAGGTAATTCAAATAATTCAAGAGAATAGAAATTCATGACAAGTTCAATAGAATACCTAAGCTTTGGATTACAAGAATTATAAATCCTGGAATATAGCAACCACACGCCTCCAATCGTCTAGCCTAACCGTACAACTTTGAATGATCACACAATGGATGAGAATTTGTCTCACCACTTTCCTGGACGTTTTACAGCAGTAACAAGACTTTTGGGATGAATAATAAGGGTTGGTAATAACTTTGGTGTAAACTATTACTCTTTTGGTTGTGTCACACTAGACTACTAAGTCTAGGTTCATTTTATAGCTAAAAACCCTTAACTATCAGGCTAAAAATGTCCCTAACAAGTTATTAACTGGAAATGATTGGCCTCTAATTAAGTAATGGAAGTTAAGGCAACAATAAATGACAGTGTAACTCCAGAGTTCGCAGCCGGATCGATTGCAACGCAGCCGATCCGGTTGCATTTTGTCCATCAGCCCAGCCGAATCGGTTGTGGGCTCCAACCGATCGGCTAGGAGTCTCTCGTACACCCAATCTTTGACTTTGGTTGACTTTTCTTGATTCGTGCATTTTTCTTTGCTTTCGATGCTGATTTCCAAGACGAAACTTGATCTTTAATTGGTGTAGACACTTAGAAATCATTTCGCTTCCTAATCATTGAGTCAAAGAGCTTCCTTACTTGACTTCCTTCCTGAATTATCCAAATGTGCCCGAAATCTTCATTTCTTCACCTTTTTGATATCCGCTACATTCACATACAATACGCTTCTTTTGCACTTTTGCAACAATTATGAGTAAATATAGCCGATTATCATACATTAAACCAACAATAACGCTAGTGAAAACATACTGTTTTGAGCGTTATCATTGATCGATTATTATTCATGTTGATTTTGGATTTGGATTGGATTGATTGCGGTTTTGAGTTGCCGAGCCGTAGGATTAGGGCCGGTAACTAATATGATGGCGATATTGGAATTGATCTATACTTACGTTGATTCGTGCAACGTCGGTGCCACCTTGACTTTTTAGTCTCGGTTTGACCCCGACAAAGCCGTAACATGGACTTTAGTTATATTGGACATTGAGACTTGTTATTAAAGCCCGAGAGTAATGACTCAGACTTGTGAACTCAAAACGGATAATAACTCGAAATAGATTATTTGGAAACTTAATTAGATACATAGATATATAAAATCAAGAAAAGAAAATAATTAATAAAGTTTCATATAGTAAATATTTAATAACAAGAAATAACTTGTTATTCGATATTTAAAAGAAACTAATGCCTTATTTCGAAAAGTTTTATAATAAAGAGTTATTAACTATTTCGAGGGCACGCTTATCTAAATATGTCATTTATGAGGATTAAATAATCATTGTGGAATTTATGTGGATTACGGATGACTTGACATTAATGTATTTAACCCACGTAGATAACGGACTTATTGAGTTGACGAATCCGATAAGAGCCCGTTATGCATGACGGAAGAACTTATTAATGGACAACTTATCCTTATGACTCATTAGGTTGGTGAATTGGTTTTTGGAATAATAAGTGCGATGAATAAATGGTTGTATTTATCGAGTTGACGAATTCGATAAGTTCTAACAATTTATCCTGAAAACTTATTAAGCTATAAAGCTTATTACACAGAGGTCGTGTTGTTTTGGCATGTTTAAGTTTTGGTCTTTAGTAGAGTGCATTCACTTGAGTCTCGTTGAGTCGACACCATACACGATAATACCAAACGCTCATAACTAATTTGGGAAAGAGATATTTTTGGATAAGGAAATGGTATATATTCGGGGATAGAAAATATTGATTTGGAAATGTATTAAAGACGAATCTATATTACTCGGTTATGCCTAGTCCGTAGTTGTCTGGCCGTGTTAGCTGCTTATCTGCTTACTTCAATTGGTTATTTGTGCTTTTCTTGATTGAGGTGAGTATCATAACCCCACTTTTAACTATGCTTTAGTTAAAGTTGGGGTGAGAAAACATTCAAACTATTTTCTTGGACCTGCCACTAATTTTTGATTTGCTTTATGTGTTGACTAGTGAAGGTTAGATATGCGGTAAATGTTGACTTAGACTAGGATAGCAATCCTTTGCTATATCGTTGGTGCCTAGATAAGAATAGATATCTACTTCCGACCTAGACCCAGATAGCAACGTATTATACCTTGCTATATCGTCGGTGTCTGGCTAGAGTCACTTAGGGCCCTACTGAGATCTCACTCTCATTTTGATATTGAAATGATTATTGTTGGAATGTTGTTGGAATGTTTGACATATATCTGCCCTAGTCCCACATAGCAAATAACTCTATCAGGTCCACTACTAAATTTTGATTAAACCTATAAACTCACCAGCGTTAGCTGACTCTTTTAACATGTTTTGCTCGGGTAACTAAGATGATGTTTGGATTGCTTGTTTCTTGGAGGCTTGGCAAAAAGGCATGGTGGAAGGATCAACTAAAATTTGTTGGACCTAACTTATTCTTTCTTTTGGGCCTTACTTTCAGTATTTTGAATAAATGTAACCTAATGACTAAATGTTGGATTGGTTTTATGTAACGGATTATGCTATCTTGTTTCCTATGCTTGTGTTGTGTACCAATCCCGGTCTTCCGCTTTACCAAATTTTGGGGGTGTTACAGATTGTTATCAGAGCCAAGGTTATAGAGAACTAGGTACTTATCAAAAACCTAAACTATAACCACTTTCATAAAATTTGATCCTTGACCGACACATGCCAGCCTACCAAGCTGAAGCCTCTTGAATTAAGTTTGGAATATTATGATAATTCGATATGATTGATATGTCTTGGAATTTATGTGAATTTTTGGTTATATGATAAAATGACGAATTAAGGCTTATGCAGTTTTTGTCTTAAACATGTTTTGAGTAATGCGGTATTCATTGATTTTTGGAATTGGATATAATTGACACTATGTGATGGATATTACAATGTTTGATACGATATTTTCATTATGTGAATGAGTCATTTTTGTACACTTGTACCTACCATACGCCGTTGTCATAGACCATGCCTTCGTTAGCTTATGACGTGTCAGAAGAGATCCTTGCTGCCGCATCTCGCTCAACAAGAACTCTGATGACTCCAGCTAAGGACGATCATTACGTGATTGTCCGAAACCCAGCTCTTGTTTCATCATCATCAGTCATTCCAGAGCCGCAGACTTCACCCACTTCTCAGTTACCATCATCATCAGCTGGTCGTCCCAGTTCCTCGTGACAGCTTACGCTACATCAGGTTTTAGCACGAGCTCAGACTCCCCGGCTTGCTTATTGTACCACTGCTCGCATGTCAGTGCAACCTCCATCATCACCCATGCATCTTTCATCTCACTCTCTTCTGTCATCACCACTTTCATCATCATCCCACCGACGACCTAGATTACCTACTTTACCACCACATGGTTCACCTTCACAGAGACGTCGAATCATGGACTCCTACTCAAATGATGAGGATGAGGATGAGGAGGAGTATGAGGATGAGGATGTGGACCCTCCTCAAGGAGGACATCCAAGATGAGGTCATTTCACTAGTTCATAGTCCCGCACTCCAGTGCATTCACCTGGGCCAGGATCTCCCTTACACTTGCCTGAGCCTAATTCACCATGGCAACCATTTGAGTTAGTCTCGCCTCCTCACTCACCCGAACCGGGTAGCCCACTAGACTTAAACTTTCCATCAGAGGTAGCCTCAGAGCCCGTTGATTATGGAGAGACGGGTTTGATCTAGAAGCAACTTATTACTCAGGGGGTTAGGCTTAGCCAGTTGGCGGACTGATTAGTTGGCGTATTAACGACGAGTCTTGAGGAGTTGAGGGGAGACATGGGGACGTTGGTTAGGAGGACCATGTCATTAAGAGAAGGCATGACAGATCTCCATGTGCAGATGGGAGACCTTCAGAGAGGTTTCATGATAGCTCGAGAGGCGGACCGAGCGATCTGGCGCAAGGTCGGCGACCTGCAGAGAGAGGTTGCCGATCTGAGGAGAGATCGTGACTCCCAGCATGTTGAGATTTCCTCAGTGTGAAGAGAGATTGAGAGTCTATGGAGATCAGCGAGAAGCGCCCGTGCAGATCATGGCTATATGCATTTAGGCTGATGGTGTTGTACCATCTCGAAACTGAGGATTCCTTAGTTAGAGATACTGACTTATCTTAGTTATCCTTGTTATCTTCGTTACTAGAATCGTCTATGACGATTTCCTATCCTTTCATGCTATTGTACTTCGAAAAATATTTATCGACAATTATGGTTAATAGAAGTGCATCCTTTGATTTCTTGTTTAGAGCTTGCGTTATATTGATGTGAATGTGATAGTATCCCTATTATCGTGATTGGTATTCGTGCGGTATTCGACCCTGTAGTAATGGTTTCTCAAATAATGACGTATGATGTTTGGAACTTATGGAACTCTTATGTTGTAATTTAGATTAATGGCTCTAAGACGAAACCCACCCAGTACCACCCGAGCAGTGCCTGTTGTGGTCAACCCAGGTCGTCGAGGTCGGCGCCCAACTCAGAATGTTGAGAATCAGAAGACCGACAACCCAGATACCAACAATCACACTGCTGAGAATCAGAACGTCAATGATCAAGATGACAATTGTCATGCTCTACCTAACACTCTGACTATGAATCAAGATCTTATCGATAAGCTCGTGACTCAGTGTGTCGCTGAGCTGCTAGCTGAGTCAAATCACTCTAACACCTCTGCTGGAACCCCTCCGCTTAACCGAACCCGTGGTTGTACCTATAAGGAGTTCCGATTTTGTGGACCCATCGAATTTGGAGGAACCGAAGGAGTGGTTTACCTGATGAGATGGATGGAGAAGACAGAGTCGGTGTTTACCGTCAGTAGCTGTGATGAGGATGCCAAAGTGAAGTATGCAACGTTTACCCTGAAGGATGAAGCGTTGACTTGGTGGAATAATTATCACAAGTCAGTTGGAAGTAATGTGGCATATGCTATCACATGGGATCAGTTCATTGCCTTGTTGATCAAGACTTACTGTCCAAGGAATGAAGTTAAGAAGTTAGAGATTGAGTTTTGTAATTATACGATGAAAGGTACCGACATGACGGTTTACAACCGTCGTTTTCAAGAGTTGTCGTTACTTTACCCCGAGATGGTTCGCACCGAGGCACTCAAAATTGAGCGAGATACTGATGATTTACCACTAGCTACTTGGAACGATGTGATTGCTGCAACACTAACAAACCTTCATGAGGCCATCACTATAGCTCAACGTTTAATGGATTCCCTTGTGTTGGAAGGTACGGACAAGGGTATGAATGATAAGAGAAAGAGGAATGATGATGCTAAAGGTGATAATAACCCCAACAAATGGCAAGAGACTGCCAAGGTATATGCTATCGGGAATGGAAATAAGAAGGGTTATGAAGGAAATAAGCCATTGTGTGGACATTGCAATCGACACCACCATGGACAGTATACCATGGTGTGTAGAAAATTCTCAAAAGTAGGACACTTGGCCAAAGATTGTAGGTCTCGACCCCTTGCTATGGCGCAAACCACTCAAGGGACGAACTAGAAGGCCAATGTCACCTGCTATGGATGTGGGAAGAAGGGTTACTATAAGAATGAGTACCGATAACCCTGGGATAGAGGAAATTCCAAGAATGGAGGAAATCATGGGAACTGAGGTGCGGGAGGTAATGGGCATAACCATCGTAATCGGGGAGCGGAAAGAAACCAAGGAAACCAAGGCACTGGAAATCAGCAGGCAGACGTGGGAGCAACTCGAGTGTAAGTCATTGGGAAGGAGATTAAGGAGGATCTGAACATAGTCACTAGTACGTTCTTTCTCAATAATCATTATGCTTTCATACTATTTGATACCGGTGCCGATTGGAGTTTCGTATCTACTACATTTATGCCCTAACTAGAAGTCTCTCCGACACCCTTAGGAATAGGTTATGATGTGGAGTTGGCTAACGGGAATATAGAGAGAATAGACACTATCTTCCGCGGTTTCACGTTAAACTTCTTAAACCACCCGTTCAATATAGATCTCTTACCCATCACCTTAGGTAGTTTTGACGTCACCATCGATATGGATTGGTTGTCGAAGTTTGGTGCGCATATTATCTGTGATGAGAAGATTGTGCGTGTACCTTATGGTATAGAAGTCCTGAGTATATAAGGAGATCGAAGCGACTGTGGAGGTCCCTTCAAGTTGAACATCATCTCTCGTACAAAGGCACAAAAGTACATCGACAGAGGAGGATGTCTTTTCTTGGCTTGAATTTCTAAAAATAAAGGATAGGAGAAGAGTAAAAGACGTCTAGAAGATGTACCTATCGTTTGAGACTTTTTTGATATTTTCCCCGATGACTTACCAGGAATCCCACCTGTTAGACAAGTTGAATTCCATATCTAGTTGATACCTGGCGCTGCACCCGTAGCCCGGGCACCCTATCAGCTCGCTCCAAATGAGTTGGAGGAATTATCAAAACAGTTGACCGAAACGTCATAGAAGGGATTTATACGACCAAGTTAGTCGCCATGGGGAGCACCAGTATTGTTTGTGAAGAAGAAGGATGGATCTTTTCGCATGTGCATCGATCGAGAGTTGAATAAGTTGACAGTGAAAAATCGATACCCTCTATCTAGGATCAACGATCTGTTCGATCAACTCCAAGGATCGAGTATACTCAAAGATTGACCTGCGATCCGGTTATCACCAACTTAGAGTTCGAGAAGAAGACGTTCCAAAAACAGCATTCATAACTCCTTATAGGCACTATGAATTCCAAGTGATGCCATTTGGTTAAACCAACGTGCCAACGGTATTCATGGATCTCATGAATCGAGTGTGTAAGCCGTATTTGGATAAGTTTGTGATAGTATTCATATATGACATCCTAATCTACTCCACGAGTAAAGAGGAACACGAAGAACACCTAAGACTTATCTTGGAGTTACTAAGGCAAGAACAACTGTATGCCAAATTCTCTAAGTGTGAATTTTGGATCCCAACCGTACAATTTTTGGGCCACGTGATTGATAGTCAAGGAGTTCACATAGATCTCGCGAAGATTGAGTCCATCAAGGAATGGGCCTCTCTGAAAACCCCATCAGAAGTTCGTTAGTTCTTAGGTTTAGCTGGCTATTATCGGAGGTTCGTTGAGGGATTCTATAAAATAGCCAAGTCGTTAACCAAACTGACTCAGAAAAATGTCAAGTATGAATGGGGAGAAAAATAAAAGGAATTGTTTTAATTGCTAAAAGAGAAGTTGTGTAGTGTGCCTATTTTAGCCCTGCCTGAAAGTAGTGAAGACTTTGTCGTGTACTGCAATGCTTCAAACAAAGGTTTGGTAGCTGTCTTGATGCAACGTGAGAAGGTGATAGCGTATGCTTCCCGATAGCTTAAGAAGCATGAGAAAAACTACACCATCCATGATTTGGAATTGGGTGTTGTGGTGTTTACACTTTGAATATGGAGACATTATCTGTACGGCACTAAGTGTATAGTGTATACAGACCACAAGAGTTTGCAACACATCATGGGCCAAAAGGAGTTGAACATGAGAAATCGACGCTGGTTGGAATTACTCAGTAATTATGATTGTGAGATTCGTTATCATCCCGGTAAGGTGAATTTTTTTGCAAATGCCCTTAGCCGGAAGGAGAGGATACCACCGTTACGAGTTAGATCTTTGGGAATGACGATTAGTTCGCCACTACCGTCTCAGATAGTAGAAGCCCAAGCCGAGGCGTTGAAGGAAGAAAACCGTTCGACTGAAAATCTCTATGGAATGGTAGAAAGCAATAATGGCTTCACAAAGCATTCCGATGGGACACTATGCTTTGAAGACAGAAGCTGGATACCACTCTATGGAGGAATCAAAAGAATCTATTCATCCCGAAGCTGATAAAATGTATCACGACCTAAAGAAAATGTACTGGTGGCCTAACATGAAAGCCGACATAGCCCTATATGTCAGTAAGTGCTTTACATGTTCCAAGGTAAAGGCCGAACACCAGAAGTCGTCAGGATTGTTAGTACAACTGAACTTCCTGTTTGGAAATGGGAGCGAATCACCATGGACTTCATCACCAAATTACCAAGAACAGTTAGTGGTTGTGACGCTATCTAGGTAACAGTGGATCGACTGACTAAGTCCGCTCACTTTCTTGCTATCATCGAAAATGACAGCATCGACAAGCTTGCTCGGCTATACGTAAAATAGATTGTATCTCGACATGGCGTGCCTATATCTATTATATCTGACCGTGACAGCCGTTTCACGTCAAATTTTTGGTGGTCACTGCAGATGATCATGGTAACGAAACATGATATGAGCACTGCCTATCATCCCCAGACTGACAGTTAAAGCCAGAGGACCATTCAGACGTTGGAATATATGCTTCAAGCCTGTGTTATTGATTTCGGCAAAGGCTGGGAGAAATACTTGCCTTTCGCCGAATTTTCCTACAACAATAGTGATCATACCAGCATTAAGGCCGTACCTTTTGAGGCGTTGTATGGCCAAAAATGTTGTTCTCCGATCTATTGGGCTGAAGTTGGTGACAACCAACTTACCGATCCCAAACTCGTTCTAGAAACTACTGAAAAGGTGGTTTAAATTCGAAATCGTTTGCAAGCTGCACGTGATAGACAAAAGAGTATGCCGATAAGAGACGTAAGCCTCTTGAGTTTCAAGTGGGAGACCGAGTTATGTTAAAGGTTTCTCCTTGGAAAAGGGTGATACACTTTGGCAAACGTGGAAAGCTCAACCCCCGTTATATTGGGCCATTTCTAATCTTGGAAAGAGTTAGACCAGTAGCTTACAGACTTGAGCTACCCCAGGAATTGATCAGTGTACACAACGTCTTTCACGTGAGTAATCTGAAGTAATGTCTTTCTGACGAAACCCCAATCATACATGTGAGAGAGATCCGGATAGACGAAAGTCTAAATTTCATTGAGGAGCCGATTAAAATCACAGATCGTGAAGTCAAACGACTGAAGCACATTCGTATTCCGATCATCAAAGTTCGTTGGAATTCCCGACATGGACCAGAAGTCACGTGGGAACGTGAAGATGAATTCTAGAGGAAGTATCCTCAACTCTTTACATCATAACGTATTCCGATCATCAAAGTTCGTTTTAAATGCCGCATTACGTTAATTAAAACGAATAACGACCTTTTAGAAATTATCTTGGAATCATGTCGAACTATATTCGTATCGTTGGTTAGAGTTCGTGGATTATTATGATGATGGAATGATTTATGATATGTTGATGGTATGTTTATATTAGGCACTACGTGAGTCGACACAATAGAAACCTAATAATGCGAGAAATATTAATGTGGGACTCGTTGAACGAAAGTATACGTGTTTATGATCATTTTTAATGGAAAAATAGATCTAAAAACAATGACGCAACTTAGAAAATTATTCGGTCACATCTAATATATTTTACGAGCCTTTAGTCGTGTTTCGGGAAAGTTTAAACAAAATTTTGCCAATGGTCATTGTGGTTATAAAACCAGCGCCCCCTAATGTTTCTAAACAACTACATGTAAGGTCCCTTGTGGATTAAACCCTAGCATCACACCATTTCATCCTCATTTCCACCTAAACGCTAAAATACAGTCCCTTTCTTTCTCTTCTTATAGCCGCCGCCGGCCAAACTCCAACCACCATCACCACCGGTCACCACACTACACCACCACCACCAAAACACTCACCACACTCTCCTTATCACCCCTAGCAACCATACGCGCCAAGAAGCACCACCACCACCACCTTTTCCACCACACGCGTGACCCACTTTAATATTCTTGTTGTGTACGAGTAGATCAAGAAGAAAAGGTAGGAAAAACACGAGTTACACTCGTTGGTGACTCAGTGTGAGTCGACTCGTGACTCACCGAGTTACGTTTTTTTTACTCATTTGGTTCGGGTTTTAGGTTAAACGAATGGGATAACATTTTAACAAGCTAAGAACAAATAAAAGTTGTTTGGTATTATGTTTGTGTCGCGTGTGTTGTGTTTGGGTCGAGCCGTGAGCTTAAGCTCACGGTTGTCATTGTTGTTGCTATTATTATGTTTTGGTTTCGGATTTGGATTGATTCTTATTATTGTTGTTGTCGTTGGAGAGATGCCGAGACCAGAGGGTTCGTTTGGTTTTGTTTGAATGGAGCCGAGGGTAAGCCGAGACCAAAAAGGGTCTGTTTGGTTCGTTTGGTTGTAGCCAAGTGTAGACCGAGACCACTATGGTCTCAGTGTTGGGGTTTTGGATTATTGTTGAAGTTGGATGATGTTGTTGATTGATTATTGTTGGTGTTGAATTTTGATTGGATTTATTGCGGTTTTGAGTTGCCGAGCCGTAGGATTAGGGTCGGTAACCGATATGATGGCGTTATTGGACTTGATATATACTTGCATTGATTTGTGCAACGTCGGTGTCACCTTGACTTTTTAGACTTGGTTTGACCCCGACAAAGCCGTAACATGGACTTTAGTTATATTGGACATTGAGACTTGTTATTAAAGCCCGGGAGTAATGACTCGGACTTGTGAACTCGAAACGGATAATAACTCGAAATAGATTATTTGGAAACTTAATTAGATACATAGATATATAAAAACAAGAAAAAAAAAATTAATAAAGTTTCATATAGTAAATATTTAATAACAATAAATAACTTCTTATTCGATATATAAAAGAAACTAACGCCTTAAAACAAAAAGTTTTATAATAAAGAGATATTAAATGTTTCGAGTGCACGCTTATCTAAATAGGTCATTTATGAGGATTAAAGTGGAATTGATGTAGGTTACGGATGACTTGACATTAATATATTTATCCCACATAGATAACGGACTTATTGGGTTGACGAATCCGATAAGAGCCCGTTATGCACGACGGAAGAATTTATTAATGGACAACTTATCCTTATGAATCGTTAGATTGGTGAATTGGTTTTTGGAATAATAAGTGCGATGAATAAATTGTTGTATTTATGGAGTTGACGAATTCGAAAAGTTTTAACAATTTATCCTGTAAACTTATTAAGCTATAAAGCGTGTCACATAGAGGTCGTGTTGTTTTGTCATGTTTATGCTTTGGTCTTTAGTAGAGTGCGTTCACTTGAGTCTCGTTGAGTCGACACCACACATGATGATACCAAACGCTCATAACTAATTTGGGAAAGAGATATTTTTGGAAAAGGAAATGGAATATATTCGGGGATAGAAAATATTGATTTGGAAATGTATTAAAGACGAATCTATATTACTAGGTTATGCCGAGTCCGTAGTTGACTGGCCGTGTTAGCTACTTATCTGCTTACTTCAATTTGTTATTTGTGCTTTTCTTGATCGAGGTGAGTTTCATAGTCCCACTTTTAACTATGCTTTATTTAAAGTTGGGGTGAAAGAACATTCAAACTATTTTCTTGGACCTGCCACTAATTTTTGAGTTGCTTTATGTGTTGACTAGTGAAGGTTAGATATGTGGTAGATGTTGACTTAGACTAGGATAGCAATCCTTTGCTTATCGTTGGTACCTAGCTAAGAATAGATATCTACTTCCGACCTAGACCAGGATAACAACGTATTATACCTTGCTATATCGTCGGTGCCTGGATAGAGTCGCTTAGGGCCCTACTGAGATCTCACTCTCGTTTCGATATTGAAATGATTATTGTTGGAATGTTGTTGGAATATTTGATATATATCTGCCCTATTCCCACATAGCAAATAACTCTATCAGGTCCACTACTGAATTTATGATTAAACATATGAACTCACCAGCGTTAGCTGACTCTTTTATCATGTTTTCTCAGGTAACTAAGATGATATTTAGATTGCTTTTTTTTTGGAGGCTTGGCAAAAAGGCTTGGTTGAAGGATCAACTAAAACTCTGATATTATTTGTTGGACCTAACTTATGCTTTCTTTTGGGCCTTACTTTCAGTACTTTGAATAAATGTAACCTAATGACTAAATGTTGGATTGGTTTTATGTAACGGATTATGCTATCTTGTTTTCCTATGCTTGTGTTGTGTACCAAAACCGTAGCACCCCGAAAGCTTGATTAAGTCTTCCGCTGTACCAAATTATGGGGGTGTTACAGAGAACAATATATTCATAGAGTTAGGGAATTCGGCACCACCCTACAACCAATATTAAAGAATACAACACGCTAATAAAAAAAGGACGTGACAATTCGACTAATCAATAAGAGATAACTAGGGAGTAATAAATTCTATGTAAACACCTTTACCTATCATAAGAGTTTACCACTTTACTTTTTCGCATAATTAGTTTAATTTATTTTTAATTAGTTTAATTACTAGTTAAAAATCAAACTCTTCAAACCCCGATAATTTTACTTGCTTTCTTAAAAATATAAAAAAATTCAAAATGAATCATCCCTCACCTTTAGACCTAATTCGTCATAAACGTCGGCATTCACAACACTATTCCCTAGAGAACGATCAATCGCCCGTGTCTTGCCTATACTACACTACAACAGTTAGGTACACTACCTAGGAGGACTGTAAAACTTAGTGGTTTTTTAAAATTCCGTATCAAGTTTTTGGCGCCGCTGCCAGGGAATGGTTTAGGTTTCGATTTCTATCTCGTTTCGGTTTAATCACTAGATTCCTATCAAGTGAGGTTTTACTTTTTATTTTGTAGCTTTCTCATAGTCTATCTTTTCTTTGTGCCTTTGTTTGTAAAACTTTTTCATTGACTCTTCCATTCACCATCATGGAGAACGCGAATCCGCCATACAACTCACCACGAAATTTACGCATTTCACTAAAAAAAATAAGATATTGATGTTCCAACAACATCATAATGAACCTTTCTATGATGTGTAGACTCGTTTCAAATATGTACTCTTAAAAGTCCTCCATGGGGGTTTTTAATTGCTTACTCCACTTCAAATCTTTTATAGTCGTATTGACTACGATACCCAAAAGAGGCTTGACTATGTAACAGATGAGTAAATTTGGGAATGTGGTGTTGAATATGCATGGGAAACTATTGAGATTCACGCCCAATTCGAAAATGGAACATAGGACCCAAAAATGAAAGTTTAAATATATTTTCAATTTGATAGGCTCATGATGTGTCTATCGTGTGCAAGTTTTAAAAATTTATAAACACGATTTATCCGGGTAATTACTTTAACACATACGAGCAAGTATACTCGTTCGTGATAGCAAAGGTGGGTAAGTCGAGATCGTCCCAAGGGATTAGCGTTTAGTTTGTTAAATTGTTTGAGACAAGAAAGCTTGTCAAGGCTTTCCTTCAAAGTGATGCTTTTATAAAAACCAAATTAAAGAAACACATACTTGTGTGAAGTCCATAGTCAATTATCAAGAGTGTTCATGAAAGCTTGGTGTAAACTTGATGCAATGCGCAAATCATAACCAAATGATTTCCAATCCATGGTTTTTTGTTTTGTATCTAGTGCTAAAAATGAGCACTAACAAATGGGTCCATATTGAGTGTTTAACTAACCGACGTGGTTAGCAAAAAACATTAGATGTAAAATTGAAGGCCATTTGGGTTAAATCCTACGATTGCCTCTTATCATTTGAATATATTTTCATCACTCGAAAGTGATTTTAACCGTAATGCATAACAAGTACAAGTTCTAGAATCGACATAATCACTGGCACACTCATAGCAAAATATTAAACGAAAAGATGTGTTTTATACAAAAAGAATCCTCACAATTAAGTGGAAAAAGGCTATAATGTGTACTAGTAGATGTTATCGAATCCAAAATAAATTACTCTCGTAATTTGGTCCAATTCCAAAATTTTCAAAACCTATTTTTACCATTGAAATAACCAAAGTTGTTTTTATATATATATATATATATATATTTATATATATATATATATAGAGAGAGAGAGATGGGATCATTTAAAAACTTGATCTCAAGAGAAAAGTGGGAGAAGTGATCTCAACCGTTAGATCATCCCCCCTTCCCCTCCTTTTTTTTTCACCAAACTACAGGGGCCTAAATGCAACATTTTATTTTTTTGGAGGTAAATTCCGTAATTTTTTACAATACCGTATATAATGTTAAATCAAAATCATTATTTGAGATTATCCTTCCCAAAATTCTCTCCTTTTCTCTCTATAAAACGAAAACTTGATTCACTCATTTTTTTTTGTCACAAATCAAAGAGCCGTTGATGCACCGATTCCGCCAATCATAATGACACATTCCGACATCAATCGTATGTTAATCGTAACTATAATCGTTATTTTTTTTGCGTTAATTGTATGATTATGTGATGTAACACGTTTTCCCCTTTACTTTCGATGTTAATCTTCATAACTGATTATGTTATATGTTGATTTTATTGATATTGACCTAATGTGTGTGTTATCTGATGATTTGTTTGTTTTTTTAGTCTATTTTTATTTTATTTTTTGTTATTTCTATCATATACGTACAGATGCACTAATTTTTATTAATTGCTGTTTGTTATGTATTATGATGTGTTATTTATTATTTTTTTTTTATATGTATATATACTAATTAAATCGATTTGCTGTATAATACAGATGCACTAATTTATCAATCATGTTCATATTAATGTTATTGTTGATGCAATAGTTGATATAAGTGTTGTTGATATTGTGATGTATGCTTCTTGATTTGTTTATGTTCATATTAACGTTGTTGTTGTCAGTAATATTTGATATAAGTGTTGTTGATGCACTTTTATTTCTGTATCAGATGCACTTGTATACGAATTAGTGGATTAAGTTTGTGGATACACCTTTATTTTTGTATTCATATGCATTTGTATGTGATTTATATTAATTAGTTGATTAAGTTTTTGTATTCATTTTCACTTGTATACGAATTATGGATTAAGTTTGTTGATATGCACCTTTATTTTTGTATTCAGATGCACTTGTATGTGGAGTGATAAGTTTATGCGACTAACAAGTTTGTTGATGCACCTTTATTTTTGTATCCAGATGCACTTGTATGTGATTGATATGAATTAGCGGATTAAGTATGTTTATATGCATTGAATATATAACTTGAAGTGATACGGATTACATAGCTGTATACGGATAAGTTGATTAAGTTTATTTGCACAATGTATAACTTGAAGTGAAGTGATAAGTTGATGCGATTGATATGAATTTTAGTGTATTAAGTTTGTTGATGCACCTTTTTTTGTGTACAGATTCACTGAATATATACATATGCACTTTTTATATTTGTTTATAAGTACTAGTTACACAAACATGTTCTAATAGTTGTGTTTTCATATCTTCAGGTTTATGTACGATTTCTTCTTCAAACAATGTTGGCGAAAGCAAAGAGCTTGTAGTTATGTGTGGGGGTAGCTCTAGTTTAGGTTCGATGGTGTACGTTTATCTAGCTCGCTCGTTGAGTGATGATTCTAGTTCGAGGCTTGTTAGTGCATATAGTTCTTCATCGGTTGTTAATTTCTCAAATGTTAGCGATCGATCCACCGGTGTTTCGCCGGTTATTGACGGGTCAAGGGTTTGGGTTCTGGTGTGGATGTGTCTCTTAAACCGACAAAAGGAACCGTGTTTGTGTCCTGGTGCAAGCGCATAACTTTTACGCGACATTATTCAAAAATGGGAGGGTTTGATATTAAGCTTGGTAATCGAGAGCAATCCCGATGGTAGCGATTGTCCTAGTATTAAGTACTTTAGCCGTAATAGAGGTGGGAAGAAAAGAGATTCAATGTATGATAGACATAGGTCGGATTCGATGTTGTTGTGCGTGGTAGGGTGAATGGTAAAGGTGTTGATGGGGCGATTGACAATAAGGGTGCGGAATTGACTTGTCATCGGTTGGTGATTGATCCGCAAAAACCGCCAAGTCTAATCACGCAAACCGCCACTTTTGAATGATCACCGTAATGCACTTTAAAACAGTTCAAGCACAAATGCAATGAGGATCCGGGAGTATAGTGTTTCCCGTCGTTATGTCCCAATGAGCTATGCAATGGATTATCAAACGCTTAGTGATCGAGAACTGAATCGGAAAAGGATTGGAATTATTATAACTACGGAAAAGGACATAAACTACAAGGGCTAAAATGAAAATTAAAGGAAATTAAAAGATTAAAAATATTAAATAAACGCTATCACTATTTGCAAAATGATGAACGCTTAAATCTTAAAACTAAAAACTTACGCTTAAATTAAAATACGAACGCACAAAATAAAAAGTGAAACCTAAGAGATAAAAGTCCTAAAAATATGAAAAATACATTTTACAAACCTAATGATATAAGAAACTTTTAGAAAAAGAAAATTATTTTAAAGCTAATTATCTAATTAAAACTATTTTAACTATTAATTAATTACCTAAAATATAAGAAAATGAGAAATCAAGCTAGAAAAATAAAATTATGAAATGGAAAAGTCTAAAATATCAAAATAGAATTTTCAAACCTATTTTTGTATTTTTCCGATTATTTTTCTATTTTCTATGAATTAAAAACTATTTAAAACTACTTAAATTATTTAAAATACAAATTTAACTAAGAAAAAAATCTAGAAAAATATTTTTTCTCTTTTACATTTATCTAAACTTAAGAAAATGAAAACTATTTTTTGAACCTTTTCTTAATTTTTGTATTAAAAGCTAATTAAAATGCTTAAAACTACTTTAAATTAGGAAAAATAGCAAATAAACTTAGAAAAATCAAAATTTCGTGAAAACTCTAAAATGATGTAATCGAATCTAGGAAAATTGGAAAACAAGTGCTTATGTGGAGAATTATAGAACCGCAGTAAACTCGATTTGCAATAAACACTAGACAATAAGCTACACAAGAAAATAAGCTACCAAACTTTAACTAAAGCTATATTATACTAAAATCACTCTAAATCTACTAACAACTGCTACTTCTAACTTTAAATAAGCAAACTGCTGGGTCTATAACTAAACCAAATATTAGCTCCTAACTCATCGAAATGAATCTTGCACAAGGTCTCGCAATATTTGAAGAAAACATGGGTGACTTATGCTCACGTGGGCATATGAGAGCTTTTAGGCGCTTTATTTGAAGCTTAAGAATGCTTTGGAAAAAGTTGAAAAGATCATTTGTGGAAACTAGACCTGTTGAACTTGTAAAACCCACAGTATCACTTAATTTAATTCAAAACTGAGTTCATGAGAGATCCATGAAGTTTGGTGTAAAACTGGTTAAGCTGCTCTTTGACTTTTATAACAGAAAGGACAAGTTGACTTATCTAAGTTTTGATTCCAATTGTTGCACTGAGATTGATGTAATATGCTAAGGCAAGACTAATTCAAGCTAGCTTAACTACCCCTTTACCCATATGCAGCATTACAGATGTTGATTCCCACAGATATGAGCAAGGGAACAGTTAGAGACTAAAGTTGACTTCAAGTGTTCTAAGGTGCAAAAATGTGAGTTTAATGACTCTAATATGTCCTAAGGTTATTCTACCAACTGAGTTTATCAACTGAGAAGCCTAAAACCCAAGTATAGACTTATACCAAACACTAGTTAAGCTAAAATACAAAGTAAACCGGTCTAGACTTAATTGCAATTCAAAACTACTACACCACTACGATCAATGAGAGAACTCAACTAATAAATGCAATAATAACGAAGAAGAGCAAACAGATTCAAGTGAGTTGGATTTGAAACTTACAAATGCCCCGTCACATTGGCATGCTATAAAGATCAAAATGCCGACTCCTTAAACTGGTATCACACCCAAATCACGACTTATCTCAACCCAATTCCATCACTACCTCAAGAACACCACATAATCCACCATGGTTCGCAACTTTTGACTTTTGTTGACCAAAGAGCATATTGAGTAACCTCCGAATCTTTGAACTATCTAAGCAATTATCGAGCTATCGAGAAGTTTATAAAAGCTTATGAGAGCAATTTGAAGGATTAAAGCAAACCTTAACACCGCCTAACACTATTATTTTTTATTTTTATTTTTTTGTTTTTCTTGTATTTTGTTTACAAGATACTTAAACCGAAAACATGGATCGAACAAATCAAGTAATAAACTTGGGTACTCAATAAGCCAAACGGAACCTTAAATAATGTAATTGAAATTTAGATTAGAAATTGACCAAAAAAACCGATTTTGATTAAAATTAAAAACTGAGTACAACTTGAGAATTACAAAAGACTGAAAATACAGATTAACTGAATTCACTACTGAAAATGAAAGATACAATAAATTAAAAGTGCTTGAAACTAAAAAACTAACTACTAAAACTAACTAATGACTAACTACTCCTCTTGCTTCTTTCTCCCTTCTTTTATACCCCAAGTGGTTTCTCTCTCATGTCTGAGCAAATCCCAGCTGTGTTTGAGGCCATAGGATGAATCTTGGCCCTCCATTGCTTTTGGCGGGAAAATTGGTTTCCATATCTTGGACAGGGAGAGAGGATGCATTTATTGTGGTGGGATGTTAGGTGAGGTGGGGGGAGACAAAGGGTGTAGTAGGGTGGTATTTGGTGGCTAGAGGAGGGGAGGCAGATAATCGCTCGGGAAGGAAGATGTGTTTTGGGCGGGGTGTGTTCTGTTTAAACATGGGTTTGGGTTGGATTCGGGTCAAGGGTATACTGGATGGGTAAAAGGAATTTGGGCCAAGGGTATTTGTTTTGGGCTTGGGGTAACAATTAGGTCCGGTTGGTTTAAGTGGAATTAATAACACTAGGGACCAAAATTGTAATTCTTTGAAAGATGAGGGACCCAATCTGTAAATTATGAAGAGTGATCCAAGGGTTTGTTTTGCCAATATTTAATAGTCCAAGGTCTAGTTTGACACTTTTGAAAATTTCCAAGGACTAAATTTGACCATTTTGGATTTTCAGGGACTAAATTGTAATTTTCTCAAAACTTTTAGGTTTTCCACCAAAGGACTAAATATGACAATTTATGATTTTAAAAGACCTTTGGTGACTTTTCTTTTGAAATTTAGGCTCGTGGACTATTTTTGACAATTTTGAAACTTGGGGACTAAACCGCAATTTTTGCAAATTTGATATGTTTTTCATCCGATTTTGATATTTTGCATTTAAAACACATAAACACTGATTTGTGATATTTTGATCATTTTGATGTGTTTCGAGTGTTTTCAGATGATTTTGCGCTTTATATTGTACAAAAAATGATGAGTATTTACACACTCATCGGTGATTCTTTGTTAAGAAAAATTTTAGGAAGAATACTCAGATAAGACCCGGTTGTTTAGCTCACTGAGGGTTAGGAAAGTCGATGGGGTTATGTATGAGGTGTACGTGTTTGTTGAAGAACACAACCATCCGCTAGTTTCAAAAGAAGACATGCGCTTTTTAATGAGTTCAAGGACACGGGTGTTCTAAGCAACATTTTCTCGATGCAAGTATCGAATTCCAATGTTGGACCCGTTAGAGCGCTTTAGGCTTATGAAAGAGATTTACTGAGGGTTCGAGAACATTGGTGCAACCGCATGGACTGCAAGAATTTTAAACGGATGTGAGTACCTTTATCGAGACCGCGATGCCCGATGGTGGTGGAGAAGTTAGAGAACCTCGAGAAGCATTGCGAGGGTTTTTGTCGATTACTATAAAGGTGAAGGGATTCTTTGTCTGCTTTGTTTTGGGTGATAGTTGTGCCAAGATGAATTACCGCTTTGGAGACGTGATATCCTTTGATGCCACCTTTAGGTCGAACAAGTATGTTTCATGCCTTAGTTTTACTTTTTGTCGATTTATTTACTATTAAACTTTTCGATATATTGGTGCACCTTTATAATAAACCGATGCACTAAAATCAATTGCAGTACAGAATGGTGTTTGTGCTTTTATCGATTGATAATCATAACCGATCTGTTACTTTTGGTGCCGGGTTGCTTGTCGATGAAACAATAGCGTCCTATAAGTGGCTTTTATGCTTTTAAAAGGCGTTTTAATCGATCCGCAAGTTTTTGTGATCGACTCAGACCCGCGATGAAACAAGCCATTGCTTGATGTTTTCCTAACGCGCCATCGTCTTTGCATGTGGCATATCATGCGTAAATTGTCGGCTAAGGTATATTCGACTTTTTAAGTTTTGTAATAATGGAACATTTAGTATTTGATGCACTTATTTTATCATTCGATGCTTTTTGGTTGGTTCTTCGCTTTGCAATAACACCGACTTTAGGAAACGATTATGTGTCGTCGCTTGAATGATCGATTTCGCCAAGTATTTTTGAGGAAGAATGGAAATCGATCATTGATGAGTTTGGCTTGTCCGAAAATAAGTGGCTTTCTCGATATTTACGATATGAGGTCTAGATGGATTCTCGCTTTTGCGATGAAGACTTATCCGGTTTGATGCGCATAACATCGAGGTCTCGAATCGATAATCATTTTTTGGGAGATGGACTAATGCAAACTTAACCCTTGTTGAGTTTATTAGTCATTTTGATTCTGCTATGGATTCTCGAGGTATTCTCGTGAAAAATGATCATGAATCTAGGTATAAAAACCGGATATGCGTCTCGGGTTGAAATTAGAAAAGGATGTCACGAGATTTATACTTTGAACGTGTTCTTTGATATACAAGAAGAAATTTCGCTCATTATTAATTGTTTGTCCATTAGCACTCAAGAGATTGGTCTTTTGAGAAATATTTCATTCGGGACACGGTGTTAAAAGTGGAATGACAAGGCATCGCTTGAAGTTTTGAGGTATGTAAATACTTGTATGTATATTTTTTAATTTTTTAGATGCCCTTTTTTGTTGTGTTTAGATGCACTAATTACTGTATTTATATTCATTTTAGCCTTAGATTAGTTCATATAGTTTGCTTTAGTAGCCTTTTAGGACTGCACCATACTTATTCTATCTTAAAACTGCTTATCCTCTTGTTGATATGGTTTGATCTTTGTTATTCCTCATAGCTTATTGTTTCGATTTGATATGTGATGCCTTTTAGAATCCTTTAGAAGCTTGTAGCATTAGCTTATTAGGCCCGCTTTTTTTCCCCTCTCGCATACCGCCACCATCTATCCCAATCCACCGTTTTTTTTTTTTTTTTTTTTTTAAATCGCTTGATAATGTCTTTTAATGAAAATATGGAAATAGGCTCTTTGGTTGGTTGTCTTTCACTAGATTATTTTAGTTTATTTTTAAGAATTTCCTAGATTAGTTGAATTTAAGTTCAAAGCATTCCCTTCAAGGTCGTTTGGCCTAAGCTTTTAGGAAACCCGATGTTGTGCTTAGATGCTTTTAACTTGTGCTTTAGGGTCTAATTCATTCAGAGGGATAACTTTAGTGTTGCTTAGTTTTAGGTTATGGAAGCTTCGTAGCCTTATAGTTTATTTTTAGAAGCCCTTTTTGTTGTGTTTAGATGCACTAATTCATCAGTATTTATATTCGCTTAATTGTTACATTCAAAAGTGAGAAATTGATGATTATTGAATATTTCGATTTGTTACATTTAAATGATTGTAGTATATATATTTTAGATGCATTAATTAAGGCAATAATTTATTTATTTTTAATTATACGGTGTTGTTTTGTTCATCCGATATGTCCATTACTGCTCATGCAAGAGGTTTGATTTGTTTGGGTTACTTTGCCGCCATATCTTTTACGCTTTGAGGTTAAATGGTGTTGAGGATTTCAAGAGATTATGTGCTTGATAGGTGGTGTAAGACCACCGATGATGTTTGTTTGATGCGTTTGTTAATGTCACCGATTCGAGCTCGATGTCATTATTCGCTCAATTCGCCGTATTGTTGAAGACACGTTGACAAAGTTGATGCCTTGTAGAGAAAAGCTTGATGTGTATCGCTTGGAGTTATCTCAACTTCTCTAGGGCCGAATTTGATGTTCCAATTGGGTTAAATAAGAGTAAATCGGATACATTTTGTTCAATGCTTGGTGTTAGTGAACCTGAAGGTGTTGTTATAAAGGTTCCGAAACAATCAAAGAACAAAGGGATTGGGGTTCATACTCGATGGAAGAACATTGATGAGATAATTCGCAAAGAATCAAGCGTGAAAGAAGAGACGAGTTTGTTTCACTTCTGGAAGGTCAAGGACATAATTCCGTGACATGCCCTTATAAAGACACGATCGTGGTGGTAACAAAAGAGCATGCCGTTCTACTCGTGCCATGGATGTTAATTACAAGGAGTGATTAACGTTTTGCTGATTATGATATGCACCTATATACACTTTCAATTGCAATTTGTCTTCTTTGTTTTTTTAGGATTTTTCTAAATAAGCATAATATGCGAATAATGTCATGCTTGTTCGATGCATGTATATGGATTGTTGATTTTTTACGGAATTGTCGTATGTATTGATCCTGGAATTTTATGGAATTGCATCTGTATTGGATTCAGGTTTTATGATATTTTGATTTTTTGTAATTGGCATAAATTTGATTATACATTTGATTATACATTTGATTTTATGTAATTGCATCTTTGTAAAATTTGTTGCTTGATGCAGCATATTTAAAATATTGATGCACTGATTTTACTATATTGTATGGTTAGTTATAAAGTTTTCATATTGATGCAGTATGTTTGATGCATTATATTTTACACTTTTTTAAAATATTGATGTCATAATTTTCAATATTAACTTTTCCTATATTCGCTTATTTTTACATCATTTAATGTAATTTTTACATCATTCACATATGTATCAAGAATTATCATTTGATTCACCTTTTTATCATATTGATGCACCATTCTAACACATGTATGTTTAAACACATTTCCATCATTTAATGTAATTTTACTATATGAAAACTTATTTTACCGATTTTACTCTATTCGGTTATTTTATACGTCATTCAATGTAATTTTTTACATCATTCACATATGTATTAGTAATTATCATTTGGATTCACCTTTTTTTTTATCATATTGATGCACCATTCTAACCCATGTATGTTAAACACATTTCCACTTATAAGGTAATGTAACTTGTCATTTATAGAATCATATGTGAAAGTTATGAAAAACATTATTTAATGTAAGTTTCTCATCATTCACATGTGTATCAGTAATTATCAATTTGATTCACCTTTTTTATATCATATTGATGCACCATTATAACGCATCTATGTTTAAACACATTTCAACATCATTCATTATAACCCATATATGTAACATGCCATTCATAGAGTCAAAGACATAAGTTTTGACCTGCTACATAACATTGTTTTATGTCCTATATTAATACGAGACCATCATAATATGGTAAAGTACGTAGATCTAGTTCATAATTCAAATTTATCACATCATATTGTTTGCTGGTGTAAATTTGTTCAGAAAGCTCCATTTTTTCTTGAGTTTCTCTTCGTGCTCATCATAATACTTTTGAACCCTTGGCTGAAGACGTTGAAATTGAGTCTTATGTAAATTCAACTTTTGAGCTTCGTTGAAATTGCTGTACCTTTTCGACTATTGCTCTAGCATCTGTCTTTTTTCGTTGATAGTTGTCATCAACATCTTCACCACGTACTTCTTTCGAAGCCCGATTAAACGGTTTAGTTGTCGCACACTCTCTTTTTCGCACTGCATTGAACTCTTTTTCCTTCCAAAGAATGTCTCCATCTGTCTCATTAGAAAAATCCTTAATCAACGCGGTTCAATCCTCGCCTCCCCGTCCGCCTTCATGATTTTATGTTTTGATGTTGCTATTTTAGTCGCAGATGGGTGTTCCAATCGAAAAGATATAACGCAAATGATTTTGTCTGTAATTGAATGTGTTAATCAAGATATGTTAAATACATTTAGATGCACCTTATTTATAATCTTTGATGCACTAATTTTAAAAAAATATATATATATATATATATATATATATATATATATATATATATATATATATATATATATATATATATATATATATATATATATATATATATATATATATATATTGACAACGAAACCCATAATAAACCTAAAATATTTCATGCATTGCATCGCTCGGTGCATATATATTATCCATACAACTAATAATAGTTTCATTTGCACCACCAACTCAAACCATACTACTAAGTAATATAAAATCTGAACCCAGATGCACTATTAATTCAACATCCACACTAATAAACTTATCACTAACTCCATACTAACCTATAACTTTGTTATGTATGATACATCAATAAACAAACTAATTTCTTTATGATATTTAAAGTCTGAATAACTAAGTTTATATATAAATTATGAATCACGTCATATTTACAACATATATCGTATTCGCATTCACTATGTTAAAATAGCATCATACATGTTATGGTATATATATATATATATTCTCAATTAAATCATACCGGCAATGAAACGAGATCGAAAACAGTATCAAGGCAGTCAGAAATCAAACTATATGCTATTATCTTAACATCAAACATTCATATTCATACACATTCATTTGCGTGCGAATAAAAGTTTCTTACCAGTGCCTTTGGAATATCCCCGTATCTTTTATGTATGTATTGACTGTCATCATGCTTGTTATCGATAATATCTACTTCCATTGTCTTCAAATTGTAGACAATAAGGTAGTATCGATTGATTTCATCCGCTGGCATGGTTATTGGAAAAAATACTGCTTCAGATACATATTTACGTTAAACGACACTTGAATAAACAATGTATTGTGTTTTTGTTTTAAATCTTACCACCAACTTTGTCAAGGTTATTTTTGTAGAATACCGAGCACCTCATCCGCTTTTCTTTAAAGTCCTCGTGTTTGCGTGACATCCAAAATAAAATGCATTATACAATATGTCATAAATTTGATTCGTAATTTTATCAATTGTTTTTTGTATATGAAAATATGTATGAATATTATTGAATTCACTTACCATCATTCCTGCTTTGCAAAACAAAAGCGTGAAGATACCCTGCTTTTCGCCTTCTCGTCATTGTTTTGAATTATACTCCATACGCCTATAGTCGCACTTGTCACCAAGAAACTTTCACGCATGCTCTCAAATACCAATTGGGACCTACATGTTCATTGTTTTGAAAACAATATCGCTGTTCATATGTAAACACGCCGCTTTAATAAAAGGGATGCAATAATAATTCAACCTGTGATGCACTAAAAATAAATAATACTCTATATATTTGTCAAATTTACATTTACTTACTTAGCCAAGAACGTTCACCGAATATGAACTCGACGATAGGTTTCTCATCACCGCAAATTGTTTGTGATGTCGACCTTCCTCTTGACGTATGGAGATAGCAATACACCGATAATACCCTCTCCCTTTTTGTCTTACTTCCTTTTCCGATTCAACCTGATTATCATTTGTGTTTCCTGGTTTCATGTATCTTATAGGAATTGCACTAATTGCGTCAGCTGGTGTGATACTTCCATCTTCATTGGTTGCCAACTGTTTCGCTTTACTCCTTGTGGTTGGTGAAGGTTGCCCTTGAACTACTTTTATTGTAACCTTCGGGCTTTTGGTATTTACAGTTTCAGCTCTAGGTTCTTCTGCGTTCTTCTGAACTTTTCCAAGTCCTTTTACCTTTTTCAACATCATTTTGTCAATGGTTTCATCATCTTTCTCAAGATCTCATTACTTGAGCAATTGGTAGCTTTAAGACTTTGTCCAATCCAAACATGTCGTCACTGCGAAAACAAATCAAGCATGGTGGTGTGAAATCCAAATTTTTCTTTGTTGAATCTTTAACGCTTTCGAGATTTCCAACATTTTTTCATTGTCGAATCATTGCTTCATCAAGGCCTCAGATCATTTTGGAAACATTTTAATTGACCTTTGCTTCTCATGTTTCTCATAATCTGTGAAACAGTCCTTGTAGGTTCAATGTCTCATTTTTCTTGCAGCCCTTCACCAAACGTTTTCTCTTTTTCTTTATTGACGTTTTCTTCCTCATTTATATTTACGTCTCCCGTTGAAACAACATTTGTATTTTTCTCCTTTACCAACCCTGCATTTTTCTCTTTAACCACAACCTGACTATTATCTGTTATATCTAAGTCCACATTCATACCATCATTTTCTTCAGCTGCATTTCCCGAATTATTTACCTCATTTACAGCATCACTTACCCCATCTTTTACCCCATCTTGAACCACAGCCTGATCATTTACCTACATCCATGTATTCGGTCGATTGGTTTTCATTTTCATCTTTATCTCCATTTCCTCCTTCACGTACCCTATCAGTGTCCACTTGTACCCCATCATTTTCAGCCATAAGCATGTCTTCTTCAATATTATCGACGTTAATGTCTATTTGTGGACTGCCTCCAAAAAAGACATTCGCGCTTAAGTTCTTGTCTTCTTGTGATATATGTGCGTGGTTTACATCTTCATCCGATTCAACCATGACTTTTTCGGATCCGCACACCGATGTGATCTTCCCTGGTTTGAACGCTTTCATGAGTTTCTCGTTTCTGGTTTCAACAAGTGCTTTTAAATCCTCGTCATTAGGGTAACAAATCGAAGCCAATTCGAGCAATTCATCGACCAGACCTTGTACACCTTCTGATATGGACAATGTATTCATTATTTGCATTTTCATTTCCTGAATTATATAATTAATATGTTAAAAATAGTAATAAAATAATATTAATAATAATAATAATGTTGATCCCAATGAGCAAACGATCTAATATAGAAACCGACTTGTAACAAAAGCTTATCAAGTATTACGCGAATTTAACACTTGATCTTAAGAAGAAGAACAATTAACATTCAACACCTCAATATTATTTATTAATACGAATACTCTTACAAGATTAGGGTTTTGCAACCTTGAAGTGTATCGACCTTAGATATAAAACATACGATATCTAACCTAGCCTAGGACCTCCTTTTATAGGCTAAGGAGTCCTATACAATATACAATACGTAACCTACAAGATAAATATCTTTCCATATTTATCTCGATACAATAAACTAACCGACTATATAAAACTAGCAAGGCTTACAATATACTATCGCCAGCTACTCAATACTACTAGTCATGTTATCTTCATCGCTGGTTACACTTCTTCTCAATCCGTGGTTATCTTCAAGCTTGTCCGTGGTTCCATTACTTAAAGTAATTCATCATCCAAGGAACCTAAAACCCAACAATCCTCCCTAAACTTGATAAATTCTAATGTAATTCTCAAGTTTCTTTTAAGCTCAAAACATCCGATGTGGAGGATGTAACCAAACACTTACTTTTAAGTATCTTCTCATACTTCTTCAACAAGTCATAAGCTTGACTATCATAGGACAATAACATCTTGAAACAACCCGGCTTCAACATCCGAGCAATGATTCCCGGATGATTATTCAATTTAGGATAATCACCTTCTACAAGCATATGAATAATCTGTCTGTAAATGCTTAAAACATGAACTCCACAGTTTGATATAAAACCAACGAGTAACTTGACCATTGTAGAGTCCTTGCCATTCGTGTTCAAGATGAGTAGGCTCAAATAGAATCTTCAAATTATGATACATCGCCTCTCATGATAATCATCCGATGTACTTCACCAAAATTATTCTTGTAAAGTACCCAAAGATTCATCAAATCATCTCTATCAAAATATTGAAGCATTTGAGAAAATTTATTATACTCGTAAACATCATTATTGAGTCTTTAAATTTTCCAAACTCCTTCACTTCCATCTAAAAGATTAAACTCATAAGAAATGATTTGATTCACTGCAACAACTTTCAACTTCTTAGAATCGATGTCTCCCGAACCTCGATTTTCTTTTTCGCTTACTTTGCATCCATGCATCTTGCTCTTTAATCCACTCTTTCTCCTTTTGAGAATCCATCGGACGTAAATCATCATTATTAATTCTCATACATCTCTCATAGATTTCAAAATTCTTTTAAATGAACAGTACTAAGATTTTCGAAACATATATACCGTAATTTTGATAATCCTCATCAAAACATTCCTCAACCGAGCAATAGAAGGAGGTTTCTTTCTTACAATTTTCTTCTTTTCTTTACTAACCTTCTTTGCCAACATTCCCGTAAGTCTAGCCTTTTCTTCATCATCGAACAAAGCCCATTCTTGTATCAGATATTCATCATTGATCAATTTCAAGCTTTAAGATAGTCTTGAGATTCATACCATGTAGCTAATATCTTCCGACTAGCTTCTTCTTCATCTTTCTTTCTCTTTCCAAAGTCGCTATCCTCCTCTTCTAAACTTCTAGCAAACTCTCTATCATAAGCCTCTTGTTCTGCTTTTATTTTGAACTTCAAGATTACTTTTTGCCTTTTCCAACATTAGATTTGACCATTTTCTTCTTCAAAGGTTCACCAATAACCAAACTTTTACCTTTTGGTTTACCTTTTGATTTAGTAGCAGAGACCGAATAGATAAAGGTGTGCAATTATTGATGTAGGTATAGATGATGTTTTGCTCAGATTAATCAATGTGCTTGCACCTCTTTCTACTTCTTTAGGCTTAGATGGTAATTCGTAAAGAGTTGTAACAATAGAGAAGTAGTTGTGATAGCAGGGTATGACAAGAGTAGAAACAATAGCCAAATCAAACAACATCGTGGTTACAAAAGTACTAACTGTGGTTTCGGATATACTATCGCTGGTTGTGTTCTCGACTATGTCAACATTCTTCAATTCTTCAAGAACAACAAGATTCCCACCTTTATCGAAACTACAAATTCTTGATCTCCATCACAACATCTTCTTCCATAGTAACACCAACAGATACATTCCCACCTCCCCAAGTCATGCCATCACTCCTCCCTGCTTGATACATCATCCACATTCGTAGTAGGAGAAGAGTTCACCTTCTTTTCATACGCCTCAAAGCTTTCAAAACAAAAGTCCGTGTCTTTTCACTCTCCAAAACCAAGACCCTATGCTTTAATCTCCGAATAGTTTTACCTCAAGCACGCTTGACCTCCTCAGAGACTAGAAATCTTATCCTCCATTTTAGCACACCGAACCGCCAATTCATTTATACGCTCAAGAATATCCTCCCACTTCGACCGTGTTATCCGTCCGAGAGGTGGATCATCGAAAAGTCATCATGTACATAGTCATCAACCGTCAATTCATTATCGTGTTCCAATCTATCCTCATCACTTCGAGCCGTGTTAATCGCCCGAGCGGTGAATCCTTGATATAAAAGACATAGCACCGCATCGAGCCCGATCATCTATGTACCTCAGAGCAGCCAGCTGGCTAGGATACCTCCACCGTGTTAAGCTCTAAAGAACTTTCCACATTAGAGTTGCCAAAGGTTGGGTCTTATTGATGTTTCCACTATCCCGACCAAAGATCTAAGCATGAATCAAGAGGGAAGCCCTTCCAATCATGTCACCTCCACACCGTGTGACATGCCTCATTAACCATACCACTAGCACTAGCCCGAGGAAGCCGAGTGCCTGTGTGTCTCCTAGCCTCATTAACCTCGTAATCGTGAGGAAAATTAAGCATGTGAGGAAACAAAGGAACATCTCTAATAACAACATTTTGTGGCGGATTCCTCATATGTGCAAACACTCTAGGAAGCATACGATGTACCTCATACGCTCTAATATGTTCAATAGGATCCTCGAATTTGATGTTCCACAAGCAATTGAACAAACCTAGGATACAAATAATATTTACCTTCTTCCTAATATTCTCGCACTAACCCTCATAAATCATCCTAGACCGCTTAAATTTCCTTCCATCGACAAACAAATAATAGCAGAGTAATTTTGAAGGAAAATCATTAAAGCCTGTGGTCTTATTGCTCATACACATCAACAAAGTGTGAATCAAAACTTCCATTGTTGAGAAAACATACTCTTAAAAATTGTACCTTTTCACCTCTCAGATGTGTATCCTAATCTCTAAACCACCCACAATCTCAACATCGAAAGATTATCAACACCATCAAGATCATCAAGCCTCAAAACTTCTAATAAGCTCCTCGAAACCGAAATAGCATGCTCATCCACCCTAGTACTAAAACCTCCAACCCATTAACCTCTTCAATTTTAGCATTCTTCCAAAACTGCCGATATAGGCTTTAAAAATGGTAGGTTCAACCGTTAAAGCAAAGTGGATCGGACTATGAGTAAGGAAATCAATCATTTGATGAAACCCTTCGAGCGAGCATCTTTGGTGAGAATAGCAACAAGATTATGTGAAGTGGAGTACGCCTCTGCATTTTCTCGTGATTCCATTAATGATGTAAATAAGGTGGGTTTGTGAAGAAATCAATAAAAGTGATTAGGGTTTAAGGATGTGAGAAGTAGAAGTGGTTATTAGATTAGCGAAAGTGATCCATCCGTGATTTTGATAAGTAAGATATACTTTTGCCAAAGTGTCAAAACAACCCTCAGAATATGAAAAACAGAGAATCATACTATCCGTGCTTCCACAACATCTCGTCTGCAGCTTGTAACACACCATCCGTGGATACAGATAATCACTCCTCCCAACCGAACAACATTAGAGCAAGCAAATCCATGCCAATTGAAATGGTATCTCACAAGATATGAAGGATTACACAAAACTATCTATAACACATTTTTATTTTTTTTTTTTTTTTTTTTTAAACACAAACATAAGCAACAAACACATTAGCTCCATATGCACACACATCCTTCTTTCCTGCAAGACAACACAAAACAAACACAAAGACAAAGAGTATAGTTGTCAGTGGTTAGAAATAGCCAGAAGTGGTTACAAACAACCTATCCGAGGTTAAAACAGTAAAGTCAACATAGTCAACTTCTAGAATATATCTCAGTCCAATCCCCAAGAACCTCATTAACTTTCCAACCACATTTAACTCCGCCTTAGTTACTTCAAGAACCCTAATCCTCACTTATAAAAAGCACCCATATATCATATAACGCCCAAACCAATCAAGAGATAAAACCCTAATTGCTCCAAAATCCCCAATCAATCAAAATGTGGAACCCTAGTTGAACAAACCGTAAGTGGTTGATCTAACCACCTCCTCATCCTCTTCATCATCTTCATCATCAAGTGAAGATGGAAACCCATGGCTAACCTATTTGCCTCCACTAGCACCAAGACCAAGAAAATCTCCATTTCTTCCATCATCCAAGATGATAGTGTGGTGAATCCAAGTGATGCTTCAAGACTCGATGACTCTTCTAAGAAGAGGACTTCAAACCCAAACCTTCATCTTCTAACCCCAACCAAGACCTCGAAAGAAGAAACCCACCACCCCTAGTGACAGAGAGGTGGTTCTTGGTCTTAGGGCACCAAGTCATGGTGCTTCTTCACATATCGTAACTGTGAAGGAAAAGGGAAGATGGAGTAAGTTGTCGAATGGTGGTAAGAGAAGATGGAGCACAAGAAGATTATCATATTAGCCATCTATCTTCCACAATCGCCTTCACTTTCTTCGCTTGCATCAATCCATCCTTTCCATTTTGATCCTTAGTCGCTTTGTTTGCATATGATAAATGCATATCCAAAGATTCAAACGATATCGCAAGGATAGTAGTAGTAGAAACCATGTATAGATGTAGTCATTAATTAGCACTTGAAGTTTCATTGTGTCGTCGTCAGAAACTGCTTTGTTGAATGAACAATGAAATTTCAAGATTTCTTGCATCTCTATAATGATTTAGCATTTTCCCGCACAATGGTTAGAGGAAACACGTAACAACTAGCAAAGGATAGACCAACTCTATCGCTGGTTAGAAGCAACACTATCGCTGGTTAACAACACTATCAAGGATATAAAAGAGATAGCAATACTTAAGATTACATAATAACAAATTCAATACTTTTACAAGCTTGTACAAAACAATTTGAGAATTTTAGAGATTAAGCATTCCAATACTAACAACAAGATACCGAAACCTCCCCACATCAAAAGCTTTTGTGAGAAGATCAAGAACATTGAAATCAAGATGGATTTTTACCATTTGAATCAACCTTTCTCATTACAATCTCTAATAAAATGATGTCTTATCTCAATATGTTTAGTTCTAGAATGTAAAACAGATTTTGATAATGCAAATTGTATCGTTATTATCAATGTAAATCTTAGTATGCATAAAATTGTACCCAAAATCCAAAGAATTGATTCTCGAATCCATAGAACTTGACCACAAAGAACTAGCAAAGCACACATATTCAAATTTCGCTTGTAGAATTTGCCACAATAGTTTGCTTTTACACCGCCAAGAAATTAACTGCTTCCCAAGAACCGACATCCTCCAAGGGTAGACTTCCTATCCGCACTAGCTCCAAGATAGTCACCGCTGCAGTAGGCCACCAAATCAAAAGGAGAATCCTTAGAGTACCAAAGGCCCAATTTAGGATGACCTTTCAAATACCTAAAGATCCTCTTAACAAAGATTCATGTGAGGTATTGGTGTTACTTGAAATCTTGCACACACACATACCGAGAACATAATGTCCGCCTAGATGCAAGAAGATACATCAAAGATCCAATCATGGATCCGTATAACTTCAAATCAACTTTGGGACTCCCATCATCCGTAGCATAGGTTTCGAGTCTCCATAGGTGTACTTGCACTTTTACATCTTGAAACCCAAATTTCTTCAACACATCTCGCTACATACTTGTCTTGACTAATGAAAATACCATCACCCTTTGTTGAACCTCAGAGTCTCTAAAAGAAAGTGAGTTCTCCCATAGAACTCATCCGAAACTTATCATGCATAAGTTTCTCAAAATCTCAGATAGCTCCTTGTTAGTAGACCCAAAGATGATGTCATCTACATAAACCCGAACCAAGTAAAATATCATCTTTGTGCTTTCTAATGAACAAAGTTTTATCAATCACCCTCTTTAAACCCATTGTCCATCAAATAAGTAGATAGGCATTCATACCATGCCCTAGAGCCCGATGCAGCCCATACATAGCCTTCCTCACCTCAGAAACCTTGTCGATGATCAGATCTTCAAAACCGTGAGGTTGACAAACATATACCTCCTCATCAATAGTGCCATATAAAATGCACTTTTAACATCCATTTGATACACAACAAAATTCTTGAATGAAGCATAAGCCAAAACAATCTAATAGCCTCTATCCTTGCAACTGTGCAAATATTTCATCATAGTCCAAACCTTCGCTTGTGTGTATCCTTGAGCAACCAACCTTGACTTGTTCCTCACTACAATTCCTCTTTCATCCCTTTTGTTTCGAATACCCATTTAGTTCCAATAGCCCTCTTCCCATTTGAAGATCAACCAATGTCCAAACTTCTTGAAGTTTGAACCAAGAAGCTCCTCTTGCATTGATTCTACCCATCCTTCTTCTCGTTAAAGCTTCTTCTATTCTCTTGGGCTCCTTTTGAGACGTAAAACAAGCAAACAAGCAATTTTGCAATCTTTATGACTGCTTTTGTGAAGAGATCTTGCAAAGAACCCATGTTCGTGAAAGGGTTCTCAATTCTTTACCCCGCTTCTTGTTTGAACCGAGTATTCAAATTTCCAAGAATCTGCTCCTTGGGATGAATCTTGTGAATTCGTAGAAGTAATTGGACTTTCATTTATAATGTTGGTCCAAATTAGTCAAATTAGCATTGAAGAATTCATCCATGTCTTCATCATCGTAGGAGTATCCATCTCAATCAAGTCGCATATCGGATCATGTGGATACTCCTCATCACCAAATAGTGGCTTTGGATAAGGTCCAAAGAAAGTACTATCATCGCTTTGTAGCCGGAATTGCACTTGAACTATCGGTGGTAGAAGATGGCTTGTCAAGATTTACGATGGCCTATCAAGACTTACAAGAGGCTTAGCAAAGCTTGCATCGCTTTTTCTTCTTTTCAATTTCTTCACCGACACCGAGTTATCTTGTACCAACTCATCTTTATCTTGATGATGATCAACTTTGCCTCCAAGATTATGTATATCATCATCGTAGGACCTTGCTTGTGAATGATGGAAGGAACAAGACAGCTTTCCACTTTTCAACCAAATAGAACTCGTTGGAGAATCGCCTTTTTGAAGATTTATCTACTTCGTAATCCTTTTGTATACCGCATCAAGATTAGTGGAAGTTCCCGCAATGATAGGCTCATAATTCATAGATTTGGTTAGCATATCAATGTTAAACAACCACCCGTCCTTTGGTCTCAACACTAGGAGTCTTTTCACCGAATTGAACATGTAGGTTCTCTTCAACAATTCTAGTCCTCCTATTGTATACTCTAAAGGCTTTACTATTAGTAGAATAGCCTAAAAGTATCCATCATCCGCTTTTTCTTGAAACTTGCCTAGGTAGTCTATGGTATTCAAAATGGTAACAGACACCCAAAAGGTTTTAGGAATGCAATCATTGGCTTCCTACCATGTAACAAATCATAGGGGTCTTGTTATGAGGCTTCACTACCTTACTGCTTTTGCACATAACATGCAATTCCTACAACAAATTTCAAAAGGTAGTTGGTAACTTAGATTCGACAACATAGTCCTAGCAATTTCAATTAGTGTTCTATTTTTCCTCTCACCACACCATTCTGCTGTGGTGTTCTAGCAACACTAAACTGCCTTTCAATACCTTTAGCTACACGTAACCGATTCATCACATCATTCTTAAACTCGCCCATTATCACATCTCGATTACTTTGACCTTATGACTTACTAGATTTTCTATCTTAGTAATGAAACTCTTAAGAATCTCACTAGTCTCACTCTTAGTAGCCAAAAAGTATACCCAAGAAAATCTACTATAATCATCATGATAACTAGGCAATATCGCTTATGGTTCAAGCTTCTAACAAAGGTTGGTCCAAATAAGTCCATATGAAGCATAAACAAGGGTTGTGTTATGGTGTTTACGCTTTGGTCTTACAAGAGGCTCTATGTTGTTTTCCTTTTGACAGCCACACACAGCTCCTTACACTCAAAACCTTTGAAGGTAACCTCTCACTAAGTTTCCTTTACCGCTTTATTGATTGTTTTGTAATTTAGATGACCTAGCCTTCTATGCCACAATATTGACTCATCAATGATGCTTTAGCAAACAAACATAAGGACCTATTAGGAAGAACATTTTAAGATCAAAACAAGATATATTTTCCTTCCTAGGTACCCTAAGTTGTATAAACTTCTCATCGTGCATCTTAAACTCGTGAGATAACACCACACACCCGCTTCCCAAAAGTACCCGCTTTTTCTTATCACACATTTGAGAAACACCGAATAAATTGTACTTTAGTCCCTGCACTAAATAGACCTTTTCAAAGTCTAGCTTCCTGCTCGATTGTGCCTCGCCAAGTATCTTTCCTCCCTTGGATCATTGCCAAATGCCACATATCCTCCATCATAAGCTTCAAAATCTTCCAAATTGCTTCCATCCCAAGTCATGTGCCCAGAGCAACCACTATCAAAAACTCCTTTATCTTTTAGCTCGCTTTGAAGATTGCCCCGCACATAAGATTACAAAATTAGTTCTTCTTGGACCCAAGTCAAGATCGACTGGTCTCGCCTGCATCAAAATATTCAAATTTTGTTAGGTCCATTGATGCACAATGACATATGGTAAAACCTTTGTCTTAGGCTTCCATTGCCAACTTGTCGAGGCCTTAACAAAGATAAAATGATTTCCAACCACCGACGCTTATCACCTTTGGAATTTTTAAAACTTCTTTTGAATCAAGGTGATTTTTGGCTTATCGTGGTTTGACACCGCTAGCCGTGTTTACATTTTGCTTAGCAATGGTTGGAACCCATTTATGTGAAGCAAAGGACAATAGATTTTGTATTCCCATTCCTCATCAAGACCGCTCTTGGAATCATGTTATCGTTAGGATGAGGGTGTGTTTTACTTGAAAAGTTTTTATGATTTACCCTCCTCCAATGATTCCAAACTTGTGGTCTGCTTTTATTACAATTCCTCTCAGAATGTTCAAAACTACCACACACAAAACAAGCCTTATTAACACATTGAAACTCATCACCTAACTGTTAGAAATTAGACCATTTAAGCTTCTTTGATTTCCCTAGGTTTAAATTGTTTCATCTGCTCCTAGGAATTTCTCCGACTCTACAACTTTCTTGGTAACTTTAGCTCCAAATCTAGGTACAGTGGTTGACTTGCTTAGAATCAACTTTCTTAATCGGCTCTATCTTTTCGCACTTAGTTGATTCAAGATTAACATCCTCGTAATCGATTCCCAATCTTCAATTATGGGAGCACCAGATAACTTATCGAACTTATCTTAGGTATTTCATTTTATTTACTTCTTCAACAGTTTATTAAACCGAATTCACTACTAAATGACAGCTTCTTTAACTGGTGGTGCATGTTTCATTAAAGGGGTGGTGGCATATCATTGTATCCTAAACCAAGACCATCTCTAAACGCTTTTGGCCAATTGGTTTCAGACAAGATCAAGCATATTGTAATTTAGCAACCCTAACAACATGTTTTTCTTTTTCCTCTAGGGCCTTAACTTTTACACTTTCTCGCTCGCTAGTTTATCTTTAAGCATTTTAATCTCTCTGCTTTTAAGATCAATTTCACCACCTAGTATATTGATCTTTTCTACATACTCAAATTCACATTTAATACGTAATTTTAGCCTCTTCCATACCCTCTAATCCAACTTTATATCCTAAGTTATCTAGAGTCAATCTCTACTTCTTTTCTCAAACTCTCAAGATAGCCTTTTGAGACTCTAAGTTATCAAAGACATGATTTAAAAGAACAAGTAGATGTTTTAGAATCATTGGATACCTCGTAATCGAACCGTAAGATGAAGCATAGGCCATTAGAGCAAAGTTATGCTCTTTGAAGCTTCACTAGCAAGAAAAGTCGCATTTGGACCTTCTTCAATTTGATCACCCAATCATAATCACCAAGTCCATCCCGAGCAACCAAAGTCAAGTAATAGTAGGCTCTTCGCTTGTCTTCTTAATGCCCTCAAGTCTTTAGAGCTCGACATTCCCTAGCAAAATGACCTTTCTTCTTGCAATTAAAGCACTCCATCTTGCTTTTGTCGAATCCAGCCTCCTTTGACCATCATACTTAACATGTCTTCCACCTCCTCGTAAACTTCCTTGCTTGAAGAGTCAACATTGCCATTTGCCATTGAAGATTAATTTCATCAAGATCATCGTGATCAATTTCATCCGATCTTGATTCAAAACATCAACACTAGTAGTTAAATCGACCGAAAAGCACAAATTGCACCATCACCGACATTATCACTAACAAGGGTATTGTTTGCAATAGCCGTGGTTATACCATAGGCGCAGTGATACATCTTGTGAGCTTTTGTGATTAGTGGATACAAAAGCAATGTTTTGATTAGAAGAAGACGAATTAGAAAAGGTATTCTCGCACTCATAGACCTTCAAGTTATTGAAGAGATTGTCTAGAGTCATTGTAGGAAAGTCCGCCATGTTTCTCCACACAATGGTATGAATAGCCCAATCGATGATAAGCTCCTTATGAACTTCAAATTAATGTCTTCTTGAAGGAACTTGTAACCCACCGCCTTCAGCTTGACTTATGAGTTTTGAAGCCTATTATATGTACCATCAATCTTTTCTCCACTTTGAGCAAAGTGAAGGTTTCAAACCGATGCTTAAGCATGTTCATTCTTGACTTCTTGGTGGCTTCATTACCAAAGAAACCTTAATTCAAGAGCATCCAATAGTTCTTTAGCCGAATCATACCGATCAAAGTCTAATGCATACTCATTAGGTATTCCCATGGAGAGAATACTATGAGCTTTGATCTCCATCTTCCTCTTAGCTTTATCAGTTCACTTATAATAGCAATCTCCTTACCATCCTCACCCTTCAAAGGAAGAGAGTCTCCATTTTCAACAACATCCCATAGAGCATAATCAATCATGCGAATGTATTGCCTCATTCGCATCCTCCGATTTGATATTCACCATGTTTGAGCATGGGAACCTTAGAAGCAGCCACCATATGAGTTTCTTCGACATCTTAACTTCCTTGAGTACAAATTAATGACTTCTTCTTGATAATAGCTTCTAGATCACAAGCTCGATACCACTTGTTGATCCCAATGAGCAAACGATCTAATATAGAAACCGACTTGAACAAAGCTTATCAAGTATTACGCGAATTTAACACTTGATCTTAAGAAGAAGAACAATTAACATTCAACACCTCAATATTATTTATTAATACGAATACTCTTACAAGATTAGGGTTTTGCAACCTTGAAGTGTATCGACCTTAGATATAAAACATACGATATCTAACCCAGCCTAGGACCTCCTTTTATAGGCTAAGGAGTCCTATACAATATACAATACGTAACCTACAAGATAAATATCTTTTCCATATTTATCTCGATACAATAAACTAACCGACTATAGAAAACTAGCAAGGCTTACAATATACTATCGCTAGCTACTCAATACTACTAGTCATGGTTATCTTCATCGCTGGTTACACTTCTTCATCCGTGGTTATCTTCAAGCTTGTCCGTGGTTCCATTACTTAAAGTAATTCATCATCCAAGGAACCTAAAACCCAATTGCATTCATCTCGATTATCGCGAATGCACAAAAATGGGACAATAAACCGTAAGTTTTGCAGTGTATCGAAAAGGAAGAAGATATCAAGAATATGGATTGGTGTACATACTTGTTGCAAAAATGAAGAAATCAAAAGAGAGTATAGCAGTTCATCGTGGTTCGGGGTCCACCTCATTAATGGTGGTAATTATTGTACAAACATTTAAGTGCATCATAATCCAACAAAATAATGCATCTCGCATGGTATCTTTATGCTAATTTCCTTGTATTATTATCTTTGCAGCTTTTGTATCTAAACTCAACCATCTCGTAAGAGGTTGAAGTTGCTCAAGAAAACCCAGCTATCAAAGCATGGGACACGCAAAAGTCAAGATCGAGAAAACAGAAGTGAAAATGGGAGGTTTTGGAAAGTTACACGTTGGTTTTAGGTTCCTTGGATTTGATGAGACAAAGTAAATAGAAGAATGAAACATCAAGGGCTTAAAGAGAAAGAGAATAAATCTACAAAAGATGGAAGGACTTGCTTGCAAAAGAAGATTTACTTATTAGTCCTTCGTAGTATCTTGTAAACCCTAATCCTCTAGTATATAAAGAGGACATGGGTGTAGGTTTTATATACAAGTCTTCCAATGTAGACGCTAGTAGATGGTGTGTGTAACCTAGACGTGTTTCTATAAACGCCTAGGGTTAGTGTTTGTTTTGTATATCCCTAAGATCCGAGATGGCTTAGATCCCATTACGCTTAGGTAACACGTTATATTCTCGATCAATATATAATTGGGGAGATAATGATGAAAACCTTGTGTCAATAACATAGTTGTTTGTTCTATTCCGCTGTGCATGATTGTTTGTCTATGTTATTGTTAAACCCTAAGGCTCAAAACGATCTCAAGGAGTCTTATCAAACTCCACAATTGGTATCAGAGCACGGGGAGCTCGTTACCTAGGGATTCACAAGGTTTACTGTCGAAGAGATGCCATGTTTGAAGGAGGTACGATCTGTTCTTAAAAGGTTATTTATGTTCATCGTAAAAAGAGTATGTGTAGTCGACCTTTATTGAGTGATGACAAAAAGACAAATTGTTTGAAAATTAGATTCTTAATTAACCTCGTACTGATTATTAATTCTCTTGTCGCAAGTGGTGTGGGGAATATGGACGGTGATTTTATTTTATTGGTTAATAGCAATTGGTAGTTTTCTTTTCACATGGATCATGCTCTTGATTAAAGAATTCGTTGTTTGCTTTTGGTTCAAGATCACGAATGGGTCACATGCTATATTAATAAAAAAATTCATGAATGGGTCACGTGATGGAGAATAAAGGGCAATATTTCGAGGGTTATGAATAGTGAATAAAGGTTTATATTCGTTTTTATCAACTGTTGCTCTTTCACTTTTGTGCTACTCATCTATGTCCAAAAGCAGGTATTTGGTACTCATTAGTACTGCTTTTGATAAGTAACTACTGCTATTGTTTCTTCGGTTTCCATCAGTTACTATGCTTATCGATTGATTAACACTGCTACAAGTTTTGTTACCATTGCTACCTTTCTCGTTACCACTGCTGCGTTTAGAAGTTTATACCGCTTGTTACGCCGAGTTTGTATTGCTCATCGAGGGTTAGTTACTTGTTTCACCGCTACACATATAAGTTAAGCAACGCTTTCGAGTATTCACGTTCTACTGCTCGTTCACTTCATGTTTACTGCTGCTCATAACTCGTCCATATGAGCTTCATGGTGATAGATGGGTTGTTGTGAACTACACGTGTATGATTTTTCCTACTTGCTGTGATTATTCAGTCATAATGATCGGTGATACTGGTCATGGGTTTGAAGTGAGAGTGAAAAAGAAAAGATCAATTGGTTAGGGTTTGTTGTCGAATTTGTAAATCACGCTAGCTTATATCGAAACCATCGCTAGCATCGACCGCTTTCGTAACCACCGACAAGCTTCTCACAACCACTTCTAGTTATATCGAAACCATCGATAGCTTTACTTGTACCAGCGATGGGCTTCTCGAAGGTAACCACTGCTAGTATCGTTGTAACCACTTCCAGTTTGCTTGTTACCACCGCTATTGTACGGGTTAACACTTCTTGGTTTCCACCGATGTTCGTTGTTTGATTGTCACACGTTATGAGTAAGATGGAAAAAGGGTGTTATGATGCTTCGATATTGTAACAAAAGTGCATACAAAGTCGCTTAAAGTTTCGAGTTTCTAGTGTTGCGCTTAAAGATTTCTACTGTTATTGGTTTCTTCACTGCTCATACTATCGATGTTTCATGCATAGACACAAAGGTCTATTGATTGGTTTATAAATGCATGTGGATCTTTGCATACATTGGTGCTTCTTTCACATGGGTCGGTGGTGACTACGAATAACTTTGAGAATTTGCATGATAATCGCTGACCAAAGGAAGATGTATGATTGGCTTGTTTACTACTTGCAATGTCATGGTGAATATTTACAATATTGTAAATAAGTTGATGATATTATTGATCATTCTCGAGGGCGATGGATAATTAGCATTTATTGGAGAAACCTAGTACTATATGTCACTTTGGTCGCTTAGGTCGGTGGTGCAACAAGTAAGTTGATTATTATTTTATGATCTACCGATTTTGAGTTTATTGAATGTGTTTGCTATTTTACAAACATATTATATGAAGTGAGTATGGTTTAAAGGATATGGTACAAGAACAAAGGATTTTTGGTTCTCGAATAGTTTTGGACTTAAGGGAAGCGAGATTGATACACACACAGGAGATTGGTTCACACACACAAGGAGTTTGGAATTTGTTCTTAAAGGTTTTAACAAGCTCGGATTTGGATTTATTGAATAATTGATTACGAAGAGGTTGAATATCATTTATTTGATGTTGTAGTTGAATTACTTGGATACGTGTTTTATCATATCTTAAAAGTATCACACCTACTTTTAAGGTAACTTGTTCGTGCTTTAATGATTGCGACGAAGACTTGCAAAATCTAGTTTTCATAGGTCAAGGGGTGGATGGATGAAGACCTAGTAAACTATCACTTAAAAGAGTTACATTGTAGTGCTCAGTGTCTCATTGAAGATGAGGATTTTGTCAAGAGATTGCGGTCTACTTATATGGTGTTAGTATAAGTTTGGAGTCACGTGGATAATACAAGACATAAGACACAAGTTTGGGTTATTTTACTTCTTCATCAAATTTGTTATACTTGGTTTTCTTCACAAGTGGTCATTACATAGAGCTTACTGATTTGAAGAATCATTTTCATGCACCACTCAAGGGGAAGTTTCTACTGCTTATATTCTCTATTTGTTGATAACAAAAACGGGAAGAGATGTTGGAGTGGCGTGGCATGGATTAAGGGGAAGACAAAGGAAGACAAGAATGTTTCATTCATGGAGATGTTTACATCTCAACTTCTGCTACTTCGTCTAGGGAAGTTCGTACACGACTTTGTTTGTTTTGTCATCATCAAATAGGGGAAGATTGTTGGGTTTTAGGTTCCTTGGATTTGATGAGACAAAGTAAATAGAAGAATGAAACATCAAGGGCTTAAAGAGAAAGAGAATAAATCTACAAAAAGATGGAAGGACTTGCTTGCAAAAGAAGATTTACTTATTAGTCCTTCGTAGTATCTTGTAAACCCTAATCCTCTAGTATATAAAGAGGACATGGGGTGTAGGTTTTATATACAAGTCTTCCAATGTAGACGTCTAGTAGATGGTGTGTGTGTAACCTAGACGTGTTTCTATAAACGTCTAGGGTTAGTGTTTGTTTTGTATATCCCTAAGATCTGAGATGGCTTAGATCCCCATTACGCTTAGGTAACACGTTATATTCGATCAATATATAATTGGGGAGATAATGATGAAAACCTTGTGTCAATAACATAGTTGTTTGTTCTATTCCACATGCATGATTGTTTGTCTATGTTATTGTTAAACCCTAAGGCTCAAAACGATCTCAAGGAGTCTTATCAAACTCACACATTCCCCAACAAGTGAAGCTAAAACACATCCCTTCCAGACTACCCCAGGGCGTTTTTCGTGCACATTTTTAGTTTGTTGCCTCTTATTACGCCCACGAATTCCATTCAGATCATGTACAACCTGCTCATTAACTAATCTTAAAATAACATCATTCATTTTAAATCATAAACTACTTCATATATTCTTTTAAATCATTGCATTTTGCATTCGGATAAATAATCCAAAGATATAAAATCGCTTTCGACATGACATAGACTACATCAAACATAACTCATGATCAAACGCCATAAATTAAAACCTATTACATCTTAGTCCAACTTAGTGCATCGATAAATTAACAAGCATACAACTTAATTTCGCAATTGATGAGACTACATATAACTAGACTAATGGTCATACAGGATGCACCAAAATTCAATATTACATACGATGCACTTTTGAGTATAGCAATGATGGTGTAATATTAACCATTGATGCTCCTAAAATATACAAACCGATGCTCCATAATTAAAATTATTCCTAACATGAAACATATGATTAAATTAACAGTGTATATACGCCGTTATGAACAATTTAATTTATGTCGCAATGAAATATATGTATACTGAGCAATGTAAATATACGTACAGTAAACATTTAAGTATATTTGATGTGTTAATCACATGAAACATATGCTGCAATGAATATTGTGTAGTATGTAATAAATAAATAAATAAATAAATATTTATACATGAAGTATTCAGTATACACATAAATATTATACGTATAATATGATTTGTAAAATCCCCATGAATTCTCGAATGTCTTCCTCTGACTTACTATTTTGAGATTTATCTGTTTCATTCTGAGAATTATGCCCGCCATTGCCTTCTTCTTCTTCGATATTGTTGTCCAATTCGTTTGCTGAAATTTAAATTGAAAATAGGTGTCATAATACTGATATTTATATTGTGTTTAAATAAAGAAGTATATTCATATGCATTCAACTTTAAAATCAAATTTAGATGCCTTAAACTTAAGTTTAGATGCACTAGTTATACATTTAGATGCTTCAATCATTTCAACTAACCATTTTTGATGCACTAATAATGCAAACATATCAGTTTGATGCACTAATCATACCATTTGATGCATTAATCATATAATTTTGCACCGAACTTAAATTTAGATGCCTGAACTTTAAATTTGGATGCCTTAAACTTAAATTTAGATTGACTTAAGTTTAGATGCCATAAATTTAAATTTGGATTGACTAAACATTTAGATGCTATAAACATTTCAATCAACCATTTTTGATGCACTAATAATGATAACTTATTTTTGTACGCTTTAACCATCAGTTTGATGCCCTAATAATAACATTTTGATGCATTAATCATATATTTAGATGCTTTAACTATCAATTTGATGCCTTATTTTTGCATGTAGAAGATTCGACAATTTATATACACTGTTAACCATCATATTGATGCACTAATCATACAATATGATGTTGTGATCAACTAGTTTGATGTACTCCTCAAATATTCAGGTGCACTAATTATAATAAGCATTAATTATTAACACAGATGCACTAAAATTATACCTTAATCATATCTATAATTACTTGTTCCATATTACTATCTAAAATTAATATCATGTATGCAATCAAACTATACCTTAATCACATCAAAAATTACTACCACGATGCAACAATTATACAATAAAAATATAAATCGTAAAATTAGGGCACTTACATTCGATCGATGTTGTTAAGCTTGTTATTTCTTTCTCGATAGTTCGTGGACTCACACGAGTAGTCAAATTGAAAAATCAAACAAAATTGTAAATACCGATTTTAATCGAATAAACATCGAAAATTAGGGCACTTACGATTCCTAAATGTTTTTTCTTCATTTTTATTTTGATCGAGTTATTTTTTTATCGTGTGGTGGCGGGTGGAGTAGATGGTGATGTTGACGGATTTTGATCGGTGTGTAGATTGTGTGAGTGTGTGTTTATGTGTGTTTTTTGTGTGGTGAAAAGTGTACAAAGACACGATAAGGCGTGATTCTATCTATTTTGTACATTTGACCTTCAAGTTTCATCTGCTTACATAATCTACCCCAAACTTTTTTCTCACTTTTCTCTAATTACACTTTTCTCTAGAACCGACTCTATATATATATATATATATATATATATATATATATATATATATATATATAAACACGTGAAAACAACTAGATAATCAAGGGCGAACTTCTATTAGCTACTTGAATCCGAAAATTCTACCTAATAATCAAAACAAAACAAAACTAAAAAAATTTAAAAATCGTATCATTTTTCCTATTTTCTTCCCTCCCCCATACTTAAGTTTTGAATTGTCCTCAATGTAATAAAATAAACTTCAAAGTAAAGAAAATGGTAAAAGAAATAGTAAAAAAGATACCACGGGAGTAAATACGCAATATGCATATTTGGTCATAGGTACGCGTGTGATTTTTCCAACTCCAAATATTGACCAACAATAAGCTTCTGGCATATCATCCCTGCAAGCAGAACTACAAAATATACACAACACACAAAACAAACAAACAAAACAAAACTAAAAACAATCCAAACGCCACTTAAAAATAAAAATAAACAAAGTGCGATAATAGTCCTAAAGAAATAGTTAGAGAGAGAGATAGAGAAAATATTGTTCGACACACATAAGCATTGTTCTCAAACTACCATCACAATCAAACAACGATAGCCTAATTGCACTCCTAAGCCAATTACAATTAAGATAAGAGACAACCAATCAATAATTAAAAACTAGGTTTCATAGATCTAAGCAAACACACAAGAAATTTAGCCGGACATGTTAAACAAGCAAGACATCGATAACGCCACACGCGTGCTCGGGGTCAAAGGAACTTCCTTTTCGTCGAGCAAGTTTTTCAACACCCTAGGCAATGAACCTAATCGTTGTAGTGTAGTATTAGGGTAAGCCACGGAATTGATATCGTTCTCAGGGAATAGGAATGCTAGTGAGGAGTTACTACGCTAAGGTTGGGGTTGAGGAAGATTATTTTTATCTTTTTATGTTTTTAGGAAATGGAAAAGTACGAATCTCGGGTTTGGATTTGGGGAGGGGTTGGTATTTCACCGATTACTCTACTATCTAATTATGTAATTAACTAAGGTAAGGGTAGTCTATGTCTAATTATTGTGTGCTCGTGATGATGATTTAAAGATGTGTTTACTTAGGTTTTATTACTCCTTAATTATCTCCTATTGATGGTTGAATTGTCACGTCCTTATTCTTAATCGCGTGTGTGTCTAAAGTCGTAGGGTATGCGTTTATCCCTAACTCTTTGAAACTACCAAAGGGTCTCGCCTACAATATCTCTAGGATTTATAAACTCTAACTCTAAGGTACTCTTTGATGGTTTAGCCTACAACTACTCTAGGTGTTATAGTCTAAGGTTCACAAAGATTAATCAAGCATTAACTACACAACGAATGACCTATCGCATTACTAGATCATTAACAATTAAGATAAGAGACAACCAATCAATATTCAATAGTTAAGTTTCATATTCCTAAGCAAACACACAAGTAAATTAGCGGGACATGGAGAACATGCAAGCATACACACAAATAATTGAAGACATAATTGAATTAATGAAGTAAAACACTTATCTTGGTGTAAGATAGGTTTGAACCCTAAAATACTTGTACAAGACTGACCTTGGTTCGGTTTAGGTTTTACCCAAAAGACTACACATCGAAAACCTAAAAATTCGGATTCTATATATAAGATTACATTCGCGACGGCCACCTTATGATTTGTGACGCCGCCGGGTCGCCGCCATTGGGGTTTCGTCTTGGCCACGTTAGTCTTGCGACAACGTTACCTTATGCTTGTGACGCCGTCCTCTTCACCTCCGACCCGTCTGGATCAAATCTAGGCCGTCCGAGTTGCGACGACCTACTCTTTTAAAGCCCCGACACCGTCACTTGAAAATAAGCAATTTGGCTACTATATCGTCACAACATGTGCTCGACGGCGTCATGAGATAACACCCGACGCCGCCCCTTGTGTTTCAAAGACTTGAGTGTCTCGATTCTTGACTTTGGCCATTTTCTTCAGATATCCGCACCTTTTCGTCCAAATAAGTGCCATTCCAGCAATTTGCCTTCAAGAGACCTAAAAAGTGAAAAGGAACGATATTAAGTAATAACGGATACAAAAGTGATCAAATAAGGGCTTAAACGGCCCCTTAAAAAGGTACATTTTAAAACCTTATCACATACACACATTCAATGGAAGACATAATGAAATCAATGGAATAAAACACTTATCTTGATGAGTAAAATAGGGTTTGGGACCCTAAAATACTGTCCAATTCGGACTACAAACATTTACGGTTTTTACTCCACAAGTCTACCTCTTTAAATTTCTGAAAATTCGATTTCTATATATAATTTTACATTTGCGACGGCGTCGCCTTATAATTGGGATGTCGTCAGATCATCGTCATTAGGGTTTTCGTCTTGGATAAGTTATCGCTGGGACGACGTCACGTAGTAGTTATGACGCCGTCGCTTCAAGCAGGACGCCGCTCGATTCGATCCGGGCCGAAAGTCTTAGTGACGCCTTCCTCTTCAAAGCCTCGATGTCGTCAGTGTATTTTAGCAAAATTCTACTCACCGTCGTGTATTCTAATTAAATCAGTGAGAGGACAAGGTCGCCCTTTAGTTGGGACGCCGTCACGCAGTTCGGCCACTTGAGTGTCTTCAATCTTGACATAGCCATTTTCTTCATATGTTCACTCCTTTTCGTCCAAATAAGCATCATTCCATCATTTTGCTTCCAAGAGACCTAAAAAGTGAAAAAGGAACAAAATTAAGCAGTAACGGATATAAAAGTGGGTGATTAAGGGCTTAAATGACCCCTTAAAAGTGTACGTTTTAAATCCTTATCAAATATCCTTACACTTGGTATTTGCTTGTCCTCAAGCAAATGTGCTTTTGGCCAATCAATTTATAAGTTAGGGGGCATGAAGCATTGGTTTAACATAATTCACAACAAGTAAAAGAACCGCAATAGTCATAACAAGCACGAAAATTATATACTAGCACCTCAAAAGGGGTGTTTGGATTCTCTCATCTCTCGGGTGTATATGAAATATAGTAAATGGAAATGGAAGATAAACACTCATTACCTGGTTATAGTACATAGATTACCATAGGCTTGAGAATAGATCAAACCTCCACCGCTTTGGCGTAAGCACCTAGGAACAACTATCTAGGAGGTCTTTAAAAGGGTTATAATATTAGGCTTACGGTTGGGAAACAAAGGGTTTGGTTGGCTAGGTGATTTAGTGGTGGCAAGTCAAAAATCTTATGTTACAAGCATTAAAAGAATGGCGTTGCTAAGTCAAGACTCGACTCACTAAACTCTAGATAACTTGAAACAAACATACATAAATTGAAAAACATAAACATAAAGATAGATGTAGGATGGTAGCCCGTATGTTTTTTTTTTTTTTTTTTTTTTTTTTTTTTTTCATACACTTTTACTCTACCATCCTCTAAGATAACATCAAAATATAAGGGATTTATAGGAGCATCCCTACACTTGAGTTTTTATTACTCTAACATTAATTTGACCCGATTTGAAAAGATCAAAACACTTGGAGTATTTAATTACATAAATAAAGGGAATTTGAATTTAACGTTCTTTCCCGTCACTCCCTAAAATATTACTTTTACCCATGAGTCCCAATCATCCCACAACTGTGTACAAAAGATATGACTCGACTTAGCAACTATGCAAGTAACTAGATAATTGAACTAAGGCTTTAGTATGATAACAATAATGCACTAAAGGTGAGTGCATACAAGGTAGGCTAAGACAATTTGGGTGTACATTTGGGGGTTGATTGTAAACAATGCTCTTCATTGATATTTCGGAAAACCGAAACATCACGAGAACCGCGAAAAGGATAGGCTCTAAGGGGTTAACTAGGGGTATCGTGTACTAAAGATGAGTACATTGCAAGGGTGTGGGGTAATTACTCAACCGATGAGGAAGAAGTAATTATAATACGGGTATCAAACAAGGGTTATCCTAATGCCTCTTATCGTTTAGTTATTCCTAACTACACAAGTGTAGTCTCACTAGCGATCTCGGAATGCATCACAAAACAGGTTCTAGAATCTATTATACTACCGGTACACTCTCGAAGCATTAAAGGTGAATGCTTTAATTCCTATAGATCTAGGGGCGAACCGCACATTTTTTGGGGTGGAATTTGAGTGGTAAACGGTTTTTGTGCTAGTCATATAACTCCTATCCATGAGAAGCTTTATTAAGACTAAAGTCTCACCCATACATCTCATAAAAAAATTTAAATTTGATGCTAAAATTGCCCTAACAAATATTTCTCATAGCTTATTACACAAATGAAATAGGACAAGACAAATAATCAAGGAAAAGCATAGTTTCAAAGTTCCTGTTTTATTCTCCCTCCCTACACTTAAACTGATCATTGTCCCCAATGTTCCCCGCAAGTATCAAAGTTATGATAAAGGAAGGTAATTAAAAGAGAAAGAAACTAGTACTCCCCTGATTAGCTCAGTACGATCTGTGTGAAGTAGTGGTTAAATTCTTTCCCAAGAAGAATGTATGCGTGATAAGCTTCATCCAATATTATGTTTCTTCTTCTTGATAAATAAAACCTGCACACTTTAAGAAAATAGACGAAACCTTCACGTAAAATCGGCGGTAAAACTATTTTTGACTCAACTACACTAGGATATAATGCTTGTGGAATGGATGTTTGCAGATTTTCTGGAAAATTAAGACCTGAGAATTTCCAAAAATTTATACTTAACACAGAAAACGAGAAAAATTTTATAAGTTGTTTCTGCTCCTCCTGACGTCGTCAGGTTCTAATCCTGACGCCATCATGTTGTCCTGACAGAAACTGGTCTGCTGCGTTTTCCTGGAAAAATTCTGGAAAACTTACACCTTTAGAATCTGGAAAAATTCCTGCAAAACATCCATTATAACTCGATACAAGCATTTGACTCTAACAAACACACATATATATCAATTTCATTAATTGTAATTCTCATGTTCACGTTCTTTTAAAAACATGTGTAATCCTCCCTACACTTATCTTATGGTAAAATACCTTTATATGTAATTAAGACGAGGCTAAAGACAAAATAAAGCATTTTCACAAATACAAACATGAGAATACACAACAATGAAAAAGATATATGACACACAAACAAGCAAACAATTAAGCATGGGTTGCCTCCCACGAAGCGCTTTTCTTTATTTATGAGTCTTGTAGCTAGACTCGAATCCGTGCTCCTATGTACCTATGTAAGTAAGTTTATCCTCAAGAATGTCAAAGGGATCAAACTTATCTTTTAAATTCCTAGTGGTACGCTTAGTTCGGTACGTCTTTTCAAACTTTTTTCCATCGGGATCATAGATTGTCATCCTAATGTGCCATTCTCCATTTCCATAACTAGGTGGTCTATCCCAATTCCAATTATGTTTAGGCTTCTCACTCTCAACTTTCCACTTATTCATGTTAAGATTAACAAGCAAGGTTCCTAGGAACTCGGTCATCTTCCTAAACACTAAGGCATCCTCGAATGGGTTCACTTCAATGTCCCTAGCCAATTGTTAGGAATTAGAAATTCCATAGTGAAGAGTCGGTCACCCCAAATATAATCTATCATAAGTTAGCTCGTAGACATTACGTTATTTACTTGTTATTTAGTTAGTTAATTAGTTTAGTGCAACACCGTGGAGGACTGGACGGTCTTTACCCATCAGATGCACGATCCACGTCCAAAGAGGACGTTTAGTATGTAACTATAAATACCTCTATTTACCTTACCTCTACCTCCCAAGGTAGAGGGTTGGACCTTTCAATCTAACCTTCTTTCTTTTGTTTACTTTCTCTCTCTAGAAAGGCTCCCATTTTACTTTCTCTCTCTAAAATACTTCATCTCATTCGAACCATATTGTGTTATTTGATGTGTTTATGAAATCCAATATGTTACAAATGGTATCAGAGCCATGGTTTGATCATTCATATTTCATGTTCTTGGATTTCTAGTGCTTTTCATAAGGTTTTTGGGTTTTGAATGAGTTTAGAGTAGTTTGCATCATTTGGATCATCTCTAGTGTTAAAGTTTGGATTTTGATAGTATTTTTGTATTTAGAATCATCATAAGTGTTTAGGTTTTGAATTGGAAGGCTTGAATCATCGTGGTTAAGGTGTTTTTGGATTGAAAAGTGGTGTTTTTGGAAGGTTTCTTTAAAGCGACTTGGGTCTCGTACCACATTTCTTCTAAGCGATTTGTCTCACAATCCAAGCGATTTGTCCCTTTTGTGATTGCTTATTGAAGCGATTTGTCACAACTTTTGTGCGATTTGTCTGTTTCTGAGAAGCGATTTGTCTATTGAGACAAAACGACAAGAAAGGAAAAAGTAGTGGAAGTAGTGGTTGTACTTGTGTACTATGCGATTTGTGTGTTTAAGCGATTTGTGTGATTAAGCGATTGTCTTCTGAGCGATTTGTCTTATGAGCGATTTGTCTTCTGAAGCGATTTGTCTTCTGAAGCGATTTGTCTTCTGAGCGATTTTTCTTCTGAGCTATTTGTCTTCTGAGCGATTTGTCTTTTGAAGCGATTTGCCAAGTTATGCGATTTGCCAATTCCTGCAATTTGTCTCCTAACCTAACATACAAAACCCTTGTTTTCAAACCCTAATTTTCCAAAAAATCCGCGGAACAAGGGGTATATATAAAGAATTAGGGAATATCACAAACTCAACCATAACACCATATTTATCTTTACCACCAAATCATATCCTAGTTCCCTTACTACATCCTATTTCTCATCTTAACACATTCCATTGGTCATTGCTTAACGGTTTGGTCTTGATTTTAGTAAAATCCCGCGAAGATTCTATTTCTCGGTTTAAATCACGACCAGAAATCCGTGTACACAAAGAACATCATGTCTTACACTCGATTCGTAATTTCAAGTACTCAAACTGTATGATGTTGTTGACAACCATGAGAATATTAGCTATCTTGAAGGTTACGATGATGGAATCAATCAATGAGGATGTGAGATCTCCGTGTTCGTAATCTAAAGAGAGAATTGCACCGCTTTAGGCTACAAAATGCCATGCTAAAGGAAAGTAACATTGAACCTTATCGCCACTTCACTCACCTTGTACAGCTTTTGTCCACGATTATGGAACGAACATGTATTGCCATCTTCCGTCGATTTACCTACACCGACTAGAAACTTCTTTGTTAAACTTAGAACAATTGGAACAACAACTTGATAAAGAAAAGGTTCAAAAGGATAGTTCTAGTGTGCGACTACAAGTGATCCACAACCAATTTCGGTCATTCATCGGTGGGAATTTACATCGATTATGATCAAGACATGACCGAAATGTCTTTCAAGAGACACACTGGAATGGAAATTACGTGTTCATAGAGACACTTATCCATCTCATGGACAATGTGGAGAAGTATATTGAGGAAGTTACTCGGAAAGATGAAATAATAAATGAGAGTCTAGTACTATTGATGTAATGTTGTGATGAGTTGGGTAATGTATCGGTTGAAGAATCGGGTGTTGTTAAATGCGTAATAACAAAGACAACAAGGAATGATGCAACAAATTGTTCAAGAACTCATGTTACACATGATGTGGATGCGAGATATCGATGGATAAATGAACAGTGTCATGTGATGAGGTACCTTAACTGCTCAACATAGTGCATCCGCTAATGTACCTAAACATACCGATCTTAATGTTGAACATGATTCGATAAATGTTCCTTAGTTGAGGCCGAGTCTAATAATTTCAAAACAAATGATATGGTTGATAAAAAGGCTTTTGATGAACTTTCAAACAAATTCTCAAAACTTGAAAACATTGCATTTCACTTGAAATTGCGATACGAGTAAAGAAGAAAGTTTTCAACTTAACAAACCATGTAAAAATCCGGAACTTCCTGAATTCCGTGAACTTTTTGAAATTAACACTTTGAAAGCTCAGCTTCAAGATAAAGAGTCAACTATCAAAAATTTGAAGAAACATATTTCTAATATGCATGTGAAAAGTAATTTGGTTACAAGTAATTCTGATGTTAATGCTATTGATGATATTCAAATGAGAAATGATGAATTAGCGGTTTGTGTGGCCAAATTACTAAAGGAAAATGAGTCATTGAGTATGCATCACATAGAACTAAGTGACTCACAAAGAAGCTAGAACAAATTCAATGGAACAAACAAACTCTTTGATAGCAAAATTGATGAACACAAAGCTCAACTTCAGAAAAGAGTTTCGCTATTGTTGCCTTAAAAATGAGCTCGAAAAACAACGTGAATAGTGTAAACACTAAGTTTGCAAAACCATCAATCTTGGGGAAACCAGTTATTAGACAACCGAATGCGTTTAGATCTGAACGACCAAAATTTTCAAAAACACGGTTTGCCTCCCAAGTTGATGCGAAACAAGTTTTGAGAAAACCAGTCACTTCACCTTACTTGCCTAGTAAAAATGCTATGAATGACTTGTATAAGAACTCTTATCTAGAAATGGCTAGAAAGAAGGCACAGATTCAAAAAGATGGAATTTTAGGTGCTAGACCTAGGGTGATGAATTCTACGAGATTTCAAAGCACTGCTAGTAGTTTTAAACCATTACCTAGGAACACTCAACTAAAGACTAGGGATTGGCTTGTATCTAAGAGTAGTTGCGTTTCGAATAAAGCTATTCCCATAGCATATCACTCTAAGAACTCTAGATCGTTTTCTAAATCCAAACAAGCTGTTTGCTCAAATTGTCTGAAATGCATCTTTAAGGCAAATCATGATAATTGTTTTTCGAAATCCCTAAAGAAGGTAAATGCTCATACAAAGGTTCAACCTGTTAAGTCTAGGATTTTCACTAAGTCATCTATCGTGCATACGAAAGCAAAACAAACCAAAATCTTCGCCTAGATGGATACCAATTGCTAAATCTGTGGAAACTAGGAATACGGATAAGTCTTTCACTATGCATAAGAAGCCTAACAATCCTAGACCTTGCCATAAGTGGATACCGATCGGTAGAATGTTTAAGGATGTTGGACTTAGGTGGATACCCACCAAAAGTCAAGCATCGATGACAAAATCAAGGTTGACTATGAAACCCCAAAGGGTTTGGATACTAATGTCACTAACCAAAATATATGCAATCAAGTTTGTAATATTAGTGCGAGTAGTCCTTACTCGATTGCAGAGATACTTGATCCTTCACTACATGGACTGGCTTAAAGTATGGATTACAAATGGATTGATATCTCATAACTCACGGGTTCAAGTAACTCAATCTTGATATTCTTTCGGCTATGACGCCTGCTCACATTAGTTCGTGCCTCGTACTTCATCATTATGGTGTCTGCAGATAACACTTCAGCCCCGCTCTTCAAAGAAAAGAAAAGTGTACGCTCTTACTCGTGCGCTTAATCTTCAGCTAAAGAGAAATTCTCTCGTGAATGGCCATTCTCATCTACATTCTCCATCTTCGAGCTTCATGCCTTTCTCCATGTTCGTTTCGTCATCAAGTGGATCTACATTCATTGGAGTTTACTCTTATTCACTTATTCAAATAAAAAATGGCAACACCGGATGCAACTTTTTGAGGGGAAAGTGGATCTACATATTGATGGATGTTTGTATAATGGTCAGACTACTCAAGAAGCCTAATCTCCAGTTATTCCTCAAGGCGTTGTTAATGACTGTCATTGCAGTTGCACTCATGAATAGTGATCCGCTCTTTGTTATTCCTTTGCCAAATCTTCACGGATCATTGTTTCATTGTTCTTTCCTAAATGTGCACTCAGAATCAACCACAAGAACATTAAGGAAAATGACTTCCTCATCCGCTTAAAAACATTATTGGTGAATCTTCCGATCGGTTTCTACATGTATACCTTAAGGAAGAATGCATTGATGTTGAGGAATCATTTGCTCGGTTCATTCAAGAGGTCAATGTACATCCGATTGTATGTTTATTCACGTGTTGGACATTTGACACAAGTTGATTACTCAAGTAACTCATTTATCACTTATTTGAGGTTGAAGTTGACGTTCACAAAGGCGTGTTCTTATTTGATAACTTGCTCGGGCTTAAGAATTAGAGTTGAAGACTTGGGTTATCTAGTTACCAAAGACTGAGGTGGATGGTTGAAGACCGGTTTACTATCACTATTAGGAGTTACTTTGTTTTACTCGGTCACACGCATATGACGGTGTGGATAATCGCAAGAGGTGTTAATGTCTCATACTTTGTTTGAGTAGTGAGTACTTAGAGATTTGCTTGAAGCATAAATTCTCGACAATCGTTCTTCCATCATCAGTGCAAGCTTAAGATACAAATGCGGGAATTCAACTTCGCTTTCAAGTTTGGTATATCGGGTTTTCTTCTTTAGTGGTTACTTCAAATTGCCTACATATGGGTTGATAAAGATAGTCGAGAGAGTTTACATGTGATTGATTCTCACAGATTCATTTGAGCTAATTTATGTTCTTCTCTATTTCAAGATTATTTGGTATGTATAATGTGTTGTCGATTACGAGATATCAAAACCCGAAGGGGGAAGGAGATATACATCTAAACACACAACGAGTACACGTGATGAACTTAATACTTCTTCTCTATTGAAGTAATCCCGGAAAGACAAATGTCATAACCGCAGAGAAACTCAGTGTTCAACTCTTAGCCTTTGGTGTGTTATTCCAACTATTTGGGGGAAGGATGCATTATTCCAACCATTTGGGGAAGTGGTCTCGATACTTGTGGTATGTGTTAACTCAACTTTCAAGAGGGAAGAAATGTGAGAAGAATATGTGGAGCGTGAGATGATATTGCTTATCGACGTCTTCTATATGATTTATGGTAGTGCTTCCGGTTATTGCTTCATGTACACAATGCAATGATGATTTCGATGTGATCGCAACCATCAGGGGAGAGATATGTGTACATCAGAGTCGCACAACATGTTCACATGATCGAGCTTAATCAGTAATTCCGGAGTTGACATCCATAGAGAAGATCATGTTATTCAACCAGTTATCATGATGTCGTTGTTTCTTCTCTTGTTGGGTACTTGTGTACATTATGGGATGAATGGTTATATGGAAGATAACTGGAATGCACTTAGTTAAATGAAGATGTTGATATGTTGTTCCCCTAAATAGACAACTGCTTGCTCAATCTTGAAGAGTAATGTGTACTTCGGGGACGCACAACAGGTTCATGTGATCGGGCTCAATCGTTTATTCCGGGCTTGATAACCGCAGAAATGATCCGTGTTAACTTGTTACTTCGTTATTATCGTCTTCTTCGGGTTCTTGAGCTTCATTCAATGAGACTGTTTGCCTCTCTTCTACTTCTTTGAAGAAATGGTCTTTATTCGAAGATTGTCGGTTTGGGGGGAAGCTACCAAAGATTCACTTTTTGAAGGCTCAAGTTCTTGCGACGATTCAAGAGCCTCGAATGCTTTGGTGATGAAAGTTTAAGAGATGATGGCTTCTATCTTCTACAAAGTGTTGAATGATTACCTTATCTCGGTACTCGTATCATCATCTTCTTAAACTATTTCTCTATCTTTGTAAATAATTTTCAAAAAAAAAACAAAATACAAAAATATAAAACCAACAAAAACAAAATAGAAAAATATAAAATCAACAAAAGCCCATAAAATCGAAAATTGAAAAATACCAAAATATGTTTTCTCAAGACATGTCTTCCGTATCGATAACATCTACGGTCTTAGAAATGTCATTAAATAATGGCACGAGACTTTAGATGAAGTTCGAGCAGGAGGTGTAAATATTTCTTTCTAAACATGTCTCAAAATATGGCTTCTGATTATTTCGATCAGAACCCGCTTCAAAATATGGCTTACAGCTACTTTAGACGTAACTCGTGCTTAGACTATGGTTTGCTATTATTTCAGATAGCAACCCGTTCTTCAAGAAAGGAAAGTGTTGCGCTAAACAAATTTTCAAAAAATATCATGCACTTATCCTAAAAACATAATGAGGAAAGTATGTCGAAGGACTGCTATTCCTACTCAAATATTTTTCCGTCTAAAATTCTTCAGAAAAATATTTGTTTTAACTTAATGGTGGTAAATGAGTTGCTTTAAAAACAATCAGTTTCAGAGTTTTTATTAAATTTGCAAACTCAATCAATGACTTCAGCGCTTTTAAACTTTTCAAAAATTGAGTCATTGATTGAGGGGGAGAATGTTTTCAAATTTATATCATCTATCGGACTTATCTAATTATCCTAGATGCTTAACTGAAAAATGATGTTAACTTACGTTGAAGGACTAGGTGCCTAGGATAAGATTGTTAGGATTAGATGATTATAGTTTGATGAACACATATATCCCATACCTTATATGATCTGATTGATATGTTGGATTGACTTTTATTAGTCGATTGATGTTTGGGTGTTGTCGACCACCATATATTTGTATGTATGTTCACTAACGTATGCAGATATCATGGTTGATAAGAATGTTCCCGATCCGGATCCCACAAATGAAGATGATTGGATGCCAAAAGGAAAGGGTAACTATATCTTGGGTTGACAAATGAAGAAACGGAGCTTAATTTGACTTCTATGGAGAGTTGGCATGATAAAATGCAACGTAAGAGGTCTCACTGCATCAGCAGATGGTTTTCTTCATCATCAAATGAAGAAACGAAGCTTAATTTGACCTCAATGGAAAGTTGGCATGAAATACAACGTCAGAGGTCTCACTGCATCAGCAGACGGTTTTCTTCCTGCCTTACAGCAACAACAACAAAAGCAGCTTAACCACCTAACGTATCTTTGTGCAGGATACCATTTTTAAACAATTTTGAAAAAATTTGATTAAACTGTTTTGAAAATGGAAAATATTGTTTTGAAAATTAATTGGACTTAATTTTGAAAATCACCGGACTTCTGTTTATCAAAACCTATGTCACTCAATTATCGACTTCGGTCATCGATTGAGGGGGAGAGTGATTTAAAATAAAATATTTTCAAACGATATTTCTTCATAAAAGTTCCGGTTTATACGTTAAAATGTGGTGATATAAAGATTTAATGTTATGTCATGGTATGATTTTCTTTAAAACTCAAAGGTCTTTCAAAATGAAATTTTTTCGGTTCTTGTTTGATTGTGAAATTGTTTTATTTTACTTAAAAGATCACTTAAAAACTATCATACCTGACACTAACAATCTTTAATGTCGAAAACTTCCTTAATAATCATTTTCAAAATTAAATTTTGCCACATCTTTCCTTAAAATTTTCTAAATGAATTTAAATCAATTGGGATCACAAATCTCAATTGGTTTGAAATTTTTGATCGGGGGAGAGATCGTGATTTAAATGGAATTGGTTTTAGTCCTTCAAAGGCACTCCTGCCTCCATGTGCCAAACGATTTCAATATACATAATGCACATGTTGAGGGGGAGCATTTATCCAAAAACAAGATGAGTATTTAAACAAGGCCACATTTTCTCCCATGTTTTCTAAACCTTATTAAATCACTTGGGATCTAAAATCTCAAAGGGTTTGATATTTTTGATCGGGGGAGAATTTGTGATTTAATAATGAAATTTGATAAAAGGTGATCGTTTTGATTCAATTGTGCAGACTACTCTCTCATATGTGCTAAACGCTTTCGAATCTCGAAGCACATATTGAGGGGGAGCATTTCAAAAGAAAATAAACTATCGAGGTACAAAAGCTTTTATGTTTTAACATAAAGTACCTTGATTGAGTTTTCAAATGGGTTTCTTAATGGCTTTTGTGATCGTGGATGTGCTTCAAAATAACTCTTTCCTCTATGTGATAAAATGATTTCAAATATCCTACGCACATTTTGAGGGGGAGAATTTACCAAAGAAAATCAAATGGCTTTTTCAATGGAAATTGTGATCAAGAATTTATTTCAAAGAACTCTTGCCTCCATGTGCTAAACAATTTAAAAATCATATGCACATGTTGAGGGGGAGCATTTCTAAAAGATCAAAACAATTAAGGTACAAAATTCTTTGATATTATATCACAAGTACCTTGATTGTTTTTCCAAATGATTTTTCAAGTGGTTTCGAGAAGGAATGAACTGTACCAAAAGACCGACCATTTTACTTTATGTATGGAGTTATAAGGATGGTGAGGTTAGGTATTCGTTCCCACGATCCTGCCAGAGCCGGAGGGATCTACCCAGGGACAATCCACTAGATAGTGTAAAAGTCCTTAGGTATGATGAAAAAAGGAGAAAAGTGAGATATGGGAGAGTGCCGGTCGAGTCTCGAGCTAGTCTTGGAATAAACCCAACAAGGTTCTAGTTATGAAGTCTCGGTAAGCATCAAGGGTTGAAGAATGAAAAGAATTGAATGTGAAAAGGGTGAAAAGAAATAGCCCTCCAATAATTCAACCTTAGGGCGTAAACCGGGTTCAATTCATATGCTACCGGTGGTTACCAAGGTAACACCGGTATTGAAGACAAGACATCATGGACCCAGTGGACGCACCGCACTAAACTTCCCAAGCTACTCAAGTTCCTCTTAAAAGGGCTTGTTTCATTCTCACGGGAACCGACATTATCTCGTCGACTTTCTCTTAGAGATTGTTGATATTGAAGAAGGAGACCTCTCCTAGTCTCGACATAGGAACCAAATGTGCACAATTGAGTCTAGAGCCAAGAGATCATCCACAATATCTCATTAGGACACAAAATTAATGAAGACTTGTTGTTTCACACAATGTGGAAATTAAGAATATATTAAGAGTCCTACGCATTATCCTTGTGGTATTGCCAGAACATCCGAGTGATATGTAAAAATATTCACGATGAAGATGGAAATCCTTCTAGAGCCAACATCAAACAAGCTCTTGATCGGTGACATGTGAGATCTTGCAAAAGATCAAGCTTGTGACAACTGGATAGAAACAATGGGGCGATTCACTCGTGAATCAACCTTGGTCCAGGAAATGGATTGACGGATACCTTTGAAAAACCGGTCGTTGTGCTCAAAAAGTCTTTTCTCTAGCACATCGACTGTGTATTAATCTTTCAAAATTAAATGGGTGTTTATGATTGAAATTTGATTTTTTCTTATATAACCTTCGTCGTATTGCAAAACTCTTTCTTCAAGAAATACGCGATTGTTTTCAAATCAATTTTTCTTCAATCGATGAATCTCAATTACCGGTTCACTCACTCCGTGTTGTCTTCTTTGAGACGTTTCGGTTTGAGAACGGCTAGAGCAACCGCGAAACCCCGCCAAGGAGATTCATCGAATTATACCGATCACAGCAAGACTTGTCTCGATCAACGGGAACCGTGGCCGTGTACCTCAATTCAACGAAGTGATCAAAGACACTTTCGTGTGTTTTATTGGTAATTGTTATTTGCAGGCATATTTGGATGGTTGCAGCTGATCAGAATTGAGGAGTCAATCCATAGCCGCATGCTCACACATCGCTTTCACGATCTAAAGAAATCATGATAAATGCATATCTTCATCAACTGGCTCTGATATTTTCAATCCATGCTTCTGCTACTATGCTGCAAATATCATGAATCAACCAAGCTTCCGCTACTCTGATGAGAAGATATCATGATCCAAAATGTGAGCATGTCGGTTAAAAAGTCACAACTTCACATAATGGCGATACTACAATGGATGAGTCAGAGATTTGTTGTGGCTGAGGATCTCTAACCTGGCTCAATGAATCACCAAACGTGGATCAGTACAAATACCTTCACTAAAAGTACAAAGCAGTCGGACTTTGAAGAATCACTGCTAAAGCACAAAGATTGCAGATGTGAAGAATTAAAGTCTACGAGCTCAAGACTGAAGATAAAATAGAATGCTAAGATTCGAAATGTAAAACATGGGGTGACCTCCCTTAGGGGGAGATTGTTAGGAATTAGAAAATCCATAGTGAAGAGTCGGTCACCCCAAATATAATCTAGCATAAGTTAGCTCGTAGACATTACGTTATTTACTAGTTATTTAGTTAGTTATTTAGTTTAGTGCAACACCGTGGAGGACGGACGGGTCTTTACCCACCGTATGCCCGATCCACATCCAAGGAGGATGTTTAGTATGTAACTATAAATACCTCTACCTCCCAAGGTAGAGGGTTGGACCTTCAATATAACCTTCTTTCTTTTGTTTACTTTCTCTCTAGAAAGGCTCCCATTCTACTTTCTCTCTCTAAAATACTTCATCTCATTCAAACCGTATTGTGTTATTTGATGTGTTTATGAAATCCAATATGTTACACCAATTGTTGCTCATGGAAAGTTGAGTCACTTACAAAGGCCTCCTCTAGATAGAAAGGTCGTTGAGGACCTACAAAATCTTTATTAGTCCAAGGTCCATATTTAGATGATTTTCTATCCAACATGATCTCGTAGGGTATTTCTTCCTCTTTGTAGTAGATATGCTTCTTGACATCATAAATTGACCTAACACTCCCTTATCCTACCACTATCTTAGACATCTTACAATCAATCATGGCACTAGTAGTAGCTAAGAATCCTCTTCCTACTAACAATGGGTATGTCGGGTCTTTATTCATATCTAGCATATGGAAATCCGCCAAAAGAGTCAATTGACCTACGTGTACTATCATGTCTTTTATTATCCCTACCGGATACGCAATTCTTCTGTCCGCTAGACCTAAGATGGTTTCCGTTGGTTCTATCTTACCTAGGTTAAGGTTCTATGGAGGGACAACGGAAGAAGATTGATGCTTGATCCTAAGTCGGCTAAAGTGTCGAAAGGTTTAGAATTTCTAATTCTACACGGAAGAATGAATAGCCCGGGATCATCTATCTTCTTAGGTAACTTATTTTGCATAAATGCGGACCCACGTTCTCCTAATTTAAGTTCTTGCTCATATTTTTCTTTTATTGCATTATAATAAGGGTGTGTTTGTTTTATTAAGATGTTTTGGGTCTGAATCTGACTATCACATCTTGCTGGTAAGAGGTGGCTAGAAAGTCTAAATCGAACAAAATAATGTTGTTTGTTTTTGTATAATTGTCCGAATGATTTTAAGTGCTCGTTTTTGCAATTTGTTTATTAAACCAACGCAATGCAATAATAAGTAACTTATATAAATATGAAACAAGACTTTTTATCATAAATATAACATAGTAAATAAACAATCAAATATATTATATAAAGTTTACAAAACGAGTAAGAGGCAGAAGACAAGTCCCCACCTTTCTTCGAGTAAGATGTTATATGTCTAAATGGGTCTTACTCAAAAGAAAAAAACAAACAAGCAAAACGTGTGCCCTCCTATTACTGGTAAGAGTAAGAGGGCTAGTAAGACTTTTTTTTAAAAAAAACAAACACCCTAAGGCGCATGAGTCAAGACTTCTAGAACTGATTTTTCTTGGTGGAGTTCCTTGTACTCCTCTTCTAGATTAGATTTGGGTTCTTGGTCGATGGGTTTCTCAATAGTTGGTTGGACCAACGGTTCGGGTCCTTGGTACCTCATGAGGGATCTCTTGGAGCCCGTGTTAATGGCGTTGACCGGGTAAACTTTCGGGTGTGAAGGGCATGGATATGCACTCTCCCAGAGTGAGCAAGAACATGAAGTCGATGAAATCGAATTTACTTTTGGGTTCTTTATAGTGTCACTCGGGAGTGCTCCAATTTCCCGGTCATTGAAGGCTTTTAAGAGGGCGTCGAGCTTGGATGTCATCTCGCCATGTCGTTGCTTGAAATCGGCTTCAAGCTTAGTCAATCGAGCCTCTTGAGATGACATAAACCTAGACACCATTGCCTCGAGACTATTGGAATTCCCGGTATTTGGAGGGTTGGACCTATTGGCTGGACTAGATGAGTTTTAGGGCGGGTTTGAGTTTTGGATCCACCTAAGGTTAGGGTGATTTCTCCATGAGGGGTTGTAGGAATTTCCTAAGTTGTTTTGATCGGGCTTGAAAGTGTACCACTTATCTCTCGCTCTGTCAGTACGCGTGGAGGCGTAGTCCGTAAAAGCTTGTTCAGGGAGTCTTGTGCAATCACGAGTGTCATGGGGACCACTACATAACTCACAAGGTAGAGTGATTTTGCTCACTTGGTGCGAAGACTTAGGATTCTCGTAGGAGCTCATTAGGAATTTGACTTGATCTTCAAGCTCGAGCATCCTACGATTGGAAGTTTGTGAGTCAATGGGAGGCAAGGAGATTGCCTTGACGGTTTTGGGCAATTCACGGGGGTCATTCTAATTTTCGTTGTCATAGAGGGCAAGGTCCTCTATTGTACCCTACGATTCTTCTACGGTGAGATCACTAAGTTTGCCACCAGCCGCTTGGTCGATGGATTGCTTAGTTGAGAAGTTGATATGATCGTAAAAGATTTGGACTTGAAGCCAAAGATCGATGCCGTGATGAGGGACTTTATGGAGCAAGTCCTTGAATCAAGTCCATGCCTCGTAGAGAGATTCACCTTGACGTTGTTGGAACATAAAGATTTCATTCATAAGTTTAGTAGTTCTCCCCGATAGGAAAAATTGGGCAAGGAATCGAGTGGTGAGATCAACTTGAGATGGATCCGGCGGGAAGTCGCTTAAGCCAATTACTAGCTGGGTCCCGTAGAGAGAATTGGAAGAGACGCAAGCGCATGGTCTCCCATGTGGTAGCATCAAGGTCGATGGAAAGGAAGTCCTTGAGATGTTGATTAGGATCTTCGGAATTAAGTCCATGGAATGCACATCCGTTTTGCACCAACCAGATGGTGTCGGATCGCAGGGAAGTAGATTGAGCTTGATCGAGGAGCTCAATGGTGTTCCTGTAGCCTTGGTGGCTTAGTCTAGATTATTCACCAAGAGTACAGCCTCTTGGCGGGTCAATGAGTGGTGAGTCGATGGGAAGTGGTGGATGTCGTGGTGGGTTATCACCTTCCATTATGAAAAGTGATGGGATTATTAACAAAGTCACGAAGAAGGGGATAGACTACAAGGAAGCTAAAAATGAGAAAAAATCTTACTTGATAGGAATCAAGCAAGGGAACCTAAACGAGATAGAAATCTAACTAGCTATTCTATTCCCGGCAGCGCGCCAAAAACTTGATGCGCTGCATTTAAGCACGTTCGGGGTCAAAGGAACTTCCTTTGTAGAAAGTTTTCAACACCCTAGGCGGTGAACCCGATTGTTGTAGTGTAGTATTGGGTAAGCCTCGGGTATTGATATCGTTCTCTAGGGGAATAGGAATGCTAGTAAGAAGTGTACTACGCTAAGGTTAAGGTTGAGGAAGATTCTTTTTTTATCTTTTTATATTTTTTTAGAAAGCTAAGGGTAAAATCTCGAGGCTTGGATTTGGGGGGTTGTACTTCTACCGATTACTCTACTATTCTAATTATCTAATACTATGGGTAGTCTATGTCTTTTTTATGTGTGCTCGTATGATGATTAAAAATGTGCTTACCTAGATACTATTACTCCCTAGTTATCTTTTATTGGTGGTTGAATTGTCACGTCCTTATTCTTAACGCGTTGTGTTTTCTAAGGTTGTAGGGTGTGCCTTTTCCCAAACTCTTTGAGACTACCTTAAGGTTATCGCCTACGAAATCTGCTATATGATTCATAAACTAACTTTAAGGTTATCTTTGGATGTTTAGACTACGAAATCCGCTAAGTGATTCATTAACTAAGGTTCACAAAGATTACTCAAGCATTTAAACACAATGATAGCCTAATTGAACTCCTAAGCCAATTACAATTAAAATAAGAGACAACCAATCAATAATTAATAACTATGTTTCATAGATCTAAGCAAACACACAAGAAATTTAGCCGGACATGTTAAACAAGCAAGCATACACACATTCAATGGAAGACATAATGAAATCAATGGAATCAAACACATATCTTGATGAGTAAAATAGGGTTTGGGACCCTAAAATACAGTCCAAGTCAGACTACAAATGTTTAGGGTTTTTACTCCACAATTCTACCTCTCTAAAATTATGAAAATTCGATTTCTATATATAATTTTACACTTGCGACGGCGTTGCCTTATAGGTGGGACGCCGTCAGATCACCGTCATTAGGGTTTTCGTCTTGGCCAAGTTATCGTTGGGACGGCGTCACGTTGTAGTTGTGACGCCGTCGGCTTCAACAGGACGTCGTATGATTCTCGGATCTAGGTCATCGAGATGAAAAGTCTTAGTGACGCCCTTCCTCTTCAAAGCCCGCCGTCGGTGTATTTTAGCAAAAGTCTCTTGAGCCGTTAGGTGTATTCTAATTAAATCCGTGAGAGGACGGCATCGCCTTTAGTTGGGACGCCGCCACCAGGTTCAAGCACTTGAGTGTCTTCGATCTTGACTTAGCCATTTTCTTCATATATTCACTCCTTTTCTTCCAAATAAGTCGATAAGATCGTTTATAAGCTCTAAGGGATAATAATAACAACAATTATAATGCACAGCGGAATAAGAAAACATCGTTTGTTATTATTAACAAAGTTCTTCGTCATCATCTCCTCTACTAAACACTTTACTAATCACTAATATACTAAATACTAACCTAGGCGTTTACATGAACATACGCCTAGGAACTAACAAACTAACCATCACCCTAGGCGTCCCTTAAACGCCTGTCACACACACACACACACCTTTGGTGTTCATATCTTGACACACAAAAAACCTAATTCCCTGCCTCTCTTTATATACTAGAGAGTCTAGGGTTACAATTGACTACTAGGGACTAAATAATAAAGTCTTCTTTAACAAGTAAGTCCCTTGTCTTTCTTTCTTCATCAATTGTCTTCATAAGTCCTTCATCTTTCATATTTTGTCATAATCAACTCAAATATAATTCCCAACAATCTTCCCCTAGTTGATAATAACAAAACCAAGTAAGCACGAACTTCCCCTGAAGTTAAGATGTCATGAAAGATAAGAACTTCCCCTTAAACATGCAATCACCAAGAATCTTCAAGTTGCAAATCTTCTATGTAATGCCTTCTTCCCCTTTTTGTCATAATCCACTAGGAGACGCTAAGTAGAAGCAACTTTGATTCCAACCACCACGAACCAATATCATACGACTAATCCATCTTTCCAATGCCTCAAGATACCCTCCATGAAGTTTTCTGCAACTAAAAATGAAATTAAGGCAAAAGAAATTTGAACCAATAGTACAACTACCAACAAGTAGTAGTAAAAATCTTCCCCTTGAATGATGCATGTAAATAACCATAAGAACTTGTCGAATAACTAACCACCATGATCACAAATACGTTGTAGTTCCAGCCATGAAGAACATAGTACCACCCAAAATACTAATAAAGATGACTACAATAGCATTTGTGACGAAGCATTAGTAACATGAATAATAGTTCTTTATCTTGAACCTGATTCATAAACATCATGTCACAACCAAAAACTCAAAATCCAAAACATCATACTTGTGTCGTCCGACAACTAAAAATCCAAATCTGTCAAAGTATGTGTGTCGACAACTTCATACCAAACTAAGATTATCGACTTCCCCTCAAATCAATAACCATATTCTATCCAATATCCAATCACGTTCTAGCCGAGATCCAATCATGTGTGTGTGTTATCCGACATCCATAAACCAAATCCATATGTCGAATAATAATCATCAATGGAACAAATCATGTACAACATCCAAATCGCCTTTGTGTGTCCAATAATACCAATTCCAAACAGTAGCATTAAGTTCCAAACCTGTACGAGCAATACTAAACGAATGTCTAGGATGTATGTCTATATTTTTTTAATAAATAAACCACTGTCCCATGTGTGTTGTATTCAGGGAACCAAATAAGCAAATCCATACGTCGACCAATGCTCATGTTCTCTTCAATTCACAGTCCATATAACATGAATAAACAATTATCACACCTTACTAATACCCCACGTGACCAACTTACTAGGTTCAACCAATAGCCCCACGTGGTATTAACCTTCTAAAAATTTATGATATACAGCACGGACCAATCATTGTTGCTTCTCCATTAACCGACCCACGTGATGCACTTGTATGAGAAGACATCCTTGTGACGTCTAAATCAATTCACATGAAAATTTATATCACGTGTTCAACATCCAATTTCCATATAAAATAATCTGTTTGCTTCATTAAACCACTCTTCTTACTTCTGTCGTGGCATCATGAACAAAGCATCAAGCTTCTTCGTGCAAACAGTACTAACATCACAAACAGTAATGGGCATCGAAAGTGAGCAGTACTAACTCCAATAACTCTTCAATAACCCGTCATACAAACAAGAACGAGCAGTAGTACTTAGAAACCTCTAACAGTACCTTGAAACACAGCAGTACTTTCGTGTGGTGGAGCAGTACTTTCGTAACTAAGTAGCAGTACTTTCGTTGTCTAGCAGTACAATCGTTGTCCAAGCAGTACTTTTGTCTCGTAATCTTAGATAACTGACTTATATCAAGTCCCATGCATGCTCCACCTCGCGAGAATACTTCAAGCCAATGATAGTCTAGGAATTTTCGAACATCACTATGTATAAAACTTCAACTTTAAACAGTGATCGAGCATCTTCAATGACCAACTTGCATACCAAGCAAAACAACGTATGACATAATTAATATCACAAAGACCAATCCTTGAATATGATTTAATTAATAGCAGTACGTACTCCTCGTATGACTTACCATATATATGAAACTATGGTCAAATATGTCATACTCGTATGACTCAACATAAAATTCAATACTGACATACATTAAAACTTGAATTCCATGCAAGCAGATTTACTTCATTCAATATCAAACTTTGTCGAGTAGCAGCATAAATACTAACCGGGCAACAGTAACGAAAAATAGCCTTCAAAAACTATCCACGATAAACATCAAAAACCCTTTTATTCGCCTCTCACAGTACCCGCGAAACCACAAACAATCTGATTGAAGTTGACCATGTACTTCTCCTTGTCGTTCAAGAAAAACCGAACACCAATAGCATGTTCATCACAAACCCGATTGACAAGAATCCTTCCAAAACAACTTTTCGATCACCTTCCAATAAAACAACTTTACCGCGAACAAAACCATCGCATATTAGACTTGTTACGCCATTACCACTATCAACAATAGCAACACAAAACTCATCGTTGATCCTTAAAAAAAACCACTGTACCATCTTCAAAATTGCTACAACCAGTATGTCCAATCCAATAATAGTTAACCGTATCTTTTCTTTTTAGATCCCGCAACCAACTCAATCCTTAAGTATCTTTTATAGGTAGCAGCATAAACCATGTCTATCTTCCAAAAACTTAACAGCAAGCATCAATACCAGCAGCTAGTCATGACAAGAACAATGACGAAACCCTAAAATTCGACCTTGAAAAACTCCTTCTGCATCCAACTTCGACACCTTATAACTTTCGACTCAGACCTCCAATTAAAGATCCCTCCGGTCAAAACCTTCCTTGATATACCAAGTATCTCCAGTCCAAATTTTAGCCCGAACCAACGGTTCAATAAAAAGTTATGGCTGTTTGAAAACAGCCCTGCAGAAACCTTACGAAAATTTTCTAGATACGAATTTTTCTTCCTTCTTCTTCGAAAAACCTTGTAGATCCCTAAATCAAGAGTTCCCCTCTCTGATACCAATTGATAAGATCGTTTATAAGCTCTAAGGGATAATAATAACAACAATTATAATGCACATCGGAATAAGAAAACATCGTTTGTTATTATTAACAAAGTTCTTCGTCATCATCTCCTCTACTAAACACTTTACTAATCACTAATATACTAAATACTAACCTAGGCGTTTACATGAACATACGCCTAGGAACTAACAAACTAACCATCACCCTAGGCGTCCCCTAAACGCCTGTACACACACACACCTTTGGTGTTCACATCTTGACACACAAGAAACCTAATTCCCTGCCTCTCTTTATATACTAGAGAGTCTAGGGTTACAATTGACTACTAGGGACTAAATAATAAAGTCTTCTTTAACAAGTAAGTCCCTTGTCTTTCTTTCTTCATCAATTGTCTTCATAAGTCCTTCATCTTTCATATTTTGTCATAATCAACTCAAATATAATTCCCAACAATCTTCCCCTAGTTGATAATGACAAAACCAAGTAAGCACGAACTTCCCCTGAAGTTAAGATGTCATGAAAGATAAGAACTTCCTCTTAAACATGCAATCACCAAGAATCTTCAAGTTGCAAATCTTCTATGTAATGCCTTCTTCCCCTTTATGTCATAATCCACTAGGAGACGCTAAGTAGAAGCAACTTTGATTCCAACCACCACGAACCAATATCATACGACTAATCCATACTAGCAATTTATGTAGGATTCTCAAAAATGGATTTTTTAGAGTTGAAGAATTCCTACGAGCACAAGAAGGATCTCCCACACGATTCCAATATGCTGGGATACTAGGGTAATATTTCTCAAACCTCTTAAGCCTCAAAAAATGAATTTCAAACAATCGATGACTAACCTCATCCAGCTCATACAATCCAAGAGCAACCACAAACCCTGGCAAGGTGTACGCATGATCCCGTCCACAAAGTCTAAACCAAATACAAATTCCATTCATTATGTTATGCAGGTGTACCTTTCCTTCAAAGTATATCGTTGAGAAGAACTCCAAACACCATTCACGGTAAACATCTTCGTGAATACTAAAAGCTCTCTCCCAAGAAAAATCCTCGAACGAGTCTCCATCATTCGGATAAACATAATGCATCCGCATCATACTCTTCAACTCGGTTTCACACTCGTACTCACTAAACAAATCCCAATCTATCAACCTCGGAACCGAAATTTGCCTAGCTTGCAACTTCGAAAGGCGTTCCCTAAAGGCATGCTTTTCATCATTGGTAAGATCTTTAAACTTCAGGTTCTCATTCCCTTCTGCTCGCATACTATATGTAACTTTCTTCCGCGCATTCCGTTAACAATACTTGGTCACGAGCGGGTTCATCGGAATTCGCATCGAGCTTGAACAACCTACAACATTTCTCTGTAGAAATCATAAATATAAGTATAAGTTAAAACAAGAGTGTTAGAACCAACGATAAAGTTTATAGAAGCCCCGAAAGTCAAGTTCAAAATTTGCAATTTTCCTTCACATAACCTGGAACCAGATCGGTCGATGGGCAGCCGATCGGCTCCTCCCCTGACCATGATCCAACCGATCGGTTGCTATTCGCAGCCGATTCGGTCGTGGGTTCTTCAGTAGGAAATGGCCTTCCGGTTGACTTCTCACTAGATTTTTCCAATTCTAATTCACTCCTACACTTCATTTGAACATCACTAATGATTTCTACAACCTCAATTAGCTCTTAATTCGCTTTCAAAACATCTTCCTATGACTTGTTCATCATTCTTAGAACAAAAATAATAACTCAACTTCAATTCCTTAATTAATTGTTCTAACAACAATGTGGCATCTAAAAATCACTGAAAATGCATCATCTAACAACTAGGAATCATCAATTGCAACTTAATTTTATTCAAGACTACAACCTAATTGAATCCGAAAATTCAATCAACTAATACTCATCTATTGTTGAATCAATCACTATAATTCTTTTTGCAATGCATTCCTACGTCAATTACCCACTTAATTCTAAAAGATTACATCTTAATTCGAATTCTATCAAAAACCCCCAATTCGTGACCTAATTTGCAATTCGAATCAAAAACTCAAATTAAACCTTAATTAAGCTAATTGATTGCAGATGCTTACTTGTTTAGGTGTCATAATGAACTTCCAACTCTCCTAAAACCTTCAAATAACTTCTTGGTGGTCAAATTTTTGAACCCCAAATGGAGGATTAGTGTGTGTATGTGTGTTTCTGAAAGAAAAAAATTGAATTTTTGCACTTATACTTTCTTCCAACCGATCAGTCATGAACACAACCGTTTCGGTTTGCATTTTTGCAGAAATTTTACCTTTTAACTTTACTTGGCCATTTTACCTTCCAAGCAAAAATTATTTTACTCAAAAATTCGATTAAAGATGCACACAACAATTATCCAACCATTTGCAAATTCCATCAATATCCAAACTACTAACTCAAAACTAAATCATAAAATCTTATCATCATAGAACTTAAACTTAAACTCAAAAAGAAATTGATTAAAATAAACTTCAAACCATAATCAAAATAGAAATAAAAAGAAAATGAAATTCCTAAGTGCATAAAAGTAAATTCCATCAAAAGATGAAGCACAAGCAAACAAGTGCTTTTTATTATTGCGGTGTTCCATTCTTCATCAACCTTCGAAGTATTCGTGTTTCAAGATATCTTCCCTTTGAAACTTCCCCGTTAACTCACGATATGTTTCATGGGTCTTGAATTTCCTAACAAAGTTCCTCCCACTTGGGCATAATATGTTAAATTTCACATGCCACTCTCCATCACCTTCCTATTTCTTGTACACACTTGCTCCTTCGGGTTCCCACTCTAAGTTTTTCAATTGCACGAGCAAGGATCCTAGAAAGTCAGTAAGCTTTTTATACACAAGAATATTCTTAAAGGGATTGTAAAAAGCTTCCATTGCAAGTGCTCTCTCCATTTCATCTTCTAAATCAAAATACGGTTGGACAAGTGGTCCATACATAGCATTTCCATGGTCATTACGACCCACTTCAAAACAAGTCAAATCATCATTATCCAAAAATTCCAAGTCTTCCATGAACTCCAAAACTTTACCTCTTGGTTTGGGATAATATTTTTATTTGGCAATTCCATCATCAATGGTCATTGTTCCCCTTCCCATGTCAATTTGAAGAAAAGGTCTTCCAAGTAAAAGAGGTAAACTCTTATCTACCAGAATATCCAAAACAATAAAATTGGCTAAGTAAGGTTGATAACCGATTTGTACCCTTACGTTCTTAACCTCTCCCATTGCCTTGGCTTGAGAATTATCGGCTATTGTTAAATTTGATTGATTTGGTTGAGGATTACTAAGCCCCAAATTCTTATATAGCGGATATGGCATGACATTAACACTTGATCCGGTGTCCGCTAATGCATAGATCGGAGTGGTACTGTTAACTTTGATTGGTAGAACAAACTTTCCCGGGTCACTCTCCTTTCTTGGCATCCCCCTAAACAAAATTGTTCCCTTTCTTCCTCCGTTAGGTTTTTGTCTTCCAAACGAGCTCTTGCCAACATCACCGCATCGAGTTTCTTGCGGTACATTACATAATCTTGCAAAACTTCAATGACAAATTTATTTTCATTTAGCTCAATGAATTTTTGCTCTAGGTTCTCAAGAATAGCCTCCTTTTTTCTTGTGTCAAAGGTTAAAAGGTGGGTGGTGAATGGGGTGGTGATGGTGAGAAATCTTGGCTTTTGGTGGGGGTAGTGGTTGGGGTAAGTTTATTTGATGAAGTTTCTTCCTATTCGCTTTGCCCATCTTCACAACCTCCACATTTTCATTCTTACCATACTCCATATTTCCACACAACTCCGTTAGCATATCATTCACATTCTTTTCCTCCTCTAAATCCGTGATATTGATCCTCATTTCACCAAGCGCAAAGTCAAATTGGCACTTAGTCGTAATTAGAAAATCGCGTCCAAAACAAACATCGGGTTCGTCCGCATTTCCTCCATCTAAAACCACAAAATCAGCTTCAAAAATATGGCCATGAATATTGATGCGTAGGTTCTTGACAATTTTTCTTCCATACCCTTCGTAATCTAGCCTAACATGGCCAATCTTGTCAAGTACCGTGTCAACAATGTAATTATCCCCATATGCCATGTTGAGCTGGGCATCCCAAGCACTTACTCCTTCGATACTACAAGGTGTTCCAAACCGCATGAAAGGTGAGTCATACCCCGTGAGAGGTTCTTAAGTGAATATCACTACCTCATTCTTCTTGGGAACATGAACTTTATTCTCCCCGACTCCTTTTAAACACTCCGTTCCAACGGCTAACTTCTTTTTGCTCTTCTCCAAAATGTTTCCAGTTTTCTCCAAAGAACTACCAGTGTCTTTGAACATTTCATCCAAATTTCTAAGATACTCCGAAAAACCGGTCAAACTATCCATATTATACTTATCTAAACAAAACAAAAACAAAACAAAAATAAAACAACCAAATTATTAGCGTTAGAGTTAGTTACGATCAAAACAAACTATAGAAATATGATTTAAACAAGTAAAAACACTTATTAAAAACTAAACACAAAAGCTAAAACTTGAAATTAAGAAACTAAAAAAAAATGTTAACGAGAGCTCCAACCGATTCGGTTGGCCCTCCAACCGATTCGGTTGGTGGTATGCCTCAGGACCAATTCACCCAGCCGAATCGGCTGCGGGCCGCAGCCAATCGGCTCTGGTGAAAATCCAGAATTTTTTTTTATATTTTTTATTTTTTCTTTTTTTTTAAATCAATTTAATTTTAATAAAAGACGATTAATTTGAAACTTCAACTCTAATAAATTTGACTACTCATTTACCCATTTATTAAAAACATTAAATGTACTAAGTAAGCATAAACAAAATATTAACTAAACTTAAATTACCAATTAAATATAACTAACTATAACTTCTAAAAACTGAAAATTAAACAGAGATATTAAACTAATTAAGACACAATTTTAATAAAACTTAAATAAAACTAAAAATGATCTATAACTCAAAAATCTAAAAACAAGAAAAAGAAGCATAAACAAGCATTTATACTAGCCTAAAAATTAAAATTACCAGGAATTAAACTAAACACTTAAACACATAACACTAGATTATCAAGGAACTAGAAAAAGAAAAACACAAAAAATTTTACGAGAGGTCCAACCGAATCGGTTGCTTGCGCAGCCGATCGGTTGGCCTAAAAACCAACTTTTTAAATTTTTCTCTTTTTAGATAAAACTACTTAAACTAAACTCAAACAATATCAAAAATACAGAAAATAACAAACCAAAATAAATCAAATCCCCGGCAGCGGCGCCAAAAAATTGATGCGTCTCTTTAAAAATTTATAAATACAATTTATCCGGGTAATTACTTTAACACATACGAGCAACTATACTCGTTCGTGATAGCAAAGGTGGGTAAGTCGAGATCGTCCCAAGGGATTAGCGCTGAGTTTGTTAAATTGTTTGAGACAAGAAAGCTTGTCAAGGCTTTCGTTCAAAGTGATGCTTTTATAAAAACCAAATTAAAGAAACATATACTTGTGTAAAGTCCATAGTCAATTATCAAGAGTGTTCATGAAAGCTTGGTGTAAACTTGATGCAATGCACAAATCATAAGCAAATGATTTCCAATGCATGGTTTATGTTTTGTAAAAATCATTTTAAGAATAAAAACACATAGGTAATCTTTCGGTCCTTAACTTGATGATTATTCTTAAGAAAATCCATTTGTTTGTAAAAGATTCTTATTCAACTTGTTCTTACGAACACTTTCGGCCTTTACGTGATGAAATCATTTCTAGTCTTGTTTTAAAAAGTGAATGTGATGAGTGTCAATCATCATATCCCCATACTAGTTTGTCACTAACGTTTTGGAATAAAACATAAGAGAAATCCTTTCGGTCCTTTTTCTTGAAAAATGTTTTACCAACAAATTAAGCAAGACTAGTAGTTATTCCAACAAACTCATTAAAAAAGAACATTTACATGCATCACATATATAAGAACACTCCTACAATTGCCTACATCCTTACACACAAGTATACTCAAGAATTACTCCATTAAAACCATAACATAACACAAGTAGTAACCATGTAATTCATATAATTCATAAGAATAGAGATTCATGACAAAGTTCATAAGAATACCTAAACTTCGGATTACAAGAACTAGAAAATTCTGGAACTATAGCAACCGCGCGCCTCCAATCGCCTTATACTACCTGTACAACTCCAAATGACTACCAAGTGGTTGAGAATTATTCTCACCAAACTCCTGGACATTTTACAGATGAAATAGGACTTTTGGGATGAATAAAAGTGTTTGGTAATAGTCTTGGTGTAAGCCTATTACTGTTTGGGGTGTGTCACACTAAACTACTAAGTCTAGGTGCATTATATAGCTAAGAACTCTTCACCAACAAGCCAAAAACGTCCACAAGGAGTTATTAACAAGAAATGATCAGACTCCAATGATTAACAGAAGTTATGGCATCCATAAATGAGAGAAAATGTAACTGCAGCTTCCCCAACCGGATCGGTTGCGAAGCAGCCGATCGGTTGCACTTTTGACCAATGTCCAGCCGATTCGGTTGCGGGCTCCAACCGATCGGTTGGATGCCTTCCGTACAACATATTCTGACTTTTCTTGACGCATGCCTTTTTCCTTGCTTTCGATGCTGATTTGCAAGATAAAACTTGATATTTATTTGATGTAGATACTTAGAAATCCTCGTTCTTCCAATCATCGAGTCCTTAAGCCTTCTCACCTATCTTTTCTTTCTCGGGAATTGTCTAAATGTGCATGAAATCGTCATTTCTTTGCCTTTTACGATACCTGGCTACATTCACATACAAATACGCTTCTTTTGCACTTTTTGCAACAAATATGTCTAAATATAATCGATTATCATACACAAAACTAACAATAACGCTACTAAAAACATACTCATTCTGAGCGTTATCAGCTCAATCAGAAGGTTTGTTTAGGAATGAGATGGTTAAAGTCGAGGTACCTACGTTCATGTCATGGTTAGGTGCTACCATAGTACAAGATGAACACATAGGTGATCTGGATAAGATGGAGGACAGAGTAGAAAATACAAGCCCACTTAGTACCCCACAAGTCCTACCATCATGTAAGGAATACACACCGCTTGTGACTTACCCGAAAGATGTAGAAGAGATAGAAGTCTTTGTTTTATTGGTATTGTCAAAGTTGTTGCAGCCTTCCATAGTAAGTCTTTGAATGCAGATCCACTCCACCTCAACTTCATGTTCTTATGAATGTGCCTAAGGCAATATCTGTGTTCTGCTACTAGAAATAGCTCTGTAATAGATGGTATGATACCCTGTTTAAAAAATAATTAATGTATTATATTGTCAAAGTAAAATGATATGGCTAAATTAAAATGGAAGTTTACCTTCTATCTGTCACTCATGAATGTGAAGTTAGAGTTGTCTGCAAGATCTAAGTCTCCTTTCAAATGTTCTAAAAACAAGATCCAGGACTCCCTTGATTCTGTTTCGACAATCCCAAAAGCCAAAGGATAAATGCCATTGTTTGGGTTTACACCAACTGTTGTTATTAGTTGACCAGGGAATGGTCCTTTCATGAATGTGCCATCAAATCCCAAAAACTGTCTCATACAAGATTTGAACCCTTCCTTACATGCTCCTAAACATACATAGATCCTCTTGAATGTCCTTGTTGGACACATATGGTCTGCTTCACTTTCCACTCCAATTCTAACAGTTGTATTAGGATTGCTATCTTGCAACTCCATAACATCATCCCTCAACTGTTTATACTGAAGAGTGAAATCACCTCTAACATGTTTAATTTCTTTTTCTTTTTCCCTAAAGGCCTTCATCCTAGACACCTCCAACTAAAACTTCTTTTGTAGTTGTTCTTGAATAGCATTCACTGGTATTTCTGGGTTTATTCTTGAATAGCCCTCATTGGTGCCTTCACCAATCACATTTGCATCATTGTCTTTCCATCCTAACATTAATTTCTTAGAACAAGAACCTGAAACTGATCTGCTAGTTTTCATCTTGCTATGTGCTGCATTTTTAGGTATCACATTCTCAGGAAGTTCCACAATCAAACACCTTTTATATGGTGTGTTATAGGCATCATCTATATAAGTGTATACAGTAGTCTTGTCATGTTTTATGAAGACCTCAATCATCTTACACCCAAGCCTAATGTACTCAGCCATTTTTCTAACATCATCATCATTTCCTAAGGCATATAATCATTGGTCTAAGTTCATATCAGGCCTAAGAAAACTGTAGTACATTATGTTTTACCACTAAATCCTATTTCCATAGCCATAGCATTAAGCTCATGCACTGAGAACTCATCAATATCAATGGAGTAAAAAAAAAAAAGCAAGGTCTCCATTAGCATAAGTCCTACCAGGTGACTCAGCAAATATCCCAGCATAATGTAGCTTCAATGAAAACAGAGCATCTGTATTTCCCTCTTTATTTACTGCAAAAACAATAACAACAAAAAGGAAAAAATTAGGGTTTTGCTTAGATGCTCAAAATTAGGGATTCCTTGCTAAACTAAATATTAACTCGTACATACTTAAATGAAATTGAAAAAAACAAAAATTATTCAAATATTCAATAGGGTAACCGTATCATACCATAAGCTTCATAAACATCAACATCATCTTGTGTCTCACGCTTTGACCATTGTGCTATCGAGGCAACCATTGCATTACCTTGATCAGATTAGGTTAATCTACTATAGAAGATGAATGGTTTTGTGTGGGTAGGTGGGTGAGAGAAACTTGGGGGAAACTGAATTATTTTTATTTGGGATGTGTTGTGTAAAAGACGGGTACTTATATTTCTTTAAATTAAGTGAAAAGCCTGGAAAGACATAAATACCCTAGGGGTGGGGTGAGATAACGTGGAAAGATAACTGGATTTGGGTATAAGGATGAACGGTGTGCACCAGTTTCATTATAAGGATAAAAAAAGCGCAATTGAAAAGATAGGGATTCAATTAGGGATTTTTACTAAACCACAGGGACGAACCATGTAATTTACTCTAACTATTATTTATAAATTATATAATTGAATCTTATACGTAACGCATGCGATCCCCGTAAGCTTGAGTTTGATCCGGACATACGTTTATAAAATATGTTCACAAACTAACAGGGATAAGCCTTTAATTACAATGCTTGAGGCTATGAGGGTTGTATTAGAGATGATGAATACATTGAGGAACTTATTGGAATCCTGGACAGAAGACATTTGTCCCAACATTCAAAAAAAGATTGTGTAGTAAAAGACCAACAAAGGTATGTATAAACTGATTGAAATTAATAACTATAAATGTCAGTTAAGATTTAATATGTATTCATATACATTTGCAGGTTATAGCATGTGATCCCTGCTAGTGGGAATTTGTTTGAAGTCAGAAATGGGTCTGAAGCATTCAAGGTGAATGAAGAATTAAGGACATGTGTTTGCAGAATGTGGTAGCTTTCAGGTTTACCTTGTCCACATGTGGGTTAATACACCACTATTTTAGTAACTACACACCACTGACTTACTTTTCAACCGTGTTAACTGTGTTTCTTACTTTAATTGCTATAGCAGCTTATCATCTCTCTCCTCCCAAACTAACATTAAACTCATCAACTTCATCATATTCATTCACCTTTAGGACAATAACTTCAAATCTCCAAATATGAACTAAACCCAATATAATCTCAACTTCAAAATCAAAACCAAAGCACGATGTGTGAATCTACCAAATTTATACTAAATAAACCAAAATTATTATACAGTAATTGTGCTTTTCTACTTTTACAAATCATTATACCAAGTTTTTTCTCCCTCATTTTTTTTTACATTTCATCTTTTTCTCACTTCTCTCAAAATTTCTGCTACTTCACAAATTTCACAAACCCATAAAAACCAAAAAACCCAGTTACATAAATCTCAAAAAATCAAACATCAACCCACTAAAAATGTGGTTTCCGTTTGAGGTGACGGTGGTGGTTCCCGACGATATTTTTCGACGACATGGCGAACAACATGGTGAAAGACGGTGGTGGTTCCTGACGTTGTTTTCTGGCGACATGGTGATAGACGGTGGTAGCAGAAGTCGATTAAGAATTTGTGAGTGTGAAAGAGTTGCTGTATATTTTGGGGAAGAAAGAGAGTAGAGGGAATGATTTTTATTGTTTGGGGAATAAAGACGAAATGAAGAAGAATGACAATGTAAAAAGTAACCTGTCAATTTCTGTTTTCATTTTTCCAAAGTCACTTAAGCAAATTCAAAAATAAAATGTTTGGTCAAAGTAGTGTTTATACCACACCCAATGTTTAAGGATTATGTACCAGCATGTTTTAGAAAGGGTATGTACTATCAAGCCTACCATTAATTTTGGTGGAGTTAACCCAACCCTCCCTAGTTATACAAAGAAAACCCTCCCTAGTAACTAGGGAGTACTTTTTGTCTTTTTTTTTCGTCTTTTGTTGTCTCTTTTTTTTTTCTTTTTTTTGTGTAATAATTTTTTTGTGTTTATTTGTATTCGTCTAATGTGTTTTTTTTAATTAAACAACAACAACAACAATAGCACGTTAAACATTAACACATTAAACAACTACAACAACAACTGTTATTATTATTCATATAAACAACAACATTAACACATTATTTAAAAACAACAACACCTACTACATATGAAGATTATTTATGTCATCTAAAACATCATGGAGCATTGCACCCGATCGACATGCGAGATCCTCAGTATTCTTTGCCAATTCCAGTGATGCCTCTAGCGCCTTTATTCTTGTAATCAACATCTTGTTTTGAGACAATAACATCTTGTTTCTTGTTTCAAGCCGGTCAATCTTATTGTCTTTAGCAACGCAATTTGAGCATTGCGTTGAAGAAGAGGCTTGACTAAAGTACTTGTTTTGAAAAGCAGCCTTCCACATAAAGTATCCACACCCATAGTCATCTGTTCATGCCTGTTACATGTTAAGAAAATTATTAGAAATGTATTCTTAACAAACAAATTATTTACATATTCACATAACTAAGCAAACGTATAATTATTTACAACTGAATAAGGACATGCATATACGGTTGCCCATAATTAGCTTCTGAAAAGGATGTCCTTTCTATAATTAATCCTCTCCGACAGCGACACAAGAAAGAATTTTTTTCGTTCCACCTGGCCAAAGAATTTGCATAATAATTTACAACATAAATCAATAATGTTATTATTAATTTAAATAAACTTCCAGTCATTTACTATGTTATGTCGGTGTCATAATACAAACAGTTATTTACAACATAAATCAGTAATCATTCACTATGTTTTGTCGGTATAATTATTTACAACATAAATCAGTAATCATTTACTATGTTTGTCTTCGTCTATTCTCAGTATACATGAGTTGTCGATCAGAATATAAAGTTGCCCATTCGGCTGCATTGTCAAGTCTGTACGCCCCCAATAGTGGGTGAATATCCGGAAGTGGTGAATTTCCGTCTAGCGTCAGATAAATGAAGTGAGCACAGGCGGCTTCCCCCACACGGACAATCACAAGGGGGCCAATTCCTTGTGATAAGTTTGGACCGGAAAAGAGCGGAAAACACGTATGACTTTATCGTTGGGATATAAATAGAACATGCCGGTTAACCAGTGAAGCAATAACTAACCTCGTGTTTGGCATAATCATCCAGTATTCCCACGGTGCAAATCCATCTTTGAACCAATCTGTTGTTCTCTGAAATTGGTTAAAGTCATTTTGCAACCACATACTTATGTAATAGCCACTCCGATTGTCTAACTCGTTCTTTAACCAAGCTCGAATATCGCGCCACATATCTTCGTGGAGACCAATACCATGGGCAATGCACCGAAACCCACAATTTTCATCACCTCGCACATTATAAATACTTATGATGTATTGATGGAATAGCTCTGGAATCTGCTTCATCAAATAATCGCTAACTTCATCTCCAACGTATAACCTGTGTCTTATACTTTGTTCAACTCTGGGACCCATGTAAGAACTATGTCTCGCAGGTTCTTTGTTCAAGTCCGGGACTTTTGTAGATCTTGAATTTGTGCTTCTTTGGTGATATACGGTTGGTACTTCATTCAAGTCTGGGACTTTTGTAGCCTTGGAATTTTTGTCCTTTGCGCTCGGACGTCCACCGGGTACTTTTGTGAACAACAGGTTCATGTATGTCAACAGATTCAGGTTGGTATATCCCTCTCACCTTCTTTTACATATTTTTCTTGACAAACGACGACGCTTTGCTAAAAACATTCTTAAATTGTCGCATGTCATTTTCACAAGAAGGATCATCTTCAATTTTAGAGGTATTGGTTTGCCGTTGTTCAGTACCTTCACGTTCATACTTCCCATACCCCTTTTCTGATTTGGTTCTTGTTTTAACAATGACAAAACCGAGCCCCCAAGCTATATTTTGCACCCAATCAGTTAGTTCCTTGTCAGAACTGAACACCTGAAAATACATTACAACTTTAACAAAAATTAACCGAACCAAACCGTGACCACCCCGAGCAACTTTTACAAAAAATACATTACAACTTTTATTTTTTTACAACTTTTATTTTTTCCAAAAAATACATTACAACTTTTACAACTTTTATTTTTTCCAAAAAATACATTACAACTTTTATGGGTTTTATATTTTTCTTACAAATGATATTTTTTTACAACATTTTTACAAGTTTACTTTTTTTTGTTATATAAAATACTTATACTTTTATTTTCTTAAAAAAATACTTTTTTTCGTTAAAGTTGTAATTAATAAAAGTTTTGTAACACAGAAACTTTTATTAGTTTTGTAAAACTTTTATTTTTTAAAAAAATATTATTAACTTACAACTTTTACAACTTCTTTTTTTTTTACAACTTTTATCTTTATTTTACAAAAAAATACTTTGTTTTCAAACCATTGATACAAAAACAATAGGCGTCAAGTTGTTTTTGTGACACAACCCACCCTCACATACCCCACCCCACCCCTCACCAGTCATTTATGTCTCAAACCATATATGTCTCTCTGTCTCTCTCTCTCTCAAACCAAACACCTATTTGTACTGTATGTTGAAAATGCTTATGTTAAAACTGCTTATGTTAAAAATGCTTATGTTGAAGCTGCTTATGTGGTTTCTTGATGGTTTAAGCAGTTTCTTGAATTGTTTAATGAAACTGCTTATGTTGAAAATGTTTATGTTAAAACTGCTTATGTGGTTTCTTGATGGTTTAAGCAGTTTCTTGAATATTTTAATGAAACTGCTTATGTTGAAAATGCTTATAAAAAAATCGAGGTACGGCAATTGATAAGGTTTTAAAATGTACCTTTTTGAGGGGTCGTTTAAGCCCTTATTTGATCACTTTTGTATCCGTTATTACTTAACATCGTTCCTTTTCACTTTTTAGGTCTCTTGAAGGCAAATTGCTGGAATGGCACTTATTTGGACGAAAAGGCGCGGATATACAAAGAAAATGGCCAAAGTCAAGAATCGAGACACTCAAGTCTTTGAAATACAAGGGGACGGCGTCATCTGCTTAATATGACGCCGTCGGAGCACTTCTGTGACGACTCGGTGGCCAAATTGCTTATTTTCAAGTGGCGGTGTCGGGCTTTAAAAGAGTAGGCCGTCATGCAACTCGGGCGGCCTAGATTTGATCTAGACGGCGAGAGAGAAGGGGACGGCGTCACAAGCACAAGGTGGCGCCGTCGCAAGACTAACGTGGCCAAGACGAAACCCTAATGGCGGCGACCGGCGGCGTCACAAATCAAAAGTGGCCGCGTCGCGATTGTAATCTTATATATAGAATCCGAATTTTTCGGTTTTAGTGAGTAGTCTTTTGGAGTAAAACCTAAACCGAACCAAGGCTATCTTGTACAGTATTTTAGGGTTTCAAACCCTATCTTACATCAAGATAAGTGTTTTACTTCATTAATTCAATAATGTCTTCAATTACTTGTGTGTATGCTTGCATGTTCTCCATGTCCGGCTAATTTACTTGTGTGTTTGCTTAGGGAATATGAAACTTAATTATTGAATATTGATTGGTTGTCTCTTATCTTAATTGTTAATAATCTAGTAATGCGATAGGTCATTCGTTGTGTAATTAATGCTTGATTAATCTTTGTGAACCTTGGACTATAACACTTAGAGCAGTTGTAGGCTAAACCATCCAAAGAGTGCCTTAGAGTTAGAGTTTATAATTCCTAGAGGTTTTTGTAGACGAGACCCTTTGGTAAGTTCAAAGAGTTAGGGACAAACGCATACCCTACGACTTTAGACACACAACGCGATTAAGAATAAGGGCGTGACAATTCAACCATCAATAGGAGATAATTAAGGAGTAATAAAACCTAAGTAAACACATCTTTAGACCATCATACGAGCACACAATAATTAGACATAGACTACATACACCTTAGATTAGATAATTAGATAAGTAGAGTAATCGGTGAAATAGCAACCCCAAATCCAAACCCGAGATTCGTACCTTTCCTTTCCTTAAAAATATAAAAGATAAATAAATAATCTTCCTCAACCCCAACCTTAGCGTAGTAACTTCTCACTAGCATTCCTATTCCCTAGAGAACGATATCAATACCGTGGCTTACCATAATACTACACTACAACGATTAGGTTCACTTGCCTGGGGTGTTGAAAAACTTGCTCGACGAAAAGGAAGTTCCTTTGACCCCGAGCGACGCGTGTGGCGTTATCAAGTTTTTGGCGCGGCTGCGGAATAGAATAGCTAGTTAGTAGTCCACCTCGTTTAGGTTTCTTTGCTGATTCCTATCAAGTAAAATTTTTCTCATTTTAGCTTTCTCGTAGCCTATCCCCTTCTTCGTGACCTTTGTTCATAACCCCATCACTTTTCATCATGGAAGGTGATAACCACCCACCATTCATGAACCCACCACCAAATGACCCGCCAAGAGCCCGTACTCTTGGTGAATACTCGAGACCAAGCCACCTAGGCTATAGGAACACCATTGAGCTTCCCGACCAAGCCCAAACTACGGCCCTGCGATCCGACACCATCCGATTGGTGCAAAATGGATGTGCATTCCATGGACTTCGTTCCGAAGATCCTAATCAGCATCTTAAGGATTTCCTTAAAATTTTCGATTCCATCGACCTTGATGCTACCACTCGGGAGACCACGCGTCTGCGTCTCTTCCAATTCTCTTTAAGAAAACAAGCTAGTAAATGGCTTTTTCATCTTCCCACGGGATCTATTTCAAGTTGGGAAGATCTCACTACCCGTTTTCTTGCTAAGTTTTGCTCACCTAGCCCAAGTCAACCACTTGACCATCAGTCCTTCAACTCTCTTCGCAACCAAATCATTGATGAAATCAAAGATCCTAGTGAGTTGCATAGGATGAGCGTAAATGAAGAGGATAGTGCTTATTTCAATCTTTACCCCACTAAGGAAGAGGTTGCTTACCATCGATACATAATCGATAATCCCGATCACCTATCATTAGGATATGCCCAAAGATTAGGAGAGAAATCCTTGGAACCTAAAATCCCTTGTATGATCGGATATAAGAGTGTCGACTACGCTTGCATAGATACGGAATCTCCCATTAATGTGATGTCATCTGCTGTCTACAATGACATTATGAATGAGCAACTTAATATTAGGAGAGACCCTAAGTATCCAGGTGGAGTTTGCAACTTTGTGGGAAGAGTCAAGGATGTACATGTCTTTATAGGAAATTTCACCTACCTAGTTGATTTTGTGGTCCTAGAAGATATAGGATGTGTCATTGACTATAGCTTATCCCAAGTAGTGCTAGGAAAACCGTTTGTTGAAACATCTAAGATGAGCCATAACAAGTATGATGGAACGGTTAGGTTTAAGGAAGGAATCGATGAGATCACTTATAGGATGCCTTGGAAAACAAATGAATATGGCCATCTACCCATTTTGAGCGAGACAACATCAAAGCTTTTGAGGACAAAAGCAAGGACGATGTTGAAAAAGGTTATAAATTTATGTGGGAAAGAAGGAGGCTTTATTATAAGGACTGCTTGACCCTAGTGCCTAGATATAGAGTCGATGAAAATTTTGTCAACATGATAGAATTCTTATTGAGAATGCAAAACGAGACAACGTAAGGGCATGACTACGAGTCTAGCTACAAGACTCATAAATAAAGAAAAGCGCTTCGTGGGAGGCAACTCATGCTTAATTGTTTGCTTGTTAGTGTCATATATCTTTTAGCGATTGCTTATTCTCATGTTTAAATTTGTAAAAATGCTTTATTTTGTTTTTAACCTCGTCTTAATTTCATATAAAGGTATTTTACATAAAGGATAAGTGTAGGGAGGATTACACACGTTTTCAAAAGAAACGTAAACATTAGAATAACAATTAATTAAAAGATATATATGTGTGTTTGTTCGAGTCAAATGCTTGTATCGAGTCATAATGGATGTTTTGCGAAATTTTCCATATTCTAAAGATGTAAATTTTCCGAATTTTTCGGAAAATCGCAGACCGGTTTTTGTCGGGATAACTGACGTCGAGATCGCAAGGAGTAAAACAACAGTTACTTTTTTCTCGTTTTCGAGCTACTTATAAATTTTGGAATTTTCGGTCTTAATTTTCCGAAATTCGTAAACATCCATTCCACAAGCATTATATCCTAGTTTAGTCGAGTCTTATATATATTATTACCGTCGATTTTACGAAGGTTTCGTTTGTTTTCTTCAAGTGTGCGGTTTAATTTATCAAGAAGAAGTTACATAAGATTGGAAGGAGCTTTTCACACATACATTCTTCTTGGAAAGGATTTAACCACTACTTCACACACGGATCCTACCGAGCTAATCGGGGAGTATTAGTTTCTTTCGTTTTCATTACCTTCTATTATCATAACTTTGATACTTTCGGAGAACATTGGGGACAATGTTCGGTTTAAGTGTAGGGGGAAAATAAAGCAGAACTTTGAAACTATGCTTATCCTTGACTATTTGCTTTGTCCAATTGTATTTGTGTAATAAACCATGAGAAAATGTCGGTTATGGTAATTTTGGCACCAAATTTAAAATTTTCATGACATATAGGAGTGGGCCATTAGTCTTAACAAAAGCGTCTCACGGATAGGAAGTTATATGACTAGCACAAAACCCTTTACCACCTAAATTCCACCCAAAATGTGAGGATCGCCTTAGATTAGTAGGAATTAAAGCATTCATCTTTAATGCTTAGAGTGTGAACCGGTAGTATATTAGATTCTAGAACTTGTTTTGTGATGCATTCGAGATCGCTAGTAAGACTACACTTGTGTAGTTAGGAATAACTAAATGATAAGAGGCATTAGGATAACCCTTGTTTGATACCCGTAATATAATTACTTCTTCCACATCGGTTGAGTAATTCCCCACACCCTTTGCGTTGTACTCATCTTTAGTACACGATACCCTAGTTAACCCCTCGAGCCTATCCTTTTCGCGGTTCTCGTGATGTTTCGGTTTTCCGAATATCAATGAAGACATTGTTTATACCCCACCCCAATGTACACCCAAATCGCCTTAGCCTACCACAGATGCACCCACTTTTAGTGCATTATTGTTATCACCCCAAACCCTTAGTTCAATTATCTAGTTGCTTGCATGAGTTGCTAAGTCGAGTCATATCCTTTGTACACAGTTTTGGGACGATTGAGACTCATGGGAAAAGTTAAAGTTTATGAAATGACTGGAAGGGAACGTTAAATTCCCTTATTTGCGTAATAACGTACCCCAAGTGTTTTGATCTTTTCAATTCGGGTCAAATTAGTGTTAGAGTAATAAAAACTCAAGTGTAGGGATGTGCCTATAAATCCCTATCATTTTGATGTTACCGTAGAGGATGGTAGAGTAAAGTGTATGAAAAAAAAAAAAAAAAAAAAAAAAAAAAAAAAAATAGAGAAAGAAAAAAAAATAGAGTGTACCATTCTACATCCTATCCTTTAAATTTATGTTTGTTTGTTTCAGTTATCTAGAGTTTAGAGTGTCGAGTCTTGGCTTAGCAACGCCATTCTTCGTATGCTTGTAACATAGAGATTTTTACTTGCCACCACTAAATAGCTTATCCCACCAAACCCTTTGTTTCCTACCGTAAGCCTAACGCTACAACCCTTTAAAGACCTCTTTGATAGTCTTTCCTAGGTGCTTCGCCAAAGCGATGGAGGTTTGATCTATTCTCAAGCCTATGGTAATCTATGTACTAGGACCGGTTAATGAGTGTTTATCTTCCATTTCCAACTTGTTATATTTCATATACACCCGAGAGATGAGAGTATCCAAACACCCCATGTGAGGTGCTAGTATGTAATTTCCGTGCTTGTTATGACTTTTGCGGGGCTTATATGTGTTGTGGACTGTTTTAAACCAATGCTTCATGACCCCTAACTTATAAATTAATTGGCTAAAAGCACATTTTCTTGAGGACAAGCAAATACCAAGTGTAGGGATATTTGATAAGGTTTTAAAATGTACCTTTTTGAGGGGTCGTTTAAGCCCTTATTTGATCACTTTTGTATCCGTTATTACTTAATATCGTTCCTTTTCACTTTTTAGGTCTCTTGAAGGCAAATTCTGGAATGACACTTATTTGGACTAAAAGGCGCGGATATCTGAAGAAAATGGCCAAAGTCAAGAATCGAGACACTCAGTCGCTTTGAAATACAAGGGGCGGCGTCCTTGCTTAATGCGACGCCGTCGGAGCACTTCTGACGACTCGGTGGCCAAATTGCTTATTTTCAAGTGGCGGTGTCGGGCTTTAAAAGAGTAGGCCGTCGCAACTCGACGGCCTAGATTTGATCGAGACGGCGTCGAGGCGAAGGGACGGCGTCACAAGCACAAGGTGACGTCGTCGCAAGACTAACGTGGCCAGCGAAACCCAATGACGGCGACCGGCGGCGTCACAAATCATAAGGTGGCCGTCGCGATTGTAATCTTATATATAGAATCCGAATTTTTCGGTTTTAGTGAGTAGTCTTTTGGGTAAAACCTAAACCGAACCAAGGTGTCTTGTACGGTATTTTAGGGTTCCAAACCCTATCTTACATCAAGATAAGTATTTTACTTCATTAATTCAATTATGTCTTCAATTACTTGTGTGTATGCTTGCATGTTCTCCATGTCCGGCTAATTTACTTGTGTGTTTGCTTAGGAATATGAAACTTAATTATTGAATATTGATTGGTTGTCTCTTATCTTAATTGTTAATGATCTAGTAATGTGATAGGTCATTCGTTGTGTAATTAATGCTTGATTAATCTTTGTGAACCTTGGACTATAACACTTAGAGCGGTTGTAGGCTAAACCATCCAAATAGTGCCTTAGAGTTAGAGTTTATAATTCCTAGAGGTTTTGTAGGCGAGACCCTTTGGTAAGTTCAAAGAGTTAGGGACAAACGCATACCCTACGACTTTAGACACACAACGCGATTAAGAATAAGGGCGTGACAATTCAACCATCAATAGGAGATAATTAAGGAGTAATAAAACCTAAGTAAACACATCTTTAAACCATCATACGAGCACACAATAATTAGACATAGACTACATACACCTTAGATTAGATAATTAGATAAGTAGAGTAATCGGTAGAAATAGCAACCCCCAAATCCAAACCCCGAGATTCGTACCTTTCCTTTCCTTAAAAAATATAAAAAGATAAATAAATAATCTTCCTCAACCCCAACCTTAGCGTAGTAACTTCTCACTAGCATTCCTATTCCTCTAGAGAACGATATCAATACCCGTGGCTTACCCTAATACTACACTACAACGATTAGGTTCACTGCCTAAGGTGTTGAAAAACTTGCTCGACGAAAAAGAAGTTCCTTTGACCCCGAACGACGCGTGTAGCGTTATCAGCAATAATGATTTAAAATAATAATAATAATAAAAATAAAAATAAACTTGTCGATTGGCATGGCATTACCAAATGGACGGCAAACACTTTGCAACCTTTGAATTTGCAGCCATATGATTGAAAATAATAATCTGAGCCGTCTCAATGTGTCATTTTTTTTATAAACGTAAACTTTTATATGTAATAGCGTAAAGTTATACCTCGTTCTCATTCGTGTAAAACGGTGATGAATTCATCGTAAACTTTTATAAACCCGTAATAGCCGCACTTGATCTTCTAGCCATTTTGTCTTTGTTTTGTGAATGCTAGTTTTGGAATTTTATAAAACCCGTTTTGAAACTGTCAAGTTGTAGCTATTTGCTTGTTTTTGTTTTGTGAATTCTAGTTTTGAAACTTTGTGAATGGCAGTCGCTTTCAAACTGCTATATAACCTCAAAAAAGTACATAGTGAAAACACTAAAAACGTGTTTCACAAAGAAAACACGAAGACTGAGTTTCACAAACTTTGTGAAAACACTCCCGTGACTTCTACTCAGACAAAGGACGAAAAAGAGAAAAAAAAAAACAAAAACAAAAAAGGACGAATAAGAATTTGTCAATTCTCCTCTCACTTAACTAGTTCTACTCAAAAAAAAAAAAAAAGGTACTTCCTACCCTACTACTAGGGAGGGTTTCTAGTACCCTCTCTCACTAGAGAGGGTTTGTATTAGGGATGAGCATTTGAACCGAATCCGGAACCGAACCGAACCGTGCAAAGCGGTGCCGATTCTTGAAATACTGATGCGATGCGGACTACGAAATAAGGTGAAAAAATCGGGACGACTAATTGATGCAGGGCCGATACCAAATCGGAAATTCCAGAAAAATCGAGAAACCGATTTCCGATGCGGTATCCGAATTCCGTTCGATGCGGTACCGGTACCACTAATTTATCTTCGAGAAAAATCAGTGCAATTAATTGATGCGGGATCGATGCAAACTATCTCATCCCTAGTTTGTATAGTGTATCCCTAATATTTGTCCCCATTTACTGGTATGACATTTTGGCAATTTACAGTGAAATATCTAGAGTGTTACCCCCAAAACCTAAGGGTGCGTTTGGTTTGTAAGTGGGATTGCAATTGGATTTGGATTTGAGAAAGGTTTAAAAGAAAAAGTGGAGAGAAAAAAATTAATAATTATTTAATTTATATATTTATTTAAAAATATTTGAATGTTTGACTCAAGAAACTTGTAACAAAAAGACAAATATTTAAATGTTTGACTCGAGAAACTTGTAACAAAAAGAAAAATAATATCAAAAATGAGATCCATTGTGCGGCTGAGATATGTGTGTCAGAGGGAATGGATGAAAAGTCACCATTTTAATGTGAAATGACTTTTTAAATATGATTCCATTTCTTTTTCTTTCAAGAACGTACCAAACATTTCATTATTACATTGAATCCATTCTTTGATTAGGACACCCGGATACCAAACGCAAAATGCCAGGGAGGCCTAGTAAGAGGTCCGGGTACGGTGGCTGTTGGCTTGAGCCATAGTCGACCGTATGAGCTTTTAGCGCGACGAACCATACTGATGCTGGGCTGGTAAGGTCTGGCGCCGTGGCCACCAGCACACGCCGAGCTTTTTTTTAATTTTTTTTATTTGGTGGGTTTGTTTCTTTGATTATATTTTTGTGCTGTTTTTGTGTTTGTGAAGTGTTTGCTTGATGTGCTTTTTTCTTTTCTTTTTTTTTTGTGTTTTGTAGGTGCAGCTTTTGGAAGGAGGAAGAAGACGATCAAAATTATTTTAATATTTATGTTTTTCGTTTAAACCTTGTGGTATATTTAAGTTACATTATTAGTCCCTTGTGGTTATTGTTTTGCAAAGTTAATATTTTCAAAGTGAAACTTTTGCAAAGTTTATATTATTAGTCCCTCATGTTTTATGTTTATTTATTTTTATTTAATGTAATGTGTGTTTTATATTAATGAAATTAAAGTTTAGTTATATATAAAAAAAAATGAAAAAGAAGTACAATGGCACCACAAAAACTGATGTTATGTTAGGGAGGGGTGTTTTGATGTCATAGCCAAAAGTGGTGTTATGGGAAAAAAGTGCTGAGGTGGCACCACTTTTTTCCACGGCACCAAACGATACCTAGCGCTCTAAGAAAAGGATTAGAGCACCGCATGCAAACAAAAACAACAATGGGTTTCCTAGGACTGGAGTGCAAATGACATGACAAAACTGTTTTCAAAAAAGTCATAACAAAAGTTCATGTGTCAAACCTGAACTAGTGAAAGCACCAAAACCTCCCCGTGAAAAAGGAAGGTCACCAAAATCCAAAACTACAACCCTAATTGATGAGGAAGATCCTTTGGATGAACCAAATGTAACTGGTGGAACAAGAAGTTTTGATGTTGGTGGATCTAGGTTTGTTGAAACAAATGTGACATGCTGATAAAGCAAATGTGAATGATAATGAACAAAATGTGACTGAAGATCAACCAAATGTGACTGCTAATGAACCATTTGTCACTGCTGATGAACCAAATGTTACACCTGATGAAACTGATGTCACACGTGATGAACAAGTTGACATGGAAATGGGGCCTGGTACTATACTGGGAGCTGGAACTGCAGTGAGGAATGGAAGGATAATGGGTAACAAATTAAAAGGGGCATTGGAAAGAGAGGTGATTTTGTTAAGAAAGGTAGAGCTAGCAGGTTTGGAAGATTGGGAAGATGTTGTCTGATCAGGGTACTACTTCAGATTCTATTGAAAATTCAGAAGACATGGCACAAGTTACTATTCAAGAATCTCAAAATGCACAAAGGACACAAGCTGTTCAGCCACCTGCACCAGCACCAGTTCAAGCACCAGCAGTTGAGCCTGCACAAGCACCAGTTCAAGTTCAAGGGAATGCAAGAGTTGGATTTGTAAGGCCAAGACCCAGAGAAGTGAAAGAATTATCAAACTCAAGATTGGAAAGTCTCCTTCTGGTGTTGGTTCTTCAATGACCAATCCCCAGAATTTGGAATGAATCCCTTTTTATTAAAGTTTATGTACTGTATGAAACTGTAAAACTCTATATGTGTATTCTTTTGGGTTTCTGTAGTGGTGCACAGATTCAGGTTAGGGTGGAAGTTAACTTTCCTATGTGTTGTACTGAAACAACTAGAAGTGTTGCATTAAGATGATACCACTGTGATGCCCTCTTTTGTTTATGTATGGGCATATGCAGGTAAGATGTGTAAAATCACTTACCTGTGGAAATGATGAATCATGTTTATGGTTTTACTTGTGTTACATTTGGTATGGCATAGTTAACCATTGTTTTTTGACAATTAGTGTTATGACAAAACACTTGGTAACCAAATTCAAAACTTAAACCAACAAATTCATGACAGTATTTAAGACAATTGTGGTAAGACATTTGATAACAACACAAATTTTAACACACTGAAACCATTGCAATCTTAACAACTTCAAAACATTACAACCAAAAACAAATGTCAACAAGCTAAACACAATACCTGTTGTCTCTAAAACATTGAAACATCAATTACAACACAAAGGAAAAAAGCAACAATAGTCAACAAATTGACTTTTGACTTTATAAAAGTCAGACTCTTGCTTCATCTTCCACAACTGCTTATTTGGATCCTGTTTGACATTCACTTGACCAGTCTTCCCCTTAAACCGATTGTTCTCCACATACAGATCGTAAAACAAATCCTTGTAATATTGTGTTGGTAGCTCAGGGTCAAGAAAATCATACAATTCACACTTTCTATCCTTGTCCTAACAAAATGAAATAATGAGTGGTTTTATTGTTATATTAATGATATAAAGGAAATATATGAAATGAGATGGAATGATGTGGCAAGTAACTTGTTCCACGTCACACTTACTTGCCTAGCCGGCTGATACACGTACGATATAGCACAAATTTAAACGTATTTTGATTTATTAGGAAAAAAAAGCCGAGTATACGGAATTGTAAAAAATGATAAGTTAAATACATTTCCAGGCTATTAACCCTAAATAGTTTTCACCGATTAGAGTGAGAAAAATTGGCATTTCTCACGAGGATAGTTCATCCGAAACTACTAATGTTGTACGAAAGTATCAGCAACACAAGATGAACAATACAACCTTTATTCAAACCTAAGCCTCAATAGTCGGCTTAGATTAAATCAACAATAGTATCCAAAGTGTTACAAGGTTAGATTAATGTCAATGAGACAATAATCATACAAATACAAAAGAAGACAAGATCAATGTAATGATCGAAGAAAGAAGAATGTGAGACAATGATGCATACTGCGGTTGTGTCAACCCAGATTAAGGGACTTATTTAAATAGGAGATTAAGATACAAAGACCCTCTAACGGCTATAAATGACTCATCGTGAGAAATGAGAAATACTTGATGACGAGCTTCTTGGAACTTTAAACCATTTATGCTTTGTCATGATTAACCCACAATAATAAGCACCTTGAACATAACTTGAAGACCATTAGCAATTGATAGAATGATATGTTTGCCACAGTTAATACCCCAAAATTTAACATTCCCCTTAATCGATGGGCAAACATATCAAACAATATCAATTTTCACATAAATTTATCTTTGATAGACATGGAGGTTTTAGTAAGAATGTCTGCGGTTTGGTTTGAAGAGCCAATCTTTTGGCACTTATAACACCTCTTGCAATTTTTCCCCGATGAAGTGAACATCAATTTCAAAGTGTTTTAATATTTCATGGAAAAGCAGGATATTTTTGAATCCAAATAATTTCACAGCGCGATGAGACATAGATCTATACTCGCCTCTGTGGAAGATTTTGAAAGATTGTTTTGTTTTTACTTTTCCATGAGATCAAACAATCATTAAAGAAAACACAATAACTGTGATGATTTTACGGTTTTCTTGCATTTGGCCCAATCTGCATCACTATATCTTTCAAGATGATTTTGAGTTCTTGAATATGTACCTTAGACCTTTTCACGGAGCTCCTTTTAGATATCTCGAACATTGAGGGCACATTCTAGATGAGATTTCAAGGGAGAATGCATATATTGTGCGAATAATGAATTGAGTATATGTCGGTATTGTATGGGTGAGATAGATAAGTTTCCCAAGTAACCCGATAACCGATGATGTTGACAAGCAAGGATCATCATCGGTGGGAATGTATGGAAGGACGAGTTGGGTTCCATAGGAGTGGACACGGTTTGCACCCAAGAAGACCAAATTCTTTGAGGAGTTCAAGACAGTATTTTCTTTGGGTGAGACATATGTCATTCCAGTTTTAAAACCTCAATGCCAAGAAAGTATTTTAAGTTTCCCAAGTCTTTGATATGAAATTTTGATTTTAGAAACTCTTTGAATAGGTTTATCTCATCAATACGGTTTCCGAGAAGCACAATATCATCCACATAAACAAGCGAGCAATAAAATTGTTATTCTCTGTTTTGGTGAACAAAGAATGATCATTGATGATTGAACAAAGTTATTTTCTTTTAAAACACTAACAAGTTTTTCATTCCATTTCACGGGAGCTTGTTTTAGGCCATATAGAGACTTGACAAGTTTGCAAACTTTATTCTTATTGTTCTCATTACGAAACCCCTTAGGGGTGGTCATATAGATATCCTCATCAAGATCTCCATACAAGAAAGCATTGTTAACATCCGGTTGGAAAAGAGGCCATTTGTTTTTCACGACTAAGGCAATAAGACATCTAACAAGAGACATTTTCACAACAGGAGAAAAAGTTTCATCATAGTCTATTCCTTCCCTTTGGTTATAACCTTTAACAACTAATCTAGCCTTGTATCTATCAACTTCACCATTGGCTTTATATTTGATTTTAAAGATCCATTTGTAACCAATGGGAGTTCTATTAGGAGGTAGATCAGTTATATCCCAAGCATGATTTTCATTTAAGGCCTCAATTTCAGAGTTCATAGCATCAACCCAATTACTATCAAGGATAGCTTCTTCATAACAGGTAGGTTCAATACTTTTATTAAGACTAGAAGCAAAGCAGTAATTTTCTTTATTAAGGTTAGAGTAATTAACAACCTTTTCAACACCATATTTGACTTTCCTTCTAGAATAAAGTCATTAAGATTCTTGGGCAACTTAGAAACTCGGTTGACCTTCTAGCGAAGATGGGTGGCAAGCCTCTTTCTTGTTCGTAGTTCGATTTGAATCGGATGATGTATCGTGAGAATCGGAAGATGCATCGGCGAGGATGTGATTCATGTGATATGGTGCCCTCGGGGTGTGTATTATCATCTATAGATGTTGTAACAGGTTCATCATCCCTAGTAGGATGACTCGACCTTGTGCCATCATCATAGGATGTCACTCTCCCTTCATCATTGGGACTTATTTGTAAGTCAAAGAAATTTTGTGATTTAAATCTTTAGGCACATAAGTTTCAACAAAAGGTTTTGACAAAGTATTTTTCATTTTGAAGGGAAAACAGTTTCATAAATTTGACATCTACGGAATAAAAGATATTTTTTGTTTCTAAGCTCAAAAGTTTATAACTTTTTCTCATTTGAATAACCAATAAAGACACTTTTCTCATACCTACTACCAAATTTATCGAGATGTTGAGAATTGTGGCATAGCATAAGCGACCAAAGACTCTAAGGAGAGAGAGTGAAGGGTCATGCCCATACACAAGAGGAGAGGGGACTTGCCGAGACAGGCGAAGAGGTAACTGTTTATGACATAGGCGCGGTTAGAACACATTCGGGCCAAAGATATAGAGGTAATTCCCACGAAACATAAGGGATCTAGCCACATTAAGGAGATGCCTATGTTTCCTTTCTGCAATACCATTTTGTTGTGGTGTATAAACACAAGAGGTTTGATGTAAAATTCCTTTTCATGAAAGAAGTGTTGAAGTTTGTTATTGACAAATTACGTCCCATTATCACTTCGAAAATCTTAACATTGTGTTCAAATTGATTTGATAGCATATGAGTAAAGTTAACAATGGAAACATAAACATCATCCTTCCCTTAAGCATATAAACCCACACCGCGGAAAAGTCATCAACTATGGTTAAAAAATATTTTAACCATCTCGCTAGTGACTTTATATGGTCCCCATACATCTAGATGAACAAGTTGACCAATTTTAGTTGATTTATGTTCACTTAGAGGAATGGTTCCATGGTTTGTTTAGCTTTGTTGCAAGTATCACAAAGATGATCGATTCGAGATGAACTATCAAGTTTAAGAGTGGATTTAAGTATATGAAGGACTTGGTCGGAGGATGACCAAGTCTTTGATGCCGAGATTTCTAGAAACATGACAAAGCAATGCGGTTATTAGAAGTAATCTTACATGTAGAATCAATATCAAACATATATAACCCATTGCATTGTTTACCAATTGTAACACCCCCAAATTTGTTTAGCGGAAGCATACATGTTATTCGGGAGCGTTACGGAATTGGTGGATCACAACACAAGTAATAAAGAACGGAATACATACTCCGTTTAATTTTATAAAATAGTTTTAAAACGCTGACTTACAACATAGCTTAAATAAATGGGTACTTCCCATTAGATAAAGTGGTCCCAATGTAAAAACATCATTTTTGTGTAAAAACACTTCTTTAATACTACTACGACCATACATCCGCTTCTTGCCTTGCCTTCATGAACAAATCTTAAACACCTGAGAAAATATGCTAAAAGGTCAGCTAAAAGCTGGTGAGTTCATAGGTTTAGATTTAAAATAGTAAACTTGGACCATAAGCAAAGGCATATAATCATTACAACGAATATAATGATATATGTATGAATGTCTATTACGTTAGCTCTAAGTTCATGCAACCGATACTACGACAGTTTCTGTATGCTAAAAGATGTCATACAATATAAGGCCCATAGCAAGTGTTTTGTCCCTCAACACTTGATTCCGACATGGTATACGTTTCGCTTTGGCCTAAGCATGGCCAACCGAACGGAGGAGTCACCCTCAATAGATCTATTTATAACATTCGCGTTTCCCAATGGGAATTGACGGTTCATGAAAAGGGCATTCTCTAGGGACATAAGGGCTTAGGCTAAACCACGTAATAGTAATCATGTAATAGTTTTGGTCCATAAAATGTTTTGCATATTTCTCACCCCAAAATGTATAAAACAATTTATCAAGTAAAAGTGGGGCTATGAAACTCACCTTAGCAAAAGTGCAAATCCAAAAGTGGGATTAGTGATTGTTGTGAAACGGCACCGACACGCGACCTAGATAAGGAGGGCAATGTTTTAGTTCATCGTTTTAAGTATTGCTTACTTAAAATGGTGCAATTTATATTATTCTTTTATAATAGTTTTAAAATCAACTTTTAGTTTGTAAAATAATTTAAGAGGTTTACTAGTAAGTATATGAATGTATATATACTCTTTTCATATTGACATTAGTATGGTGTTAAAATCCAAGTTTGATTTGAAATAAATAATTAAAATGTTCCATTAACAAGTATATAAATATATATATATACTCATTTAAGTTGACACTAAATGGTGTTGTCAAAATCATAATTTGTTTTCTAATTGTATTTAGGAAAATGCTCGAGTGAAATTTAAAGTCATCAATTTTTAAATGGACTAGGAAATAATATAGTGGTATCTCATTTATTTAACAAACTGGTTCCATATATATAGTTTTCGATGAGACGTTCACTTGACATTCATTCCTTTACACATTGTCGTTAAATCCAGTTCACAAATCTTATTATATGACTCATAATTTTTAGACTCTTGGTTCATTGTTTGTACGCCTTTACTCTTGTTTTATTCGTCGATATATGTGTACATAACTAAAGTCGAACTCTCCAAATGTGCAACAAATGAGTTTAGCTTTGTGATTTATTCCGGTATACTAGACGCGTTTCATTTACTTAAACTATCATCCAAAATCGTAGATGGGCTGTGGCCCAGCGGTTTGGGTACACGAATGGGACTTGGCCCAAAAGAGTTCAAGTAACCTTTGAGGCACAAATGGGCTGCGGCCCATCAGTTTCTGTTAGCAGCCTTTGCTACTAATCTAGTCAAGGAGTGTTCTTGCTTTTGACATTTAGGAATGGTTAACGCAGGAAGAGAGAAAAATGTAGTCAAGATACATTTGAGAAGTAGAGAATTTGAGTCAAACCGCCATCATCTCGGAGTTACAACCAGGCCACGACTAATGTGCTCGAACACATCTTGGCTACCCGTCTTGATTATAACATCACAAATGAGTATTCGGCCAACAAATGAAAGACATAAAGCTAGTTTCTCAACATGATGCACACCTAACTAAACCAAGGTATCAAACTTTTTGTGAGACTAAAGTTTCTAGTTGTATGCTTGACTGATGGTGTCATGGGTCTCGAAATGGGTTCCCTTTTCGAGCCGAATAACTCCACAACAAGGATAACGACAAGTATGTGACTAAGTGTCATAAGTTAAACTTGTTACAAGGTGCTTGACTTACTAAGTCAAGTACTACTTCAAGGTCAATTTCCGCTTCTAAGACCATGCTTACTAGTAGACTTACAAATGAGAAATTTTCAAACTCTTTGGTTCCGGCTTTTCGACAGAAACAGTTTTCAAACAAGACATCCAAATTATCACCATAGCATTGACAAACTCGATTATACATGGCATAAATTTTACAAGGTGAGGTCAAGACAAAAACTCATAAGCCGAGTATGATGATGATGGAGTCGAGACTAACTTAACGCGGTAGAGCAAGGAAATGGCAAGGCTATACCATGGTTGAGTACTACTCAACCCGGTTCCTACCTCGACAGTAACCCAAACCCACTTATTACAAATGACTTACTTAAATTCCGGAGTGACATAGTTGTTTATAAAAAGTGAGTATTCTCACGTCGAGATTACTTAGTTGCATAGTTAAATTACCAAGTTGCTATAAGACTTATCCTTCATTTCCTCGACTCATATATCTCGACAGAAAACTATACGGACCCTTGAGTATATAACAACTTAAGTTTTACGGTTACAAAACAAGATTAGTAAAACAAAGTAACATCCAAATCTCAACTAGTTATATACATGAATTCAACGTGGCATCCAAAACTTAAACCCAAATCGACATGACTAAAACACATGATAATTTCATTGATAAACTCTTCCACTCTTAATATCATAAAACAACATAAAAACATAACAACAAAGAGATGATAACCTCAAATCCGAAAATGATAGGTGATGAACGAAAGGTTGTTTTCTTGGATTCGGATCAAACAAGACTCGAATTAGCTCCAAAATATCTCCAATTGCAAAACCCCCAAATCAATTTTGGAAAACCCTAACTTTCACAAACCTTAGCTTTTGAGAGAAAATGAAATTGAAACTCAATTTGGGGTTCTTGCATCTCCACTAGAGATATAGAGGTACTTTGGGTAAAGCTTGAACTCTCTCTCTTCTTGGTGTTTGGATTGAAGCCGAAATTGGCTAGCTTCCAAGAATGGACGAATCTTGTGAATTGGCTCAAGGTAGATTGAAGTTGAGATATGTTTCTTGTGAATGATCTTATTTTGATTCCTCTTGGATTCGTCTATCCCATAGCCGGCGCACCAAGGTTTGATTTGAGACCAAATCTTTCATGAATTTGGTATGAGAGATGAGGAGGTGATGGAAAGACATGCTTGGCTTCCCTCTTTGGGAGATTCGGACTAGTGAGAGGCGTAGGAGTAGGTTGAAGAGAATATTTGGTTAACTTGTTTTTCTGGTTTCATGTTTGCTTTAGACGTGGGAGAGAGAGAGAAGAGGTCAAGAGACATTTTTGTTAAAGTCTAACTTTTCTTTTCTTTTTCAAATAGGTATGTGTATAGGAAATTCATGACATTCATTTGTCAAAGTATAGGTGTTTATATTTTTGGTTATGTATTATTATTATTTGAGTTCATGAGAGTTATTGATTAATGGTAGGGTGTTTATTATTTTTGTGTCCCGTGAAATTATATCGTGACCAAGGCCTCATTGTTTGATAGTTTTCATAACGTAGTGTCTTTTTATTCTGCTACCTGAAATATTTTATCCTTGTAATATTCCAAGTTGTTGACATTTGTTAATTGTTTTAGCGAGTCCTTATCATAGTGTCGATGCAGCGTGCGATGTCCGAACCTTTGGGAAGCGAGATAACCTCCCGTCTTACAATTTAAATCATAAAACAAAATAAAATATTCATAAAATGATATGTATGCAAGAGCGGTGAAATTTATTGTATGCGAGTTATCTACTCAAATGCTCAGGCAAAGCTTGTGCATGCTTAATAAATTTGGCTTAGTAAAAATGAATTACTAATTAATTAGTTAAATTTCGGTGAAAATTTACCGTGTGTCACATCCTCCCCGTCTTGGAAGAGAAAACCGTCCTCGGTTTTCAGTTAGGATTACTTGGTGAAGTAGAGAAAGGTGCGGGTATTTGCGCTTGAATTGGTCTTCGCGTTCACGTGTATTCGGACCTCTTTGAGAGTTCCAATGGACTTTGACGATCGGGATGCGGCTTTGCTTAAGCCGTTTGATTTCCTATCCATGATTTCAATGGGTTCCTCGACAAAATTCAATCTTTAAATCGACTTGGATTTCTTCAAAGGAATAGCAAGAGTTTCGTCGGAAGACATTTCTTTAAGTTGCACCGTGAAACACATTGTGCACAGAGCTGAGTTCTTGTGGTAATTCAAGGCGATGCGCTACCGGTCCGATCCTAGCAAGAATTTTGAAAGGTCCAATATAACGAGGATTTAACTTTCCACGTTTTCCGAAGCGGATTCGCCCTTCCATGGCGCAATTTTGAGCATAACTTTATCTCCACTTGGAACTCAGTGGTTTCCTCCTTTTATCCGCGTAGCTCTTTTGGCGATCACGAGTCGCTTGTAGTCGGCTTTTGATTTGTAAAATTTTCTCGATAGTTTCTTGGATTAACTCCGGACCAAGAAGTTGACTTTCTCCAACTTTGGCCCGGGACACGGTGATCTACACTTCCGCCATAGAGTGCTTCATATGGTGCGGCTTTGATACTTGTGTGATAGCTGTTATTGTAAGAAAACTCGGCTAATGGCAAGTGTTTATCCCAGCCATTTCCAAAGTCTATCACACATGCTCTTAGCATATCCTCTAGTGTTTGGATTGTTCTCTCGCTCTGTCCATCAGTCTGCGGATGGTAAGCGGTGCTCATGTCGAGGTTAGATCCTAAAGCATCTTGAAGTGATTTCCAGAAGTTTGAGGTGAAACGGCTATCTCTGTCCGAAATGATGGAAATTGGTACACCATGGCGTGCGATGATTTCCTTCAGGTATAGTTGATCTAGTTTTTCCATTCCATCACTTTCCTTCATCGGTAGGAAATGTGCTGACTTGGTGAGACGGTAAACTATTACCCAAATAGTGTCGTAGCCTCTAGAGGTTTTAGGTAATTTAGTGATAAAGTCCATTGTTATCGTTCCCATTTCCACTCGGGATTTCGGGTTGTACTAGTAGACACGAGGGTCTCGATGTTCACTTTAACCTTTGAACAAGTTAAACATCGGTGACATATGTTGCAATGTCGGCTTTCATATTAGGCCACCAAGACAATTTCTTCAAATCAAGGTACATCTTGTCGGATCACAGGTGGATGGAGTATTTAGACTTGTGGGACTCATGCATAATGGCGTCGCGAATTCCTCCGTAAGTGGTATCCAACTTCGCTCTTTGAAACATAAAGTTCGTCCGACCTTTTACGAATCCGTTTTCACTTTACGGCATTCCGTAAAGGTTCTCATTCGGACGATTTTCTTCTTTGAGTGCTTCTAATTGAGCCTCAAGAATCTTGGTTGGAAGAGGTGAACTAATTGTCATACCCAAGGATCGACTCTAAGAGGTTTTGGTCGCTCTTTCCTCATCGAGAGCATCAAGAACTACATTCGCTTTACCGGATGGTAACGAATCTCACAATCGTAATCACCGAGTAATTCTAACCATCGTGACTGTCTCATGTTCGAGTTCTTTCGATCCAAGATGTGTTGTAGACTTTTGTGATCGGTGTATCGACACACTTTGTGCCGCATGGTAGTGTCTCCAAATTCTGAGTGCGAACACAACTGCTCCTAACTCCAAATCGTGTGTCGTGTAGTTCTTCTCATGAATCTTCAATTGGCGAGAGGCGTATGCTATCACTTTCTCTCTCTGCATTAACACTGCTCCTAGCCCCTTATGTGAAGCGTCGCAATAGACAACAAAGTCTTCACTGCCTTCAGGTAAGGCCAGAACAGGTGCACTACACAACTTTTCTTTAAGGAGTTGAAAAGCTTCTTCTTCTTTCTCTCCCCAGTCAAACTTAGTGTTTTTCTGGGTTAGCTTGGTTAAAGATTTGGCAATCCTTGAGAAACCGTCAATAAATCTTCTGTAGTACCCAGCAAGTCCTAAGAATTGGCGTATCTCAGTAGGAGTTGTGGGTGTCGCCCAATCCTTTATTGACTCGATCTTAGCGGGGTCTACATGTATGCCTTGACTGTCGATTACATGACCTAAGAATTGCACGGTAGGTATCCAAAACTCACACTTTGAGAATTTCGCATCTGATTCTTCCTTCTTCAACAATTCCAAGATCAATCTAAGGTGCTCTTCGTGTTCTTTTCGCACTCTTGGAATAAATTAGGATATCATCAATGAATCGATCACAAATTTATCCAAGTAGGGTTTACACTCGGTTCATGAGATCCATGAACACGGTGGTGCGTTGGTTAATCCAAAAGGCATGACTTGGAACTCGTAATGTCCATAACGAGTTACGAAGGCGGTTTTGGGAATGTCTTCTTCTCGAACTCTTAGTTGATGGTATCCGGACCTTAAGTCGATTTTTGAATAAACACTCGAACCTTGAAGTTGATCGAATAAGTCATCGATTCTCGGGAGTGGGTAGCGGTTCTTAATGGTTAATTTATTCAACTCACGATAGTCGATGCACATCCACGAAGGTTCCGTCTTTCTTCTTGACGAGCAGGACCGTGCTCCCCATGGCGACGAGCTTGGTCGATGAACCCTTTTTCCGCAAGTTCGAACAAGCGGTTTGATAACTCCACGAAGTTCCGTTGGAGCTAATCGATAAGGTGCTCTTGCCACCGTGCGGCACGAGCACTAAATCGATCGAAATTCAACTTGTCGGGTCGGTGGAAGTCTGGCAAGTCTTGGGAAAGACTTGAAATTCTTTACTATCGGCACGTCCTCCAAACGTTTTCCTTCCCTTCGTCTTCGTCCTTTCCGGTGACTTGTGCTAGGAAGATATGACATCCTTCCTCGATACACCTTAACACCTTGGTGCGAGAAATGACATGCAATCTTGAGCGTCTCTTCCGCCACTGTCCCTTCTATTGTTAGGACTTCATTTCCATAGGGTATTCGAGCGAGTTTCTCGTCGCAAATGATGGCGACATGATATTTTCTAACCAATCCATTCCGACAATAACATCGAAACTACCCAATACTCTTGGTATCAAATCGATATTGAATGGGTGGTTTAACGGGTTAAGGGTGCAACCTCTTATGATGGTATCTACCCTTTCTATGTTACCGTTAGCTAGTTCCACGTTGTATGCATTCCTAATGCGCTTGGGGTAATATCGAGTAGTGGACTAAATGTATTAGAAACAAAACTCCTATCGGCCCCGTATCAAACAATATGGATGTATAACGGTTATTTATAAGGCGTACCCGTCACAACATTCGGTCTTCTGAGCTTCCACTTTGGTTCTGACATAGACTCTCCCACGAGCTCCTTCTCCATTTCACGATTACTCGTTTGTCCAACATTTCCACGAATCCCGCCATTCCCATGGCTTCAGGATTCCCTCGGTTTCCTTGACTTCCTTCACGACCTTGGTTTACGGTCTTTCGGCATTCATTCTTATAATGCCCTTTTCACCACAACCAAAGCAAGTTATATTAGCTTTTGGGTCCCAGTGGAGCTTGTTTGAACTGTCGCCAATGATTTGGACTGCGGTTCTGGTTAAGTGTCCGATTTTCGACAATTACGGCACTTAACGGTACATCGCCTGCTGTGATGCGGTGTGCATCGATTGCATAATGGTGCAGTCCTTGAGTACGGTTTTCTTTCTCCGACATTCACTGCATAAGCTCTAGCAACATTTTGCCTCTTGTTTTGATTGTTGCGGTTGTTCCTATTGTTGTTGCCACGATATTCATAGTTGTTGTAACCTTGAGAATGGTCATCCCATTTCCTCTTATTGTCAACCACTTTTTCCATGGAATCCTCAATCACTTGGTCCATGAGTTTGTTGGCTACCTCGATGGTTTCATGAAGATCAATAGCCTTAGAAGTGGTTACATTGCCCTTGATAGGTTGAGGCAATCCTCAGATGTATCTCTCCAACAATCGAGTCTCGGTGGGAACCATTTCGGGACACAATAAAGCTAGTTCTTGAAATCGTTGATTGTAGGCGACCATATTGGTGCCTTGAACCTTGAGGTTCCAAAACTCATGTTCGAGCTTCTTGATCTCATTTCGAGGGCAAGATGCTGATACCATTTCCTTGAAGTTCTCCCATGGCATGGCATAGGCAACATCGATACTAGCGGTTTTCGAAAATTGTTCCACCGGTCAAAGCGACATCTGTTAAAGTGAATGATGCATACTTAACCTTAGACTCTTCTTCACAATTGCGATTTGGAACACGCCTCGAGCTTTTCGATCCATCTAGTCGGACCGACGACTCCTTCCGGTTCCACTAAAGCTTCGGTCATGGTTTCTGAAAGTCTTGATAAGTACAAGTGCGGTTGTGAGTGGGTGGTCTTGAAGTTTCGGCATTAGTAGGCAGTGTGATTTCTTTGCTGACTAAGCGGCGTTTACCCGCTCATTGACTAGTTGGTCGATCATGGCTTGATTCATGATAGGTTGGATTGGAGTAGCCCTAGCGGGAGTAGTGGCTTGGCGATCGATCGGGTGTGACTCTGTTTGGAATAGCGACATTTGCGGCTTGGTTGCAGTGACTCTCATTGGAATTGGAGCATTGGAGGCTCCACCGGGTTGGTACGTTTTGATCTTCGTTTTGGCGGCATTTACGCGAAGAAGAAAGGTGATGAGATATAGAACCTTTTAAACAAGGTAAGTGCCATGTAATAGTGTGGTTATCGTAGATAGATCATATGTGCAATCTATAAGCGTAAAGACAATTGGATAGGAAAATAAGTTTGTCATAGATAGAATTTCGGTTACAAGGTTCCTACGGTACATGATGAGATACTAGGTGAGTACAATCGAAATACAACGGAATACAAAGGAAATACAATGGAAAATACAAGCGAAATACGATGATAATGACTAACACTAAGCTGTTATAGCCCGGTTTAGTGTAATACAATCATGCAATGGAATCTAAGGATGATCGATGCGTAATCGCTCTATGGTAGCAATCGCTCTCATGTATCCTCCAATCTCTCGTCGCCTCATCCGTGATGCCAACATAGACTCTAAACCAAGAGTCCTCTGCCATCCCTCTCGACGGTATCTCTCGCAATCCACTGGGCGCTCTCTAGCTCCTCTAGTCGTCAGTGTATCCGAGTCGACCTCTACCCAAAGCTCGTACCTGTTTGTCCAACTCTCGGCGTCCTCAACACGAGTCTCAACCCTAAATCCCGGTCGCATCCTCTCGTGTCTCTCGGGTCCCATGCTCTCAAACAACACATCGGTGACTCGGTCTAAACCCTCAACACGCCGCATGACTTGCAAGCGTGTTGGATCGATCTCTGGTCGATCGAATGGACTCCTAGCAATGTCTCATGAGTGTCCAAGCGAATAAATATCCTCTCGGTGAGGTCGGATCATCTTCGGAGATCCCGACAAGTCCGCTCGATGCGTGCCTCAACCGGTGCGGCTTCCTCAATGGTCTCAAGTCATCTAGTGGTGCGCTCAGGGCGCCATGTCTGCTGCAGATGGTACAAACGATGGTGATGACGGACTATAGCTCGGACTAGTGGTAAGCGGCACCGAATCGATCGGGCAATCAATATCTCTCCAATCAATCTCACTACTCTCCTCCCGATTGTGGAGAAAAGCGGCTCTGCCCTAATCCAAATGGTGCATCAATATCCATGTCATCGTTCAATCTACGAGCCATTACGAGCTCGTCCCAACTCCTGTATACTCGGACAATCTCCGGACCACATGTACTCACATCTGCTGCTATACTAACATAGCCGGGGACACTCTCGGTCGGTATGGGTTCGGTAGTTCTTCCTCGGGATCCCTTCCGGATCTTCTTCCTGATCTTCCTCGAGTAAGAATCAGAGATCTCCGAGTCTCGATGAGGTGGTGACTCGGTGGGTGATGGTGTCGGTGACTCGAGTAGTAGAAGGACCCATGTAAGCGGTAGGGTCATCCGAGAAGCTAGTGCGGGCACATATGAATATCGCTCTCGATATCCGGTACTCTCACAATCATACGGGCTTTTGCTGCTGGCGTCAGCAGGCGATGGAGTGGTGGTGAGGGTAGGTATAAGTGGAGTAGGTGCAATAGGCGGGTGGATTGCTAGTGTGGCTGTACATATGGATCGGTGGTGAGTGTGCAAGGCGGATGGTCGGTGAGTGAGCTAATAGGATGTCCTCCACGAACATCGTGAGGAAAGGCTTTGGGAAGGCATAGTCTGTGACAAGGCGGTGCATATGTGTAAGTATGTGGAAAAATATGCTCATGATGTATATGAAATAGTGTATAAGTAAATAGGAAATAAAACATGTACTCCTATTAAATAAATTTTAAGTAAAATGGCAAGTAAGGCAAGCTGACAATCGGTCGTAGTATGATGTTTTTGGTGAAAAGTAGTTATAGTTTAGGGTTTATATGTACCTAGTTCTCTATAACTTAGGCTCGATGCCAATCTGTAACACCCCAAATTTGTTTAGCGGAAGCATACATGTTATTCGGGAGCGCGTACGGAATTGGTGGATCATAACACAAGTAATAAAGAACGGAATACATACTCCGTTTAATTTTATAAAATAGTTTTAAAACGCTGACTTACAACATAGCTTAAATAAATGGGTACTTCCCATTAGATAAAGTGGTCCCAATGTAAAAATATCATTTTTGTGTAAAAACACTTCTTTAATACTACTACGACCATACATCCGCTTCTTGCCTTGCCTTCATGAACAAATCTTAAACACCTGAGAAAATATGCTAAAAGGTCAGCTAAAAGCTGGTGAGTTCATAGGTTTAGATTTAAAATAGTAAACTTGGACCATAAGCAAAGGCATATAATCATTACAACGAATATAATGATATATGTATGAATGTCTATTACGTTAGCTCTAAGTTCATGCAACCGATACTCTGACGGTTTAGTATGCTAAAAGATGTCATACAATATAAGGCCCATAGCAAGTGTTTTGTCCTCAACACTTGATTCGACATGGTATACGTTTCGCTTTGGCCTAAGCATGGCCAACCGAACGGAGGAGTCACCCTCAATAGATCTATTTATAACATTCGCGTTTCCCAATGGGGAATTGACGGTTCATGAAAAGGGCATTCTCTAGGGACATAAGGGCTTAGGCTAAACCACGTAATAGTAATCATGTAATAGTTTTGGTCCATAAAATGTTTTGCATATTTCTCACCCAAAATGTATAAAACAATTTATCAAGTAAAAGTGGGGCTATGAAACTCACCTTAGCAAAGTGCAAATCCAAAAGTGGGATTAGTGATTGTTGTGAAACGGCACCGACACGCGACCTAGATAAGGAGGGCAATGTTTTAGTTCATCGTTTTTAAGTATTGCTTACTTAAAATGGTGCAATTTATATTATTCTTTTATAATAGTTTTAAAATCAACTTTTAGTTTGTAAAAATAATTTAAGAGGTTTACTAGTAAGTATATGAATGTGTATATACTCTTTTCATATTGACATTAGTATGGTGTTAAAATCCAAGTTTGATTTGAAATAAATAATTAAAATGTTCCATTAACAAGTATATAAATATATATATATATACTCATTTAAGTTGACACTAAATGGTGTTGTCAAAATCATAATTTGTTTTCTAATTGTATTTACGAAAATGCTCGAGTGAAATTTAAAGTCATCAATTTTTAAATGGACTAGGAAATAATATAGTGGTCTCTCATTTATTTAACAAACTGGTTCCATATATATAGTTTTCGATGAGACGTTCACTTGACATTCATTCCTTTACACATTGTCGTTAAATCCAGTTCGCAAATCTTATTATATGACTCATAATTTTTAGACTCTTGGTTCATTGTTTGTACGCCTTTACTCTTGTTTTATTCGTCGATATATGTGTACATAACTAAAGTCGAACTCTCCAAATGTGCAACAAATGAGTTTAGCTTTGTGATTTATTCCGGTATACTAGACGCGTTTCATTTACTTAAACTATCATCCAAAATCGTAGATGGGTCGTGGCCCAATGGTTTGGGTACACGAATGGGACTTGGCCCAAAAGAGTTCAAGTAACCTTTGAGGCACAAATGGGTCATGCCCATCGGTTCTGATAGCGACCTTTGCTACTAAACTAGTCAAGGAGTGTTCTTGCTTTTGACATTTAGGAATGGTTAACGCAGGAAGAGAGAAAAATGTAGTCAAGATACATTTGAGAAGTAGAGAATTTGAGTCAAACCGCCATCATCTCGGAGTTACAACCGGGCCACGACTAATGTGCTCGAACACATCTTGGCTACCCGTCTTGATTATAACATCACAAATGAGTATTCGGCCAACAAATGAAAGACATAAAGCTAGTTTCTCAACATGATGCACACCTAACTAAACCAAGGTATCAAACTTTTTGTGAGACTAAAGTTTCTAGTTGTATGCTTGACTGATGGTGTCATGGGTCTCGAAATGGGTTCCCTTTTCGAGCCGAATAACTCCACAACAAGGATAACGACAAGTATGTGACTAAGTGTCATAAGTTAAACTTGTTACAAGGTGCTTGACTTACTAAGTCAAGTACTACTTCCAAGGTCGAATTTCCAGTTTCTAAGACCATGCTTACTAGTAGACTTACAAATGAGAAATTTTCAAACTCTTTGGTTCGGCTTTTCGACGTAAATAGTTTTCAAACAAGACATCCAAATTATCACCATAGCATTGACAAACTCGATTATACATGGCATAAATTTTACAAGGTGAGGTCAAGACAAAACTCATAAGCGAGTATGATGATGATGGAGTCGAGACTAACTTAACGCGGTAGAGCAAGGAAATGGCAGGCTATACCATGGTTGAGTACTACTCAACCCGGTTCCTACTCGACAAGAACCCAAACCCACTTATTACAAATGACTTACTTAAATTCGGGTGACATAGTTGTTTATAAAAGTGAGTATTATCACGTCGAGATTACTTAGTTGCATAGTTAAATTACCAAGTTGCTATAAGACTTATCCTTCATTTCCTCGACTCATATATCTCGACAGAAAACTATACGGACCCTTGAGTATATAACAACTTAAGTTTTACGGTTACAAAACAAGATTAGTAAAACAAAGTAACATCCAAATCTCAACTAGTTATATACATGAATTCAACGTGGCATCCAAAACTTAAACCCAAATCGACATGACTAAAACACATGATAATTTCATTGATAAACTCTTCCACTCTTAATATCATAAAACAACATAAAAACATAACAACAAAAGAGATGATAACCTCAAATCCGAAAATGATAGGTGATGAACGAAAGGTTGTTTTCTTGGATTCGGATCAAACAAGACTCGAATTAGCTCCAAAATATCTCCAATTGCAAAACCCCCAAATCAATTTTGGAAAACCCTAACTTTCACAAACCTTAGCTTTTGAGAGAAAATGAAATTGAAACTCAATTTGGGGTTCTTGCATCTCCACTAGAGATATAGAGGTACTTTGGGTAAAGCTTGAACTCTCTCTCTTCTTGGTGTTTGGATTGAAGCCGAAATTGGCTAGCTTCCAAGAATGGACGAATCTTGTGAATTGGCTCAAGGTAGATTGAAGTTGAGATATGTTTCTTGTGAATGATCTTATTTTGATTCCTCTTGGATTCGTCTATCCCATAGCCGCGCACCAAGGTTTGATTTGAGACCAAATCTTTCATGAATTTGGTATGAGAGATGAGGAGGTGATGGAAAACATGCTTGGCTTCCTCTTTGGGAGATTCGGACTAGTGAGAGGCGTAGGAGTAGGTTGAAGAGAATATTTGGTTAACTTGTTTTTCTGGTTTCATGTTTGCTTTAGACGTGGGAGAGAGAGAGAAGAGGTCAAGAGACATTTTTGTTAAAGTCTAACTTTTCTTTTCTTTTTCAAATAGGTATGTGTATAGGAAATTCATGACATTCATTTGTCAATGTGTAGGTGTTTATATTTTTGGTTATGTATTATTATTATTTGAGTTCATGAGAGTTATTGATTTAATGGTAAGGTGTTTATTATTTTTGTGTCCCGTGAAATTATATCGTGACCAAGGCCTCATTGTTTGATAGTTTTCATAACGTAGTGTCTTTTTGTTACGCGCCTGAAATATTTTATCCTTGTAATATTCCAAGTTGTTGACATTTGTTAATTGTTTTAGCGAGTCCTTATCATAGTGTCGGTACGCGTGCAGTGTCGGGCACTGGGGAAACGAGATAACCTCCCGTCTTACAATTTAAATCATAAAACAAAATAAAATATTCATAAAATGATATGTATGCAAGAGCGGTGAAATTTATTGTATGCGAGTTATCTACTCAAATGCTCAGGCAAAGCTTGTGCATGCTTAATAAATTTGGCTTAGTAAAAATGAATTACTAATTAATTAGTTAAATTTCGGTGAAAATTTACCGTGTGTCACACCAATCCCCACAATCCTTTTTTGATGTAAATCCTGTATATAGCAATTAGATTCATTAAACCCAACAAACATCTTATTGTCTCTAGCAATCTTGTGAGCAGACAGTGAGACTAACATTGTACTCGTGAACAACGAACATCAAAGAGAGTTAGGTCATTATTGACCTTTAAATCACCAATTTTAGTAATTAGGGCCTCGAGTACCATTGGGATGTCCAACAGCTAGACCAAGATTAGAAATGTCAACAACATTAATTAGAAATTTGCGAAACAACATGTGTTGATTTGCACCGTAGTCAACAATCCAACCAAGACCGATGTTTCCATATAAGGTTTTTGTGTTGTTGTTAAAAATTTGTTGAAGTTTATGTTAAACTTGACCTTGCCTTTAAAGAAAGTTCACGAAAAATTTTTACCGCCATGTTGGCATTAGCGTAAGACACATTGTTGTCATTAAGAAGACTCATAAGTCGGATAGTCGTTCATTAGACAAAGAGACAGGGAGTTGCTAGCTCTATTATTAGTGATATGATTAGCATCGGTGGAAACATTGTTATGGCCGACAGTTTAGCATTAAAATTCCTTTTGACATATCCAAAGCAGGATAACCAACAAGATCATAACATCTATCAACAGTGTGACCGAGGTTTTTGCGGTTAGTACATTTGAGATTCATGTTTGGTCCTCTGTTGTTTGAGTGTTACCGACATTAAAACCGAACTTTTAAAATTGTTGTTGTTAAATCCTTTTTGTTATCAAAAATTTTCCACCATCGAAGTTTTTGCGTAAAAGCCGTAGCATTAGGTTTAGCGAGTTGTTCCCAGATGAAACATTTCGTGAGATTCTTCTCCGGAGACAACAGAGAAGGCGCTTTGACATTAGGCAAAGGATCTCGGTTAAAATATTGCTTCGATGGGAACATAGGAGTCATCAAGACCCATAAGAAATTGCATTAACTTGATTAGGCGATTGTGTTTTTCAAAATGTTTTGCGACCTCACAAGTGCGGGGAGGCAAGCTAATCATACAATCAAATTGTTTCCATAAAGAGTTAAGGTTGTTATAATAATCGCAAGAGGACCCACTTTGACTAAGAGAGTTTATATTTTATGCAAATTAAAAATAGTGAACCATCAACCTTATCATAAGTATCTTTAAGATCATTCCACATTTCATAAGCGCTTTAGCATAGATAGCACCATCAAATAGTTTAGAAATTTGAGAGAGTTAAGAATCCAAGTAACCACAACGAGTTACAAGTATCCCATTGATTAGCAAGACTAGGGTTCGAATCATCTCTTATGCAAGTACCATCAATAAACCCTAACTTATTATGATTCCTTAAGGCGAAGGTCATGGCCATATTCCATATTTTATAATTTTCGGTTCTAGTGAGTTTGATAGAAATAATGGGAGTACCATTGGTGTTATTAGGTGTAAATACAAAGCATCACCAAAGGATAAGCTTTTCTCGGTGGAAGAACCACCACCACCACCAAGATTATCATCACCAACACCATAATGCAAACAATAAGGCAGACGATAACACGATGAGAATAACAACTAGAGCAGATAGAAAGATAAAGAAATAAATAAGACTTTGTAATTAAGAAACAACAAGCACCAAGTCGTGGACCTGGGTAAACTAGAGTAGGTATTCATACCACTCAAAGGTGGCGATCAAGATGTTAGTCTACCCGTTTGCACCCACAAAGACTTAAGTAATTGTATGTTTGAAGAAGAGATTAGACTTAGACTTACGAGCAATATGCAATGGAAAGAACAAATCACAATTACCCTAGATTCACTTAGTCTAGGGATAATTGTGAGTAGAAAATAACCATGATTATGCCAATAGCAATAACCCCAAACCACCAATTTGTTCTTTGAAGAGATGTCCCCAAGTTTCTACGAAGAAACCCTTGGATGGTGAATCAATCGATTATGAGCTGAAGCTCGATACCATGTACGAAAGTATCGAGAACACAAGATGAAAAATAGAACCTTTATTCAAACCTAAGCCTCAATAGTCGGCAGATTAAATCAACAATAGTATCCAAAGTGTTACAAGGTTAGATTAATGTCAATGAGACAATAATCATACAAATACAAAGAGAAGACAAGATCAATGTAATGATCGAAAGAAGAGAATGTGAGACAATGATTTGCATACAGGTTGTGTCTAACCCTAGATTAAGGGACTTATTTAAATAGGAGATTAAGATACACAAAGACCCTCTAACGGCTATAAATGTCTCATCGTGAAATGAGAAATACTTCAAGAAAAACGAGCTTCTTGGAACTTTAAACCATTTATGCTTTGTCCATGATTAACCCCTGTAATAATCTTGCATCGAACATAACTTGAAGACCATTAGCAATTGATGGAATGATATGTTTGCCACAGATTAATACCCCGAAATTTAACAAATGTTACTATATTAATATGATACAGATTCGTATACGAGTGGGAAAAAACGATAAACCTAGACGTAACTCTAGCAGCAATCGTTCTTGGCCAACCAAGCAACAATTGTCGGTGTTGTTCTCCGACCGACCGAATGAACAAGAAACAAAGCTAGTTTCGAAAGAAATTCTTTATTCAAGCTGTAACAATCCAACCAGGGAATACAACCAATAGGAAAATATGCAAACATAATTCGAAATAAAAAGAAACGATAACAATCAAATAAAAGACTGAAATAAACAACTTGGATAGGAAGTTTCGGTTGGATTGGATCTTCAAAACATTCAGCCGACTCTAGCCACTTTCACTGGGCCTGGCTTGGGTTGGGCTATGTGGGCTTCCTCCTTGATCCGTATCATCCCCCCCCTCTAAAAAACGACTCGACCCTGAGTCATCATCAAAGTCAGCATCGGTATATGGAGAGAGGTCGGCAACATTAAAAGTAGCAGAAACACCATTGTAGCCCGGCAAATCCACCTTGTACGCATTATCATTAATTTTCTTCAAGACACGAAACGGACCATCGGCTTGCGGGTGGAGCTTACCAAAACGACCACGGGGAAACCGGGCACGTCTCAAATGTATCCACACAAGATCACCTTCTTCAAACAGGACCTGCTTACGATGCTTGTTCGCACGAGTTTGGTATTGTAGATTGTGCTTGATGATCTGCTCGCGAACCTGTGCATGTAAGTCTTTAATCTGACGGGCACGCTCGTCCCCCTCGGCACTAACTGAACCATCACCCACCATAAGAGCCAAATCAAGAGGATTAAAAGGATTGCGTCCATACACTACAAAGAATGGACTACGACCCGTAGAGCTGTGATTGGACCGATTATATGCGAACTCAGCCTGTGGTAAAGCAACATCCCACTGTTTCGGTTTATCACCCACCAAACAATGAAGTAAACTCCCAAGACTTCTATTGGTCACCTCGGTTTTTCCATCCCTTTGAGGATGGTGTGAACTACTAAAATTAAGCTTAGCCCCAATCGCTTCCACAACGTATGCCAAAAATGGCTAACAAACTTAACGTCGCGGTCAGAAGTTATAGATTGCGGCACACCGTGTAAGCGCACTATTTCCGCAAAATATAGGCGAGCTACTTCGGAGGCATCAAATGTCTTAGAACACGGGATAAAATGAGCCATTTTTAAGAAACGGTCAACGACTACCATGATGGAATCTTTCTGGCGCTGTGTTAATGGCAGGCCAAGGACAAAATCAATACTAACTTCTTCCCAAGGACCTTCAGGCGTAGGTAAGGGAGTATAAAGACCCTGATTAGTGTGCTGCGTCTTGGCTATATGGCACACACGACAACGGTTAATAACTTTTTGCACATCTCTAGCCAATTTGGGCCAAAAAATCGATCCCCCCACCAAGGAAACTGTTTTTGCTCTTCCAAAATGACCAGCAAGTGCACCCTGATGGCACTCTAATATAATAGCCTCCCTTGAAGAAGAAACGGGAACACATAAACGACGCCCCTTGAATAGAAAACCATCCCGTCGCACAAAGTCACGAAAAATACCACCATGAAATTTGTCCCACAACTCCTTAAAATCATGATCATCCTGATACAAGTGTGCAAAAGGAGCAAACCCCAAAACCTGAAAAGAAGTAGAAGATAATAACGTTGGGCGGTGGCTCAGAGCATCAGCCACCGAGTTGACTGATCCGGCTTTATGGCATATGACAAAAGAAAATTCCTGAAGCGTTTCCACCCATTTGGCATGTCGGGGATTCAACTTAGCTTGTCCTTGAATAAACTTGAGAGCTTGGTGGTCGAAACACAAAATAAACTCAGCCGGTAAAAGATAATGACGCTAATACTCGAGACTGCGAACAATGGCATAAAATTCTTTATCGTACGTGCTATAACGCCATCTCGTATCACTGAGTTTCTCACTGAAAAAAGCAATAGGCCTGTTTAACTGACTGAGAACACCACTAATTCCTAGCCCAGAAGCATCGCACTCCACCTGAAAAACGTGTTCAAAGTTTGGCAACGCCAAAACCGGAGCTTCGGTCACAGCGTTTTTGAGCTGTTCGAAGGCCGATTGGGCTGCTGTATTCCACACAAATTTTCTACTTTTTAAACACTCTGTAATCGGGGCAACAATCGTACTAAACCCCCGAATGAACCGGCGGTAAAATGACGCCAAACCGTGAAAGCTGCGCATGTCATGTAATGATGTAGGCGGCTGCCAGGTTGTAATGGCTGAGATTTTTGTTGTATCCATACGAATCCCCTGAAATAAATAACCAAAAAGATAACTTCCGTAGTTAGAAAGTGACATTTTCTCGGTTAGAAAATAATTTTTGAGTGCGTAGAACCAAAAAAATTTCTCGGAGGTGGCGGAGATGTTCAGCTTCATTGTTGCTAAAGACCAAAATGTCGTCGAAATAAACAACGACACACCGACCGATAAACGGTTTAAAAATATGATTCATCAACCTCATGAACGCGTACTTGGTGCATTAGACAACCCGAATGGCATGACCATCCACTGCATAACCCATCTCTTGTTTTGAGCGCTGTTTTCCACTCGTCCCGGTGACGATACGGATCTAATGGTAGCCACTGTAAGTCAATTTTAGAAAAGACACTTGCTCTATGAAGGTGGTCAAGAAGATCATCAAACCGTGGGATTGGAAAACGATACTTGATAGTAATTTTATTAACCGCCCTACTATCAATACACATGCGGAACGTCTCACCTGGTTTAGGAACAAGTAAAGCGGGTACCGCACATGGACTAATGCTCTCCCGAATAAGCCCTTTCTCTAAGAGTTCGGTAACCTGTCAATGCAATTTTGCGAATTCTTTAGGATTCATCCTATAAGCAGGCTTATTTGGTATACTGGCTCCGGGCAAAAAGTCTACACAATGCTGAATTTCACGTATCACAGGTAACCCGGCTGGAATTTCATAAGGGAACACATCTTTAAACTCGTTGAGCAATGGAACCATCGACAACGGGGCGGTCTCAGTGACAGGTTTTTATTCGATCTTTAACAGCCCAAAGACAACCGATGGTGGGGACACCTTTGCAAGCCCCAAAAAGTCGGTTTTTGACAGCAGCGCGTGATCGGGTGGACCATCTTTCGGGTTTAAGGGTGCTAACGTGGTACTAACGCCATCTTTTTTAAATGTGTAAGTGTTACGATAGCCATCATGTTTTACTCGACGGTCGTATAACCATGGACGCCCCAACAAAATATGACATGCGTCCATCGGGATAACCTCACACCACAACTCGTCCATATACTTATTGCCAATGGAAAATTGCATGAGACAACGGTGAGTAACTTGGACAATATTACCCTTTTGAGCCAAGTAAGTTGATATGGGTCTGGATGGTTCTGTATTGGAAGGCTCAATTTTTCAACCATGGTGGTAGACACCATATTCTCACAACTTCCGCCATCAATTATTACAGTGCAAACCTTACCCTTAGTTGTGCACTGGGTACGAAAAATATTAGTTCGGAGCCACGTGGTATCGTCATCTTGATCAAGGACAGCAGTGTTAAGCAATCGGCGGGTAACAAGGAGCTCACCCCGATCAGGGTAAACAACTTCAGTCGTGACCTCGTCTTCAGTGTCATAAAGTGGATCAGCATCATCAATAAGTGCGAGGACTTGTTTATCTGGACAATCCCTCTTTATGTGACCTATTCCTTGACATTTAAAACAACGGAGTGAGGAAGTTGCTGGAGTTGGTGAGACGCCAATAAGGGCTGATGGGTCGGCTTTGATTGGGCCAACCCGAACTAGGGCTGTAGCCGACTGTGGTGCACGGCTAGAAGAACCAAAACGAGTTGCTGTTTTCTGTTTTGCTGATAACTGTTTTTCCACTTTGAGTGTCAACCTACAAAGATCATGAAACGAGTAATATTGTTGCAAATAAACAACATCAGAGATATCAGTACGAATACTACCCAGAAAAACGTGCAATAGTTTGTTCTTCATTTTCCTCTACGCCACAACGCATACGGACACGTTCAAACTCAGCAATAAATTCCTCTACCGTAAGGGTTTGTTGTTTTAAGGTGTGAAACTCCACATACGAATCTTGCTTGTGAGTCACGGGTAAGAACTTTTATTCCATGAGTCGCTTCATCTTGTCCCATGATTCAACCCGATGTTTACCCTCCCTGTACCTTTGATTTTGCACATGATCCCACCATAAAGAAGCAGACTTTTTTAATCGAATAGCAATGAGTTTTACCTTGACCAATCAAGAAAATCATCCAGGCATAAACGCCCCTCAAATTCTGGGATTTCTGTGCAAATACCCAAAGAGCGGATCAGATTTGTCTGTGGTGGTGCCGGCGGTGTGCGACGAAGTCGTTGTTGTGGTGTTGCTGGGGATGGCCGACGGTGTCGTTGGAGAGGGGTCGGCTGGCATGGATGATGCTGGTGAAAAAAAATTGAAATCACCACCTTCGTTTTCATATTCTTCCACAGCTTAGTCGGTTGTTGTGTCTTCATAGTGTCTTTCATATCTATTGAACGGATTGATTTCAAATTCACGAACCCGTTGACGAAGTCTTTCAATCTCGACATCGCGAAGATCACGCCCGTCATGCCCATTGCCTCCGGCGGCGAATCTACGGTCTTGGCGATGATGATCTTCGTTCCCCGACATCTTGAGATTCCCTGAGCTCTGAATACCACTTGATACGGATTCGTATACGAGTGGGTAAAAACGATAAACCTAGACGTAACTCTAGCGGCAATCGTTCTTGGCCAACCAAGCAACGATCGTCGGTGTTGTTCTCCGGCTGACCGAATGAACAAGAAACAAAGCTGGTTTCGAAAGAAATTATTTATTCAAGCAGTAACAATCCAACCAGGGAATACAACCAATAGGAAAATCTGCAAACATAATTCGAAATAAAAGGAAACGATAACAATCAAATAAAAGACTGAAATAAACAACTTGGATAGGAAGTTTCGGTTGGATTGGATCTTCAAAACATCCAGCCGACTCTAGCCACTTTCACTGGGCCTGGCTTGGGTTGGGCTATGTGGGCTTCCTCCTTGATCCGTATCATCATACAAGAGCCAAAATAAATGAGCCGAACCAAGACGCAACGACATTTCTGCCTCAAAGTAGTTTCTGTTGGAAAAACATGGTCAATTATTAGGTTTGAATGACAATTGATGGTCATCAAATATACTAATAGGGTTTTAGAGCATGATTAATGTGTGGTCATATGTAACGACCAATTTAATTCTACATTCATGAGCTATTAATAGGATTTATTGTGAGAATTATTTGACCGCTTTCTTTCATTTCTTTTCCTATAAATGAGAGCTTTTCTCATATTGATGAGTGTCTAAATACTCATCATTTTTATAATTGTTTAAATGCCAAAACATCCGAAAACACTCGAAACACATCAAAATGATTAAAATATCACAAACAAGTGTTTTATGTGTTTTAAATGCAAAATATCAAAATCGGTGAAAAACGTATCAAGTTTGCATAATTGGCGCTTTAGTCCCCAAGTTTAAAAAGTTGTCAAAATAGTCCCCGATATATCAAAATAAGAAAATATCATTTTAAGTCCTTAGGGATTCATAAAGTTGTCAAAACAAGTCCTTGAAATAAAAATTGCAAAATTACAACTTTAGTCCTCAACTTTTAAAAATGACAAAATGGTCCTTGGACATTTAAAATGGAAAATAATCATCATTGGTCCTTGTACTATTCAAGATTAGCAATTTTGGTCCTTTGTTAACTCTTGGAGAATTGCAGGATTGGTCCCTCAAGTTTGGCGATTTACACAAATGGTCCTTGTATTAAACTAAAGCCATTTAGACCCTTTTGTATTTAGAACCCCGCCAACCCAAAAGAACCCTCGCCAACCCAAAAGAACCCCCATTTTGGACCCCTTTATTAATACTTGGTCAAAATAAGTCAAAGGCACCAAAACCGCTACCACTGCTCATCGCCCTCTTCCCAAGCCGCATACCAATACCGTGGTGGTTTTCTCCTCCTTTCAACCTTTCCACTGTTTTCCACTTGAATACACCTCCCTTCCACCTCCATAAATCCAAACCCCATTAATTGAAAGAACACGCTTCGATTGAAAATGGCGCCAAAATTGCCATTTGGCAATTTTGATGATCCGGATTAATCCAATGGCTAGAAAGTGGTGGGATTAGCTCGGAGATGTCGACAAGGTCAAAAGGTCTTTAAATACAAGTGGGAAGCTATGTGAAGAAATATCTAGAGTAATTTAAATTTCTTAATGTCGTTTTAGTTCAATTTTAAATTTCGAGATGTATGTTTAAGCTTTCAAGCTATGCAATTCAAGTTTTTAATGTATAATTAAGCTTTTCCGAACATCAATTTCAAGTTTTACTTACCATTTCGCTTTATGCAAAAATTTTTCAATTTCAAAAATCTCATGAATGTTAAAATGTTGTTGTTAGTTGTTGTTTTGGACTTATTAAGCCCAAGTAGCTCCTATAAAGCTTATTCAAGCTTTTAGAAACACTAAAAATCGCTTTAGTACAAAAATTCAAAAATACCAAAAATACAATAAAAATAAAAATCAAAAATCATGAAGAAGAAAGTGGAGCAGGGTAGATTTTGGATTGCCCTTTGGTTTAGAGCTTATTGGGAAGCTATAGGGTGTGTTTGTATACCTCAGTTCTCATTCTTGTGCTTGAATCCACTTGTAAGCCCTTTTGATCCATTTTGGTAATTCACTGTGTAGGTTGTTAATTAGCTTAAGTTTTAGTGTTTCTGTGTTCATTAGTTGTGGTTAAGTAAAAATAAACTATAAAATAATAAGCTTGTGCTTTACAATTCTTAGTTGCTAGAAATCTCATTTTCACAGTCTTATAAGCATAAGTGTAATTTCTTGATCTTATGTTGTTATTGTTGTTATTTAATGTTTATTTAGTCTTACTTAGTGATAATATTAGGTCTGCAATCAATAACATGGTCCAAATCTATGTTTTGACTTGAAAAATATCAAAACAGTTTCAATAAGTGTTGTTTGGATTATCTTGTTTGACTGTGCTAAAGTTTGTTTAAGGCAGTGTTAATGCTTGTTCTGTGTCACAATAGGTCTTAATATCTCATTTCAATAAGAAGAACCAGAGTTTGTTCATTAAAAAGTCAAACTTTCCTTTAATCTCATGTTACTTAGTCATCATTAGGATTTCAAGATCAAAACTCATCATATCTGTGTTAAAACTTGGTAAGTTAGCTTATTATAGTCTCATTACACCTTAATATATCATAATCGATAAGTAAGATTGATTTAAAGTTCATTAAAGTCAACTTTACTTCATTTTCTTAAAAAGTCAAAAGAGTCCCCTGTGCACAGTTTTAAACCCATCTTCAAGAGCTTGTCAAAAGCTCTCCAGTGCACCATAGCTTGTGAAATTTGTTTCTTTGGATAGCTAACCAACCCATCTTAAGGTTCCAACTTTAGCTTTTTATTTTGTAGCTTGTTATATAGGGCTGCAAGTGACTTTTGTTTTTGTCCATTTCTCAAGACTAACTCAGATCGACCGGTGATCACGCTTTTACCACCACTTTCATAAGCTCACCAAAAGCTCTACAGCTACCCTTAGTTTGTGATTTTGGCTTTTGAAAAGCCAACCTAGCTAGCTTGTTGACTCAGTCTTGGTTTTGAGCTTTTGAACTTATTTACCTAGCTTATTTTAGCCTACAAAGTCTGTACAAGTCTGTTTGGTACAAAGGTGTTTCATAAGTGCTTATTGCTTGTTTATAGCTTATCAGTATGCTTATCTGTGTTTTCTAGCTTATCATAAGTAGATTTTATTTTGTTTTAGCTTATTTAAGCTTTTGTTTCATATTGCAAGTTTGTTTGAGCTTATTTCATCATAATAAGCTCATTAGTCAAAACTGCTAAGATATTAAGCTGTTTCTGAGCTTATTAATCATTTTCATAAAAAGTTGTAGTTGTGAAAAGTGCTTATCTTAGTTAGCTTAACAAGTTTGTAAAGAAAATTCAAAAATAAAATAGTTGCAAAAGGTCATTGGCTCGATTCGAACCTCCCACCTTTGAGACCACACACCACACCGGATACCATTGCCCTTGGGTCTTTTTCGTCATCTTGTGCACTATTTAATACATAACACCTCTTTGTCCAAATAGCTTATTTTGTTAAGTTAGCTTATTTCGAGCTTATTTGAACTAGCTTTTTCGCTTTTGTATTTTTATAAAATTGTATTAGTATTAAGTATTTTATAAAAAGTTTGATTTTCTAAATAGTTTTAGTATTTTTAAACATTTAATTAGTGTAAAATCTTAATTAATTCATAATAAAAATATAAAAGTCTAAAAATATAAATCTTTTTCTAAAATTTTCTTTTGTCATATAGTACGTAATAAAATTGTTTTTACACTTGTAGGACTTTTATTTCATAAATTTTACGTTTTTGCTTGCGACTCGCGTAATTTTTAGACTTAACGACGCGTTTTCATTTTAAATCACGTTTTAGATAATTTAAGTTTACGTTTTAGTTAAAATAGTTTATTTAAGTCATTTTATTTTATAAATCACAAAAACATCATTGTAAAAATAGTGATAGCATTTATTTAATATATTTTAACTTTTTAATTTCTTTTAATTTGCATTTAAGTCGCTGTAATTTGTAGATCTTTTCTTTAGGTATAATTATCCATCAAAATCCTTACTGATCACTATCCTTAGTGATCATTCTATCATCTGATCAAGTGTTTATACACCAATTCATCCTCCGTGGGACTTAACGACCGAGAATACACTATATTCCTCCGATCTTCATTGCATTTGGTGTTTGAAATGCTTTTAAGTTTATTACGGTTGGTCATTCACAAGTGGCTAGCTTGAGTGATTAAACTTGACGGTTCGGCACCAATCAAATTTTGGCCACGGGAGGTCAGAAGCGTGTTCTAAGCATTTTTCGGACCGTACTTGCACATATACCATCGTTTGTAAACAATTTTTGTAAAGTTAATATAAATCAAAAGTTCATTAACACTTTTCCTAAAGTGTTAAAACACCAAAAATATATAAAACAACAAAACAATCGTTACGTTTTCTAGCTTGTGTTTCTTTTAAGGTGATTCTTAAAGAAATACGATTTGGTTAAACGAGACGATACCAAAATATTTTCCAAAAGTTTTAAACCCTTTGCACAAATCATACCTACGTCTTTTCGGTGGTACTTAATATATACATAAAATCAACCACCGCAAATCAAGGCAAGACACCTACTAACCTGGGGTGTGACCATAATAAGTTCCCGAACAACGATTTAAAACTTGCCTTTGTGTCCTTGTGATTTGGTGTACCTTTTTCAAAGAAGCCATTTCATTTGTGATTATTGGTTAAGTTCACTTGTCGCTTTGCCTCGCATTTGTTTTGAAAATTGATTTTTATACTTAGTGCATGCGCACTGTTCTTCCAGTTCTACAAGTCCACTTTCGAACTTGGAAAGATTCCTCGTGAGACGTAGAGGACGTTCGCTCCTTCACCGTGATCGAGGAACGCCTACCACCACCACCCCGCCGAAATGGCGTAAGACAAACCCATGAATGAGCTTCTCCAAGCACCCATCGAGGGTTACGGAGATGCCATTGTTGTCCCACCATTGTGGTCGATACTTTTGAGCTCAAACCGGGTTGCTTAATCTGTAACCCAAAGCCAATTCTATGGTTTTGAGCGGATGATCCTCATGCACACATTCGATGGTTTAACAAGATTGCATCTACCATCAAATACAAGAATGTCCCACATGAAGCCATTAAGCTTCTTCTGCTCCCATTTTCTCTAGAGGACAAGCCCGGAATTGGCTTGAGAAACAACCCCTCGCTCCATTGAGACATGGGAAGATCTAGTTACCAAGTTCGTTAACGAATTCTATCCTCCATCCCGAACTACAAGTCTTAAGAATGAGATAATGAAATTTTCTCGAGATTTGATGAATCATTCGGGAGGCATGGATCGTTACAAAGAATTGCTCCGCAAGTGTCCGCATCATGGTTTTACCGAGTTAATGCAAATGGATACTTTCTACAATGGTCCGAGACAAGTGACCAAGACTCTTTGAATGCCTCCGCGGGAGGTAATTTCCTTAGCAAAACCACAAAAGAAGCCTTACAAATCATTGAAAACAAGTCCCGTGTCCGCCATTTCCGCACAAAGACATATCGACTCGCTAATGTTGGACCTTCTACTTCATCTCATGTGAGTACATCTAGCACCGATGCTAAGATTGATAAACTCACGAGATATTGTTCGAGCTTTGGTTCTTGCTAACCAAAGAAAGTCACATTCACGCGCACACCATCACATGGTGAAGTGAAGAAAGTTGAAGTTTGTGTTACTTGTGGTGGTCCTCATGCATACTACAATCTGATCGCCACCGATGGTAGTCCGTTTGAAGCCAATGCTATAGCCGGTACTTCAAATCGTGGAGGTAATCAATACCGTCCTCAAAATGAACCAAACTACCGTGCTAACACTTATCGTGCACCACCGGTTTTAACCGTAATCCTAACCGAATCGAATCAACCTAGAATGAACCAAGGTTATCAAAACCAAGGTAATTTCTATCCTGGACCCAATCAAGGTTTCCAACATCAAGGAACCTTAATCAAAACAATTTCAATCGAGGGAATCAATTTCGTGGGAATGTGAATCCTAATCAAGGAATTTTCAACAACAAGGTCATAATCAAAACATCCGACCTCGAATTTCCCTCCACATCCTCCAAGTTCCATCATCCGATGAGTTATTGAAGCAGTTCATGAAATCCCAAGATGAAATGAACAGGTTGTTGGTCGGTCGATTGGCGATCTCAAGAAGTCTTTAAATGATCAACCCTCGGGCTCAGGAAAACTTCCGAGCAACACGATCGCTAACCCGAGGGGCGATGCAAAGGCGATCACAACCAGAAGTGGTGTTTCATATGATGGACCTGCTATTCCTACTACCTCTTCTTCTTCTCTCCCAAAGGTAGTAGAAAATGAACCTCAGACACACAATGGACCTTTGACTCCAATGCCTCCTCCACTAGGAGAAATGAGTCAAGTTACCAAGGATACAACGGACAAGGTGCATTATTCAAGCCCACGAAGTACCGCACATGTCCCACCTTCGGTAGTCCAACCTCAAGTTGTCCAGAAACCCAAGTCTAATCCAGGAGTTGTTTTTGAACCACCTATAGCTCCCGTTGAAAATACCAAATCCAAATCTTCTATTCCTTACCCATCACGTTTGAATGAGCAAAAGCTCCGTGAAAAAGCTAGTCATCAAATGGATAAATTTTTTCAAATTTTCCAAGAACTACACTTTGACATAAGCTTTGCGGATGCTATCATGCCGATGCCCAAGTTTGCATCAACTCTCAAACACATGTTAAGCAACAAGGAAAAGTTGTTTGAAATGGCTAAAACTCCTCTTAACGAGAACTGCTCTGCAGTTATCCTAAAGAAGCTTCCGAAAAGCTTGGAGATCCCGGAAAATTTCTCTTACCTTGTGTATTTCGTGAATGGTTGAATGCTTTGCCTTAGCGATCTTGGTGCAAGCATCAACCCGATGCCTTATTCAAGATGGAAGAAACTTTCTCTTCGAACTTACTCCTACATGCATGACTCTCGAGCTTGCGGATCGTACAATATCCCGTCCTCTTGGCATTGCCGAGGACGTATTTGAAAGTAGGAAAGTTCCATTTTCCACCGACTTCGTGGTTGTTGATTTTGATGCCGATCATCGGGTTCCTCTCATTGTTGGTCGAGGATTCACGAGAACGGGCCGTGCTCTCATTGATGTATTTGAGCAAGAAATCACATTACGTGTTGGTAATGAAGTCATCACTTTTAACCTTGATCGGACTTGAGGTACTCCGCAAACTATGATTCCGAGTCGGTTAACCGAATAGATATCATTGATGTTGCTTCAAGAGTACTCTCAAGAAGTTCTTGGTTATGATCATAATTCTTGAGTGATAATCTCACTCATTCATCTCAACCCATCATCGCCAATTCTACTCCTTCTCTCACCCCATTTGAGGAAAGTGACTTCATCTTGGAAGAGATTGAAGCTTACTTGTCTAGTGATTCTGCTCCATGGGAAATTGATCACGCTCCCATCGACATCGAGGGGACATACTTCTCATTGAGAAATTGCTTAATGATGATCCATCATCATTTTCACTCCCCGTCGAACTTCATAACAAGGAAATCAAGTCGGTTGAGAAAATCAAGAATTTCCGAGGTTGAACTTAAGGACTTACCACCTCATCTCGAGTATGCATTTCTTGAAGGTGATGATAAATTACTAGTCATTATTGCTAGAGATTTGAGTAAAGATGAAAAAGTCGCTCTCATAAAAATCTTGAAGTCACACAAGCAAGCAATTGCTTGGAAACTCTCCGACATTAAGGGTATCAACCACGAATTTTGTACTCACAAAATCTTGATGGAGGATGACTTCAAACCAAGCTTCAACATCGAGAAGAGTAAATCCAAAATCCATGATGTTATCAAACAGAGGTTATCAAACTTCTTGATGCGGATTGATTTACCCAATCTCGAGATAGTCCTTGGGTTAGCCCAATTCATTGTGTTCCTAAAAGGGTGGCATAACTGTTGTCACAAATGAAGATAACGAGTTAATTCCAACTCGTCGGTTACGGGATGGCGTGTTTGCATTGACTATCGTAAGTTGAATGACGCCACCGTAAAGACCATTTTCCTCTACCCTTTATGGACCAAATGCTTGAGAGATTAGCGTGGAATGAATACTATTGTTTCCTTGATGGTTTCTCGGTACTTTCAGATCCCCATTGATCCAAAGGATCAAGATAAAACTACATTCACCGCCCATACGGAACTTTTGCCTACTGCACGTATGCCTTTTGGCCTATGTAATGCTCCCGCACGCTCCAACGATGTATGATGGCCATTTTCCACGACATGATCGGGGAAACAATGGAGGTGTTTATGGATGATTTCTCGGTCATTGGGGACTCGTTTCAAACATGTCTCTCCCATCTAGATAAAATGCTAAAACGGTGTGAAGACACCAATCTTTGTCTAAATTGGGAGAAAAGCCACTTTATGGTCAAAGAAGGCATAGTCCTTGGCCATAAGATTTCAAAAAACGGGATTGAGGTTGATAGAGCAAAAGTTGATGTTATTGCTAAATTGCCTCATCCTACTACCGTTAAAGGTATTAGGAGTTTTTAGGTCATGCCGGTTTCTATCGTAGATTCATACAAGATTTTTCTAAAATCGCCTGCCTATGACCCATCTTCTTGAAAAGATGCTCCTTTTATCTTCTCACCCGAGTGCATCAAGCTTTTGAAACATTAAAGAAAAAGCTTCTTCAAGCACCCATTCTCGTTGCTCCCGATCGACTTGCCTTTTGAGCTCATGTGCGATGCAAGTGATTTTGCTATCGGTGCAGTCTTAGGGCAACGAGAGCTAAGCATTTTCACCTATCCACTACGCAAGTAAGACTATGATCAAGCTCAAACTCATTACACCACCACGTAAAAAGAGCTATTAGCCGTGGTGTATGCATTTGAAAAGTTTCGCCGTACTTAATCTTGACCAAATGTGTAGTGTATACGGATCACTCGGCTCTCAAATATCTCTTTGCAAAACAAGATGCAAAGCCGAGATTGCTCCGTTGGGTTCTCCTCCTCCAAGAATTTGATATCATCATACGTGATAAAAAGGAGCCGAGAACACGTCACGATCATCTGTCCCGATTAGAGAACCCTCACCAAGATGTTTTCGAGAAAAGGAAATAAATGAAACATTTCCTCTCGAGACACTCAATGCGGTTTCTTTTCGTGGAAACTCTTCTACCCCATGGTTTGTCGACTTCGCAAATTACCATGCGGGTAACTTCATAGTGAAAGGGATGTCGACCCAACGGAAGAACAAATTCTTCAAAGATGTTAAACATTACTTCGGGACGACCCTTCTTATTCAAAATCATGTATGATCAAGTCATCCGACGGTGTGTTTATGGACAAGAAGCTCTTGACATTCTCAAAGCTTGCCATGCTTGGACCAACTGGGGCCATCATAGTCCAAACTACACCGCCAAAAGGTGTTTGATTCCGGTTTTATTGGCCCACTATCTATAAGGATGCCCATGATTTTGTCAAAGCACGTGACGCTTGTCAACGTCATGGAAATATCTCTCAAAGAAATGAAATGCCACAAAATGCCATTCAAGTTTGTGAGATATTTGACATCTTGGGTATTGATTTTATGGGGCCATTTCCATCTTCTCGAGGTAACAAATACATACTCGTGGTCATTGACTATTTGTCAAAATGGGTTGAAGCGAAAGCTTTACCTACCAATGATGCCCGAGTTGTTGTGAAATTTTGAAATCTCTTTTGCCGTGTTTGGAACTCCGAGAGCTATAATCGGTGATCGTGGTACACATTTTGTAATGACCAATTTGATCGTGTCATGCAAAAGTATGGTGTTACCCACCGTCTCTCTATCGCATACCACCCCAAACAAGTGGGCGGTGGAAGTTTCAAACCGTGGTATTAAAAGAATCCTTGAAAGGACGAGGCGAAAATCGTGCATCCCGGTCGGATAAACTTGATGACGCTCTGGGCCTTTCGTGCATACTTACAAAACACCCATCGGTGTACTCCATACAAGCTAGTGTACGGAAAGGCATGTCATCTTCCGATTGAACTTGAGCACAAGGCTTCTTGGGCCTTAAAACATGCAAACTTCGATATCTGATACGGTGGGTGATCACGAGAAAAGTTCAAATGAATGAACTAAATGAACTCCGTGATCAAGCATACGAGAACTCTTTGATCTATAAACAAAAGACAAAGAAGATTCATGACTCTAAAATCAAGAACCGCGTTTTCAACGTTGGTGATCGAGTCCTTCTTTTCAATTCAAGATTGAAGATTTTCTCGGAAAGCTTAAGTCCCGTTGGTCCGGTCCATTTACTATCACTAAGGTTTATCCTTATGGCACCATTGAGTTATCTCACCGATGGTCCAAATTTTAAAGTGAATGGTCATCGATTAAAGCATTACTTTGGAGAGGACATTCCACCCGTGATTGTCCGGATCTACAAACATTCCCATGAACCAATGAATGCGGGATCGAGTCAAGCTAGTGACTCGGGAATCAAAAACAAGAGCACACACCATATGGGTTTTCACCCATATTTCTATCTTCTTACCCCTTTCTACCACCCTAGTGTGGGGAGTTTCCCATTTGTATATATCAATCTCTAAAAAAAAAAAAAAAAAAAAAAAAATATATATCAAAACAAAATAATGGCCGTAGTATTTCCTTTTATGTTCTATGTTTCGCATAACCGCGGTACTTTGAATATTGAGGGCAATATTCATTTCTAAGTGTGGGGAATTCTCACGAATTTTATCATGTAATTATTCCACCCAATTCCCCTTTTGGCCAAAATTTTTTTGGAGTAAGTGTTTTCACTTACTCAAAGAATGGTAATCATCCGCCATGTCTAACCCACATAAGGATTGGCTAATCCAGAGCAAACGGCTCTTGGTAAAGATATCTCAAATCCGTTTATGGCTTGCAATTTGCCCAAAATTGTATGGTGTTCAACTCACCATATCTTTAAACTAGTGAAAAGTTGGCTAGCCCGCAAGTTTATGGCTTGTGGTAAAGGCGCTTGAAAAACCATAATTGGTAATCGGCTCACCAAAGATAATATCGATAATTTATCTAAGAGTTGGCTAGTCCGAAGCAAACGGCTTCGGTAAAGACAAATCAAATCCGTTCACGACTTATGATTTGCTCAAAATCATTTGGTTATCATTGTACCAAGGTTCTTACTTGAACTAAAACAATTGGCTACTCCGAAGTAATGGCTTTTGGTAAAGAGATGAAATCCATTAAATTTTCTCAAATCATTGCTAGGGACTAGCAATATCTTAGTGTGGGGATTGATGAGTGTCTAAATACTCATCATTTTTATCTTATTTAGAATGCCAAAACATCTCGAAAACACTCGAAACACATCAAAATGATTAAAATATCACAAACAAGTGTTTTATGTGTTTTAAATGCAAAATATCAAAATCGGTGAAAACGTATCAAGTTTGCATAATTGGCGCTTTAGTCCCCAAGTTTAAAAAGTTGTCAAAAGCAGGTCCTGGTATATCAAAATAAGAAAAATATCATTTTAAGTCCTTAGGGATTCATAAAGTTGTCAAAACAAGTCCTTGAAATAAAAATTGCAAAATTACAACTTTAGTCCTCAACTTTGAAAATGACAAAATGGTCCTTGGACATTTAAAATGGAAAATAATCATCATTGGTCCTTGTACTATTCAAGATTGGCAGTTTTGGTCCTTTTTAACTCTTGGAGAATTACAGATTGGTCCATCAAGTTTGGCGATTTACAAATGGTCCTTGTATTAAAATAAAGCCATTTAGACCCTTTTGTATTTAGAACCCCGCCAACCCAAAAGAACCCCGCCAACCCAAAAGAACCCCCATTTTGGACCCCCTTATAATATCCTTGGTCAAAATAAGTCAAAGGCACCAAAACCGCTTCCACTGCTCATCGTCCTCTTCCAAGTCTCATAATCCAATACCGAGGTGGTTTCTCCTCCTTTTCAACCTTTCCATTGTTTTCCCACTTGAATACACCTCCCCTCCACCTCCACAAAGTCCAAACCCCATTAATTGAAAGAACACCTCTCAATTGAAAAATTGGCGCCAAAATTGCCATTTGGCAATTTTGATGATCTGGTTTAATCCAATGGCTAGAAAGTGAAGGGAAAGCTCGAAGATGTCGACAAGGTCAAAAGGTCAATAAATACAAGTGGGAAGCAATGTGAAGAAATATCTAGTTTAATTTAAATTTCTTAATGTCGTTTTAGTTCAATTTTAAATTTCGAGTGTATGTTTAAGCTTTCAAGCTATGCAATTCAAGTTTTTAATGTATAATAAAACTTTGTTAACATCAATTTCAAGTTTTACTTACCATTTCGGTTTATGCAAAAATTCTTATTTCAAAAATCTCATGAATGTTACAATGTTGTTGTTAGTTGTTGTTTTGGACTTATAAGCCCATAAGCTCTATAAAGCTTATTCAAGCTTTTAGAAACACTAAAAATCAGTTTAGTACAAAAATTCAAAAATTCACAAAAATACCAAATAATTAGTTAAAAATAAAAAATCACATGGAGATGAAGAAGAAAGCTGGAGCAGGGTAGATTTTGGATTGCCCTTTGGTTTAGAGCTTATTGGGAAGCTATAGGGTGTGTTTGTATACCTCAGTTCTCAGTCTTGTGCTTGAATCCACTTGTAAGCCCTTTTGATCCATTTTGGTAATTCACTGTGTAGGTTGTTAATTAGCTTAAGTTTTAGTGTTTCTGTGTTCATTAGTTGTGGTTAAGTAAAAATAAACTATAAAATAATAAGCTTGTGCTTTACAATTCTTAGTTGCTAGAAATCTCATTTTCACAGTATTATAAGCATAAGTGTAATTTCTTGATCTTATGTTGTTATTGTTGTTATTTAATGTTTATTTAGTCTTACTTAGTGATAATATTAGGTCTCGCAATCAATAACATGGTCCAAATCGGTGTTTTGACTTGAAAAATATCAAAACAGTTTCAATAAGTGTTGTTTGGATTATCTTGTTCGACCGTGTTAAAGTTTGTTTAAGGCGTGTTAATAATGCTTGTCTCGTGTCACAATAGGTCTTAATATCTCATTTCAATAAGAAGAACCGAGTTTTGTTCATTAAAAGTCAAACTTTCCTTTAATCTCATATTACTTAGTCATTTGTTGGATTTTCAAGATCAATGATCATGGTTTTGTGTTTATAAGTTGGTAAGTTAGCTTAATATAGTCTCATTACACCTTAATATATCATAATCGGTGAGCATAAGATTGATTTAAAGTTCATTAAAGTCAACTTTACTTCATTTTCTTAAAAGTCAAAAGAGTGCCACGTGTACGCTTTTAAACCCATCTTCAAGAGCTTGTCAAAAGCTCTCCAGTGCACCATAGCTTGTGAAATTTGTTTCTTTGGATAGCTAACCAACCCATCTTAAGGTTCCAACTTTAGCCTTTTATTTTGTAGCTTGTTATATAGGGCTGCAAGTGACTTTTGTTTTTGTCCATTTCTCAGCACCAACTGTATCAGCTCCAGCTGATCACAGTTTTACCACCACTTTCATAAGCTCACCAAAAGCTCTACAATTACCCTTAGTTTGTGATTTTTGGCTTTTTGAAAAGCCAACCTAGCTAGCTTGTTGACTCAGTCTTGGTTTTGAGCTTTTGAACTTATTTACCTAGCTTATTTTAGCCTACAAAGTCTGTACAAGTCTGTTTGGTACAAAGGTGTTTCATAAGTGCTTATTGCTTGTTTATAGCTTATCAGTATGCTTATCTGTGTTTTCTAGCTTATCATAAGTAGCTTTTATTTTGTTTTAGCTTATTTAAGCTTTTGTTTCATATTGCAAGTTTGTTTGAGCTTATTTCATCATAATAAGCTCATAAGTCAAAACTGCTAAGATATTAAGTCGCTTACGAGCTTATTAATCATTTTCATAAAAGTTGTAGTTGTGAAAAGTGCTTATAATAGTTAGCTTAACAAGTTTGTAAAGAAAATTCAAAAAAAAAAATAGTTGCAAAAAGTCATTCTTTGGGATTCAACCCCGACCACCCACCACCACACACACACACATACCATTGCCCTAGGGTCTTTTTCGGTTTTCTTGTGCACTATTTAATACATAACCCTCTTTGTCCGTTAAGCTTATACGAGTTAAGTTAGCTTATTTCGAGCTTATTTGAACTAGCTTTTTCGCTTTTGTATTTTTATAAAATTGTATTAGTATTAAGTATTTTATAAAAAAGTTTCAGATTTTTCTAAATAGTTTTAGTATTTTTAAACATTTAATTAGTGTAAAATCTTAATTAATTCATAATAAAAAATATAAAAGTCTAAAAAATATAAATCTTTTTTCTAAAATTTTCTTTTGTCATATAGTACGTAATAAAATTGTTTTTACACTTGTAGGACTTTTATTTCATAAATTTTACGTTTTTGCTTGCGCACTCGCGTAATTTTTAGACTTAACGTACGTTTTCATTTTAAATCACGTTTTTAGATAATTTAAGTTTACGTTTTAGTTAAAATAGTTTATTTAAGTCATTTTATTTTATAAATCACAAAAACATCATTGTAAAAATAGTGATAGCATTTATTTAATATATTTTAACTTTTTAATTTCTTTTAATTTGCATTTAAGTCGCTGTAATTTGTAGATCTTTTCTTTAGGTATAATTATCCATCAAAATCCTTACTGATCACTATCCTTAGTGATCATTCTATCATCTGATCAAGTGTTTATACACCAATTCATCCTCCGTGGGACTTAACGACCCAGGAATACACTATATTCCTCTGATCTTCATTGCATTTGGTGTTTGAAATGTTTTAAGTTTATTACGGTTGGTCATTCACAAGTGGCTAGCTTGAGTGATTAAACTTGACGGTTCGCACCAATCAAAAAAAAAAATTATTAGATGACAAAAGTTCTATGCAGAACACAATTTTTCTAAAGAACAAATCATTTCATCTCCACCGTTCATTTCATTCAGATCCAATGGATACAATATAAACAGCTTTTCATTTAATTTTTACAGTAGGGGTAGGTTTGGCATATTATTTCTCACACACACACTCACGGACTCACCTCGCTCTCACTTCTTTTATTATCACTCACACACAGTCTCCCACACACACTCTCTCTCACCAAATATTCACTTCCAGATCTGTTAACTGGACCAAAACATGTGATGAAAATCTGCTTACGATTTGTATCCATGTCCAAGTTTCAAGACGAGGTGAATCTAATAATAGATCGACTACACAACCAAGAAATCATTTGGAAGAAGATGATGTACTGGAGGATTTGTATTGCTCGGATGGAGTCGTCATTTCAAATGATTATGTACTTTCATCGGTAGATGAAATCTGTTTGGAATATTCTCCGCTCCACTAAACCAAACCAAGAACCGTGTAGGATGAAGTTATTTGGTTCACCCGAAATCTGTATAAGCTCATCGAAGTTATTTGTTGTTTGGCGACGGTTATTCACTACACATCTCCCAAAGCTGTAAAACATAAGAAAGAGGCAGAGAATGAATAATGGGCGTGGGGCACATATATTGCCTACAAATAATATAGCCAAAGAGCACGTGGCTTAAAGGTGAAGGATAGAACATAGAAGTACGATTGATAGCAAAATAGAAAATAGAAAACAAAAATATATATTGTTATTAATGAAAGTTGTTGAATCAGTCTAGTAAGAGAGCTAGGTGTGGCAACAAGCTTAAACTTCGTCGTCGCGCCACCTCAGCGCCACATCAGCATCCCATTTTCCCACAACTAACCACAACAAACCCCCTCCTCACTCATAACAAACCTCAACCTCTTCATTTGGGCCCCACCACTACCACTTTATAAAACGTAAACTTAACCTTTTGTCAGAAGATTCAGCTCGTCGTCCCCACGATTTCCTCCACGACGGCGAGCCACAACGAAGCTCCTCGGTGTGGCGGCGAGCCACGGCGGCCGGCCACGTAGGCGACGGCGAGCCACGATTTCCCCCACACCGTGCACTCTAAAGTGATGCGTAACACTTCACTGATCCACTGATATCTGTTGTGTTCTATTTGTCGGTAATTTTCTAGAAAATAGAAATGAATGAATATAAGAGCGTCAAAATGAAGAGACCGCATTAAATTAATTCTAAGTTAAGTGATGGTTTTGTTATTTTAAATTAGGTGATATTTTGTTATATAAGTTAGAGACCATTATATTTTATAAATTATTTTTGCAATACTTTAATTTTTTTTTAATGTGATTCATCACAGAATCACATGTGATTTTATGCAATTCATATGTGATTTTACCTCAAATCACATGTGATTTTTTTTGTGGATCACATGTGATTCTTTTTTAATGTGATTATTTTGGTGGATCATATGTGATTCTTTGGTGGATCACATGTGATTTTTTGGTGGATCACTTACGATATTTTATAAATAACAAATCACATTTTTTTGTGGATCACATGTGATTTTTTGGTGGATCACTTATGATTTTTTGTTGGATCACATGTGATTTTTTTGGTGGATCACATGTGATTCTTTTGATGGATCACTTGTGATTTTTCAAAAATAACAAATCACATGTGATTTTTTTACGGATCACGTATGATTTGTCTGAACGGAAATTTTGAAAAAATAGTTCGTCGAAAGTATATAAAAGTGCATATCTATAGAAAGATGATTTTTTTCTCGTCGCGATGGTGTATTTTTTGTAGCTTGAAGATTTACCGTTTGCAAGATATGTTATTTTTTTTAAAAAAGGGTGGAAAGTGGGTTTTTTTATTAAATGAGTTAGATTGACTATTTTGCCCTTTCTTTGTTAATTTTTGTTTTATTCTCATCCATTGGATGAAAAGAAGATGAATGGTTGAGATCTTATGATTTGTTTTTTTTATTAGACTTGTTTTCTATTGATCTCACCTCATTATTAGATAACATGACCGAACTCAAACAAACCGTTTATTCTACTAATCAATATTATTCATATTTTTTTCTTTCTTTTAAACATGTGTCAAAATCAACTACGTTTTTATTACGTTTTAGATTAACAGCCTCTCAAATAGCAACAATTGATCTGTCTTAAGATTGTTGGATATATAGAGTATATAATGCTACTAAGAGACAAATAAACCGTAACATGGAAACATAAAAGTGTAGAGAATATTACCGTAAACCTTTTGCGTGTACAGACTCAAAGAACACAAATAAGGAAAATGTTGAGGCCTGTGATGCTCACAGTTTCCTTAAGACAGATTCGTCCTCTCCACGGTGCTTGAGAATCGTGAACGTCTATCTCTCAGGATACAACAACAACGGATAACTCCGTTAGCACAAACGGTTTATCAAGGCGAACCAAAATCGTGCTTTCCCTCTATTACGAATGAGTGAAGCAAGATAAACGAAGGGAGAGGATATGAATAGTATATCTTGGGGTAGTAGATATATGAGAAAAGCTCTCATTTATAGGGAAAAGAAATGAAAGAAAACGGTCAAATAATTATCACAATAAATCTTACTAATGGCTCATGAACATAGAATTAAATTGATCGTTACATATGATTATACATTAATCTTGCTCTAAAACCTCATTAGTATATTCGATGACCATCGATTGTCATTCAAACCTAATAATTGACTATGTTTTTCCAACAATCCCCCATATAAATGAAATTGATAAGGAAACTAATTTCAACGACTCAATGTTGTAATAGAGTTTTTCAGTTGATATTTGCATAGGATAGGTAGGTGTTACCTTTTGAACCTTCCCCCATGAAATATACTTAGCGTCCTAGCAGCCAGTAGAACTCGATGTCTTTCAACTGTCTGCTATTTGTGGAGACGACAATATATATCACACAAATATCTCCTTGACACATTTTGGTTCTCATAGTTATGTTCGTTGTGGTCATGAACACTAGCCTGGTTCTGCTAGAGCTTTTAAGAATTGTGCCCCCATAATTCCCTTCGAAGCGACCCCACTTCTCTCTCACATAGGTGATTCTCCATTAATCATTAAAAGTCATATGCTTAACCTCATATTGTCACTATAATAGGAATGGACTAGGAAGTTTACTAACTCCCTTAAATGAATATGGAGTTTATTACTCCCCCACAGTGACCTCGGTTTATACAAGTAGGTTGTCCTATTGAACCCATATCTTGGGATCTCCAGTCAGTTGGGTTAGGTTTTCCTTCATATAAACTTTTCATGGGCTTTAGTCTCATTCCTCTTCGCGACTTTCTAACTAACTCTCTCATTTAGCATTTAGCATTTCGCAAGCGGATCCACAATGTTATTCTATGACTTCACATTGTCAATAGAGATAATTCATGCTGAGAGTAGTTGTCGTATCAACATGATATGTCTCTACAAATTCGAGTTCAGTTCAACTCTTTGAATATATCATTCTCCAGGTAATTCTTGAGTATTCCAACTACTTAAGAACTTCACCTTTATTGGTGTCCTTTTAAACTCTAGCTAGGCCAGAATCCCCCACATTAAATCAATCTCAAGAATTTTGTAGAAAGGTTTTCCCTTTCAATGTATTAATCTTGTTTATAAGATTTTTTTCTCACAAATATATGACATCAAGACCATTAGTAATTTGTCACTACAAAGTTTCATACAAGTGTATACACACCTATTGAATGTCCTATGTTAATCATTTTCTGTATCATAATTAACCAATTCCAAGTCTAGCATGCCATAGACCAAGAAATCAAGCGTATGACAGAAGATGCATCATTCTGATTACTTATAGCTTCATCTACTAACATTCTTCTTATGGACAAATTACCATGTAAGTCCTACATGGTCAACGTGTCATTCCATTCACTTGTGATTATATATATATAATCGCATTTAATCCTTTATCATTATATGATTATCACGACTTATTATGTGATTATAATAATATAAGATCAATGTGTAATCATTTCACACAATCAAAATATGTCCAAAGTAACGAATGGACAATAGCTCACAGTAGATGACAATCACACCATTAAAGTTAGTTACATAAACTAACGTAATTTGTTGTCACCATTATGTGTGTTCTTTCTTGACATTTCACAATGTCCTACACGGTTATGTTCAAAATTTAGTCATTTCTTACATAATAACAAACCATTAGATTATTAGCGATATGAGTTCGAACAACTCTTAACAATTGTCCATCTTTCTAGAATAACAAGTAATTTAATTATTTGCAACAATATTCACAACAAGGTATTTGCAACATTCAAACTTCCAATACTCAGTACAAAAACGAGCAACTTCTTTATTCACATGTTTACAAAATTAGTTTCATAGTGCTAAACAACACCGCACCAAACAATCTTAAATAGGCACTAATTTGCCACGATATTTTGCACCAAATAACACAAACTTTTTTTTATTTTTCATTTTTAGAATTCAAATCTCTATAAAAAAAAATTTGGTGCCAAACACATTATTTTACAATGCGACCAACGCATTTTTCCACGATTTTGCAGTTGTGACAACAAACCTGTCCAAACTGAACTATTGTGTCCAAATAAAAAATGTGACCAAAAAGTTCATCCATTTAAGCTCAAACTTTACAGAATTGAAGCTTAATGCCTTAGTTATGCACTATAAAAAAATGGGTACAAAACTCCTCCGCTTACTATGAGAACAACACATGTTCTCGCGACAACACAACTGCGACAACTAGTATTTTGGAGTCCAGATAACACCAAAATTCGCTTTCCGCAAGAATAAGTTTAATCTCAATATTTAGTCATGAAACCAACACTTGTTACACAAACCAGTATCATGACAGGATTTCAGCCAACATGCTTTGAACATTCTATTGTTCAATTATAATGATGATTCACAAACTTTAGAAATAGAGGACAAACAACCCGAAAAATGTTTAATCCTAAACAAGATTTCATAAAACTATTTCTCGTCTTTCATGATATCAAAATCATGTTAGCAAGTTTGAAAAAAAAAATGTACAATCGGTTGTTACGTACTAGTGTCATAATAATCACTAATCCTTTCAAAGCAGAGGCAAATTCATTCTAGTTACTTTGACACAAGTCAAGGTCACATAATTAATTAAAACTTTAACTATCATAATTGGTGTTCATGCTTTTTATAAACAAAACATATAAACTCGTAAATGTATGCATGCATAGGTTCTTCTACAATACTCATTCATTTAATACAATTAATACACTATTAAAAATACCTTTTCATCAAAAAATAAAACTATTCAACCACAATTTACAATATAATGAAGCTACTAAGCCAAATAATTAGTAAGTTTATAAGAAAATAGGCATAGTGTACAACACTTTAATGCACATAATTTTCAGACGTACAAGACAAGAAGCATAGCCTACACCACTTTAATGCACATATTAAAAAAACAAACACCACATTAATGATATTTAATGTAGTCAATTAATATTGGTCAATAAATACAATTAATACAGTTATTAAAACACCCCTTACATAAGAAATACAAATTATCAAACATATTGTACAACAAAATTAAGCACAATCCTGCATTAAATGTTACTAATACAAATAATAAAACACATTATACAAATATTCAAGCCCGGCAACAGGCCAAATGGGCTTGAGCCGGAACGGGCGCAAGCAAAACGGGCTCGAGCCCAAACGAGCACGAGCTAAACAAAATTTTTGAAATCCGTAAATTTATTATCAAAAAGAACATAATAAACTAAAATACATGATTCATCATAAGAATTTATTCCAGGGTATCCGCCGCCGCAACGCATGGGAACCCTGCATTAAATGTCACTAATACAAATAATAAAGCACATTATACAGATATTCAAGCCCGAACGGTCAACGGGTAAAATGAGCTTAAGCTCGAATTGGCGCGGGTCAAATGGGCTTGAGCCCGAACCGGCACGGGCCAACGGGCTCGAGCCGGAACGGGCACGGGGTAAACGAAATTCTTGATCTTCGTAAATTTATTGTCAAAAAGAATATAATAAACTACAATACATGATTTACCGATACCACCGCAACACACGAATACCCCGCTAGTTTCATTAACTTATTGTAACAACTTGTAAGATATAACTTTTCACATACACATCAAACCATAACACAAAGTAGCATATAGATGGAATTCTAGAGAGAAAGTTAGAGGTTTAGGGAACTTAGTGAGAGAAAGTGAAAGATATTATTATGAGCTCCAACTCTACCTTGGGAGGTAGAGAGTATTTATAGTCTTACATAAATCGCCACACTTTGAATGTGGATCGTGCATACATGGGTAAAGACCGTCCGTCCTCCACGGTGTTACTTAACTAAATACTACTTAACTTAAGAATTACTACGACTACGAGCTTTCTAACGATTACATATACTTGAGGTGACCGAATCTTTAATACCGGAATTTCTAATTCCTAACAATCTCCCTAAGGAGGTCACCTCAATCATGTACCAAAATACATTGAATACAACCGGATAATACATTAACAATTGATCTTGCATTCTTGATGTAGTCCTTTGCTCCTAAGCTCGTAGTCATTGATTCTTCACAATGCATGTTTGGTTACTTCAAGTGGAGGTCTTTTACCGATCCACGTGATAATAATTTTGAGCCATCTTTGAGATCATCGCCTATCAACAATCTCGACACATCCTTTGTGGTGTTGGTATTATGTGATGTAGTGACTTTAGGACCGACATGCTCACATTCGATCATGAAATCTTCTCATCGAGTAGCGGAAGCTTTGTTGAATCATGATATTGGCGCAGTATAGCGTGCTTGGTGTGAAAATATCGAGTCATAGATGCACTAATCATGATTTCTTTGAGTTGAATGTGTTAAGTGAGCATGCGGCTATGGATTGACCGCTCCATTCTCGATCACCGCAAGCGTCGGGTGTACCGCATACAACAATGCTAGTTAATAAATCGCATCGAAAGTGTCTTTGATCACTTCGTTGAATTGAGGTACACGCCCACGGTTCCCGCTGATCGACAAGCACCGCTCGTGATCGTGTAGGATTCCTAAGAATCTCCTTGACAGGGTTTCGCACTGTTCTAGCGTTCTCAAACCGAACATCTCAAAGAAGACAACACGAGTGAGTGAACCAAATAATTTTAAGTCCATTGATTGATGAAAAGAGATTTGAAAAATAATCGTGTATTGCTCAATAGAAATTGTTTTTGCAATACAACGAAGGTTTTATTGAAAATCAATTATCAATCATAAAATACCTTTTGGTTTGAAAATGAGTACTCGATCGATGTGCTAAAGAAAAGAGTTTTTAAGCACAAAGACCGGTTTTCAAAGGTATCCGTCAATCCATAACTCGAACCGTGATTGATTCAAGAGATTGAATCGCCCATTGTTTCATTCGGTTGTCACATGGTTGATCTATATAATAGATCTCACATGCCACCTACCAGAGCTTGTTTGATGTAGGCTCGAAGGCTTTCCATCTTCATTGTGAATATGTAAACACATCACTCGATGTTCGGCAATACCACAAGGATAATGCGTGGGACTCAAGATATCATCTCTTTTCCACATTGTGTGAAATGAGAGTCTTCATTGAAAGTGTCCTAATGAGATTTATTGATGATCTCGAGGCTCTAGACTCAATTTGTGCATATTTGGATCCCGTGCGGAGACTAGGGAGAGGTCTCCTTCTTCAATATCAACCATCTCTAAGAGAGGTCGATAGATAATGTCGGTTCCCATGAGAATGAAACAAGTCCTTTTAAGAGGAACTTGAGTGGTTTGGAAAGTTGAAGTGCGGTGCGTCACTTGGGTCCATGACGTCTTGTCTTCAATACCGATGTTACCATCAAGAGCATATGAATTGAACCCGGTTTACGCCATATGGTTGAATAAATGGAGGGCTATTTGTTTTCACCCTTTCTCATTCAATTCTTTTTAATTCTTCAACCCCTTCAAGTGCTTACGAGACTTCATAGCTAGAACCTTGTTGGGTTCATTCCAATTACTAGCTCGCCTTAGTCCGCACTCTTCCCATTCTCATTTTCCTCCTTTTATCATCATACCTAAGGACTTCTACACTAACTAGTGGATTATCCTCGGTAGATCCCTCCGGTTCGGCGGATCATGGGAACACATACCTAACCTTATCATCCTTATTTCTTTGTACATAAAGTAAAGTTGGTCGGTCTATTTGGTATTGTTCACCGCCATTGGATCCAATTGAAAACCATTTGAAAATCAATTCGGATACTTGTGATATATTATCAAAGCATTTTGTATCTCGAATTGTTTTTGATATTTTAGAACGAGAACTCCCCTCAACATGTGCATTAAGTATTTGAAAATGTTTTGCACGGAGGCAAGAGAAAGAATAAACTTCTTTGATTACCATTTTCTAAAGATATCAACATCACTTCCTCAACAAATCAAGTAGGTATAGCATTTCCGGAAGGATGAGGTTTCCATGAATTTGCTCCCCTCAATATGTGCCTCGAGGTTTGAAAAGAGTTTTGCACATACTAGAGGAACTCGCACATGGGATGAATGATCACGTTTCAAATCAAAGGTTTAAGATAGATGCTCCCTTCAACATGTGCATGGAAAATTTGAAATCGTTTGTCACATGTGGAAGGACAAGATGTACACTCTTATGAAACCATTTACCGAATTATCGGTTTAAATCCAATTTAAATCACATTCTCCCCGATCACAATTATCAAAACATTTGAGATTTGTGATCTCGTATAGATTTAAATTGATTTTGAAAGCTTTTAAGGAGAATTGTGACTTGATTGTGAAAGCGTTTGAACCCGATAAGGATCGGATTTTAAGACTTTAAACTCCATTGATAAAACATGCATGTATATCTTTTGAAAACAATTTAATGCCAAATAACTTTTAATTTAATTGAAATCATTCTCCCCTCAATCAATGACATAGGTTGTTGATTGAGAGATAGAGATTTTGACAAATAAGTCCGATGATTATCAAAAATAGAGATCGAGTTATTTTTCAAAGTATTTGGTTTTCAATGGATAAATGTTTATAGAATCGAGCATAGAATTTGAAAACATGGTAAAACATGGCTTTGTTCTTTCTTTTAAAACCGGGTTATTGCCTGAAAATGACAATAAACCATTTTTATTTTTTTATATTTTTTTTTAATAAAATTCGAGCAACATCTAAAGTCCCGTGTCATTCTTTGAATGACAACATCAAGACCGTAGATATTATCGAATCGAGAGAAACATGACAAGAAGACAATATATATATATATATTTTTTTTTTTGAAGATTTTTCGAATTTTTCAAATTTTTATGGATTTTGAAAGTTTTATATTTTTGTATTTTGTTTTTCAAATAACTATTTACAAGAGATAGATGAAGATAGACCTTTACTCCTCGTCTTCCTCACGAAGGCGTTTGAGTGTTCGTTGAAGGCTTTTCAAGCCAAGACGTGGAAGAATAAACTCAAACGTTCTCTTGGAAGAGCTTTGGTGAAGATGTCACTAATTGATATTCGGACCTCACAAAATATAGTTCCACCACACCTTTTCTACTTGTTCCTGATGAAATGATGTCGAATGTCGATATGCTTTGCTCTTGAGTGTTGAACGTTGTTGCATGAGAGAGCAATAGCACTTTTATTATCACAAGACAGAGGATTTTGTTGAATTCATAGCCATAGTCGATAATTGAGATCTCATCCATAAGATTTGAGCACAACAAGATGACATGGCTATGTATTCAGCCTCAGAGAGAAATAGAAGTACTCATTTGCTTTTTGAAGACCACTCACAAGCTTATCACCCAAAACGAGCACCTCCTCGACGTGCCCGACGTGTATCTTGACAACCTGCATGATCGGCATCTCGCATAGGCCGTTAGTGACATACCGGTGTCCTTCGGTACCATAGTCCCATATTGATGGTTCCTTGAGATCTTGAAAGACCCGCTTAAGCGCTTGAGGTGCTTTTTGTAGGCTTAGCACGTATCTAGCACACATGCAAACAGAGAACAAGATGTCTCGGTCTACTAGCGTTGAGATACATCAGTGATCCAATCATACTCCGATATTTCGTTTGGTCAATCATGATCCCCGAGAGGTCCTCATCTAGTTTGGTTCGATCAATCATGGGGGTGTCAACAGGTCACTTGAATCAAATCCAAATTTCTTTAAAATCTCATTGCATATTTAGATTGATTTATGAAAATGCCTCCGGACTTTGAGAAATTTGTAATCCCAAGAAAATGACATTTGTCCCATCATTGACATTTGAAACTTTGAACTCATTTCATTTGAAAACGATCACATTCCATTGGGTCGGTCGAGGCAAAAATAATATCATCAACATAAATTTGAACATGAATCAAATGTTTGCACGACTTCACGGTGAACAATGTAGGATCAATCGCTCCTTTGATGAATCCGGTTGATAGAAGAAACTTTGACAAAGTATCATACCATGCCCTTGGAGCTTGCTTTAAACCGTAAAGAGCCTTCTTCAAACGATAAACGTGAGTAGGATGCTCTTGATTCACAAATCCTTCAGGGTTGGTGACGTGAGCGACTTCTTTAAGATCTCCGCTTAGAAATGCCGTCTTTACATCCATCGATAAACTACCATGTTCTTACTAGCGGCATTAGCGAAAAGATTCTCGATTGCCTCGATTCGAGCAACTGGAGCAAAAGATTCTTCAAAGTCTATACCTCCTCTTGACGATATCCTTTAGCAACTAATCGAGCCTTGTTCTTCAACACATCACCATGCTCATCAAGTTTTACTTTGAAGATCCATTTTAGAGCTATAATCATAGCACGCCTGGAGCGTGTACTAACTCCCATACATCAAGACGATCAAACTCATGAATTTCATCTTGCATGGCATTGAACCAGAATCTTCATTCATGGCGGTTTTAACATCTTTTGGTTCGATCTTAGATAGTACGGAGTTGAAGAAACACCATAAGGCATCGGTTGCAAGTTGTTTCGGGTTGATACAGGGCGAGAGGGATTACCAATGATGTTGTCTAATGGATGATCGTGAGTCCATTTTCGAGGTGTTCATGTGGCATTTGTTGAGGAACCGAGGTAGGTGAGTCGATGTCTCCCAAGAAGATGGTTCGATGATGATTCAGAGTAGCAAATATGTTTTCAAATGGTGCATCTTCGGGAGTAGCAAAGGGATTAACTTCATCATTGATGCCGTAAACATTTCCATGATGTACATTTGAAGAATGATGATTTGTTGATGAGATCAAGGATCGTGAGGTGCTTCTTGACTTAAAGATATTGAGGCCGAAGGATTGACTTCATTCAACGGAATCGAGCAACCTCTATTGTAGGGATCAAGACCTCATTAGTAATAGAATCATACTGATTCATCAAACATAGGATCAAACAATTTCTTTACATCATCTTCGGATGGAGGTACATATGGAGTTTCTTGAGAAGAGTTTGGAACAAGGATGAACCAATGGGACTGCTTTTGAAGTGCGGGTCCCGAGTGGAGTGTCCAGGAGCCATTTGACCGTCACTCATCAAACGTAACGTGAATTGTTTCCATGATATTTCGGGTTCTTTTGTTGTAGATTCGGTATCCCTTTTGTTTGATACATATCCTACAAATACTCCAATGTCGACTTTGGCCCTAAGTTTGCCTAAGTCTTGACCCTCATTAGTTGGATAGCACAATGCACCAAACACACGAAGGAAAGATAGATTAGGTTTTATGTTGTGGACGAGTTCATATGGAGTTTTTCCATGAATAGTGTAAATCGTGGAACGATTTTGTGTGTAGCATGCAAAGTGGCAATTGCTTCACCCGGAGAAACATTGGAACCTTTGAGTAGATCAAGATTGTTCTAGCGACTTCAAAAGAGTACGATTTCGTCTTTCAACTACACCGCTCGTTGAGGGGTTCGTGGAACACTTCTTTGATGGTGATTCCAACGCTTTCATAGAATCCACTAAGTTGTTTGTTGACAAACTCGCCCATTGTCTGCTCGATAATTCGACAGCTTTTGTTTAGTCGAACTCGCAATGCTTGATGAGTTTGATGATGATATCGGAGTTTCATCCTTTGTCCTTAAGAACTTGACCCGTGTGAATCTAGAGTAATCATCAACCACAACTAACACATATTTCTTCCCAAAGATATTCGCGCCCTCATTGGTCCACATAAATCCATATGAATCATATGAAGAACTTCGTGACAGAGTTAGTAGGTTTGGGTTTATGGGCATACTTCTTGCTTTTTCCCAATTGACATGTCGAACAAAGATGATCTTTTCATACTTTAGTCTAGGTAAACCTACAACTAAGTCCTTTTGGAAAGATCGTTGATGGTGCCAAGTTCAAGTGATTGAGACGACGATGCCATAACCATGACTTTGTTTTTGAAGCCTTAGATAACAAGCAGTTGAGAGGCTCTCATCATGTCATCGATAGAGATGGTGTAAAGGTTTGAGCCACGAGTTCCTTTCAACAGCCTTACCATTAAGATCTCTAACAAAGCGGTATGTTTTCCAAGGCTACTTCTAGATCGTAATCACGTAATTGACCAACAGAGAGCATTATGACCTAAACCTTCCACATAATACACTGGAGATGACACTATCACCAACAACATAATCTCCATAACCCATAATAGCACCAAAATGATCATTACCAAATCTAACGATCCGATGAATTTGCTCACGGTTCATGAGTCATGACCGGTCTCTAGTCATATGCTTGAGCAACTGAGTCCGTGTACCACGTAACGATTTGAATAATGCAGTTGAACACGAGACAAGAATGGATAATCGGATAATTGGGATCCCCATGCAAGAATGGGTTCCATTTGGTTAGTAACAATGTTTGGAACACCCACATCGAAATAGAAGCATTCATATCGTAAAGTGAGGCAATGGAATCGATGTGAATAGATGCGGTACTAGTGTCGATATTAGCCCATTCACGATGTGATCACTTCAAGGGAATAGTTCTACCGGTAGGCATCCATTTTCTAGTGGGCATTATCGATTAGTCTTAAGACCAACAGTGTCCAATAAAAGCCTATTTTAATGAATGTTCTTCCCGTGGGTTTCCACGTTTTCTAACTTTCTTACGTTTTTGCCTTTTAGCCTTCCTAGCATGAACTTTAGCATTAACAATATTAATCGGACAATTAACATCATTGGGCGAACATTAACACCACATTCATGATTAGACACATAATTCAAGCGGACATCGGTACAAGGTTTGCAAATAGTATCGAATTGAATTAATTACAAGACGCCTATGGCTAATACTAGAATCAACACGATTCGCTTTATTCGATTCAAACATAAAGTTCCTAGATTGTTCTTCACTCTTTTCCATGGACATTCTTAGCTTGCGAGGTCCTATCATTCCTTGTATTGTCTTGAGACTTTGACTGCTCCCTTTAATGTCACCGATTACTCTGTAGAGGAATGGGAACATTAGTTTGGTTTACTACTCTTTGCACCACCGCTTAGATGTGCCGGGATCTCAACTACATGCAGTGCACTAAGGTTCACTTTCTTAAAACTAGAGGTCTTGAGATTAGTACTCCTAGAAGGCATCTTTGAGTTCTCTCTCTTAGCATTGATGGATCTAGAATCTGAACTACTCAAGGGTACACTACGGTTCACATTCAAAACATTGGGAATCGAGTGCATATCATATTTGGCCTTAGGCATCGAGCATGGAATCAAAGGGTTAACTCTCTCACCTAATGTCTTTGGGCATATTGTGATCAAGCATTCTAAGATTTCTTGAGATCGTTTGGCATATAAGCATGCATGTCCAATTGTATTATCATGAGGTTTCTAGCTTATCCTCTTCAACAATCTCACGCAGACATTCTAGGCAATCCTTAAGGGATGAGAAGTATGTTTGAATGGCAAGTTTGTTGTTCCTTAGATGAGGAGGACATATGTCACGGATAAAGCATATTTATTACAAGAGTGAACCTTTGATACAACATTCTCCCCATTGGCCATTGGCATTTTCCTTTTACCCGACTCTTCGATTCTCAATTTCCTTTTGCAATGAAGCTATTTGTTCGTTGTTTTGTTACGAGTGACTTTAATTGATTCAAATAACTCATTGAAATGACGTTTAACCTTTTCATTTTCTTCTAGGAAACTTTCGTTTTCCTTTTGTAAAGCATTTACTAGGTTTTGAAGATGAAACGTTTGAGAATTCGAGAATCTAAAGGAGGAGGCATTTGGGTTCCTGTCATATTGTTCGTTTGACCCTTTAATTGAGAGATTTGGGCTTTCAACTTTACGATCGTGTTACATCGAGCTTGAATCTGTTCATCTCGTTTGTTAATTTGAAAAGCGCATCAAACTCGGAGCATCGAAGATGTCTTGATATTTGAAGTTTTGACATTTTCTTTAAGATGTTGATATTTTAGTTGTAGATTAAAATACTCAACTTCTAGTTTAGAAAAATGTTTAACCAAATTGTCGTGATCATCCGCTTCAATTTTCTCATTTAGTTTAGAATTGGTTTTTCAAGCTCAATGACACGATCATGGGAGACTTTCGGGCCACAGATAGTTCATGAAATTTGGAAGCATTAATAGAGCAATTTGAAGCGATGAAAAGACATCTTGAGCAACACATTCGGTAATAAGATTCTCATTTAATGTATGCGTGTTCTTTCTCTTAATCTCATTATATTTCATGCGCCATAGTCACTAACTTCAACAACCATTGCATCAAATTCCTTTTCCATTCCCTTAATATCGCTTTCTATCCCCTTTTAAGACTCTCAAAGTGATCTTTTAGAAGTTTAAAGAAGGGCATGACCTCGCTTAAATAACATTCTTTCATTTGTTCAAACCCTTTCTCCTTGATTATACCCGGGTGTGATCCTTTTCTTGCAAGTTTTCTCAAAATCAACAAATAGTTGAAATATAACGTATTGACTAATTAATGTCTTGCTTTTAGTGGCAATTGTTCTAGGTACAAGATGCATTGGTGTATTAGGAGGATACACATCGCTTCTAGGCATTTTCCTAAGGGAGGGTTTGTTTCAACAATATTTTCCGCTTCGCTTATCTAAATCCTTTTTCCGTAAGGCTTGTTCGGAGTCAACAAAGTCGAGGCTTAAACTTGTTCAAGGAAATCCAGTTTTCCTTCTTGTAATCATGAGGAGTGATAATTATGTTTTCTCTTTGCATTTGGGATCATTTTGTTTCTTATTCATCTTTTCCTAGTGATTTCATTTGATTTCTTATCTTCCTCGATGCACTCAACGCAACTAGGTTTCGTCTAGGCTTAAGGATTTCATCACCATCATAAAGCACCTTATGAGCATTTCTAGCCTTTTTAATTACCTCTGGATTGGTTCCTCAACAAGGGAATGCTATGCTTATCGCTTAAGACTCGATGTTTGGTGACCATGTGAGCAATCGAATGGTGTTTCCTTGTATGTACAACTTGTTTTCAAGTTTGTTTTTCAAAGTTGTCGATTAGAAAAATCTCTCAAGAGTTTTGATTCCTTTGCATTAAATTCTTGCTTAAGCATTTTCACATTTTCTTGAAGTTCTTGTTTTTGTTTAGTGTTTTAGAAAGTTTTTCTTGCAAGGAATTTAATTCTTGTTTCAATACTTCTTCTCTAAACTTACTTTTTCTAATTCTTGTACTCACTTGGACATCCATTTCACGCTCACAGTGGTCAACTCAAATTTTGCACGTTGTTCATAAATAGCAACACGTTCCTTATAGGCATTTAGTTCGAAAATTATGGAATCATCGGGAGCACATGCGGTGTATTCATCAAAGACATAGTCATTGTTGTTCGCAGAAGATGCATCACTTGGTACAACTTCACTTTCACTTTGTTTCACGTATTGATCGTATGGGACAATATTGTTATTACCCATATTTTCAACGTTTGATTCAATAGTTTCATTGATTGTACTTTGTCATGCATCTCGTTGCACATCAACATCATCGTATAGTTTTAATACCTGCGAGATGAGTTTGTCCTTGGATGGGCCAGCTT